>JAWZYV010013019.1:1200000-1800000 GCA_038373885.1 Cheiracanthium punctorium | reverse complement strand
ATTTTAACGCACATTTACATTTAATTTATTATCTTAATTCGATTTCTTTTCAAAAATTTCTAATGAGTTTTCTTAATCCCCCAGAACTTTTATTTAATTGTGCAGATTTTCAAAGAACTAGTTTTGAATGGGGAATCATGCATTTCCAGAAAAGAAAGCAAATACCTTCTTTTATTTTATTTTTTATTTCTTAATTCTGGGAGATAAGAGGATTACACAATGATAAATAGAAACAATCATTTTTACGCAAAATGTTGAAAATTTCTGCCACGGTATTAATTTTTTTTACTAAAATATTCTTTATTAATGCGGGCATTAATAACAAGAGACAAGAAGATCAGAAATTTGCTGCTTTAGAGTGAAACAGTACTACAGAGATATTCAAGAATTTGTTTGGGTAGTGGGTTTGTCTGAGGTTTGATGTAAAAACGTACGCTGGATAGTAGAGAAAGCATTCTAAGCAAGAACGATAAATCATGCTGAAAACATCGATTATAAAAATGTTCCCAACACAATCTTATTTGCTTCTGTAGTAATGGTACGATAATAGTGATTCCATATACTGAAAAAAATGATTACAGCACAGCGTGTGTGTAAACGTAACGGCAAGAAGTTGTGATGTAGACTGTGCCAATTTGCTATAAAACATTCTTCGTGATTCGATTATCTACGTCATTTTTGTGAGTGGATTTACAACACTCAGTCCCGTATTAATGACTATGTCATTTTATCTCTCTTTATTGAAAACCTTTTTATTGAACCCCCTTTTTATTGAAAATTGTCCTAAAAATGTGTCCCAAAAATGCGACATAATTTTACATATATTTAAATACTATTAGTTCACAACAGCTTCAATCTACTGTTACAATATTTCGTAAGCTCTAGAATATGCATCACATGAATTTTTAATGACTATGCAATTTTATCTCTCACCCCCTTTATTGAAAATTGTCCCAAAAAAGCAGCATAAAAATGCGACATAATTTTACGTATGTATTTTTCTATAAATAGGTTATTTATAGAAAGTATTATATTTGGAGAGAATTTGACAAACCCTACTAATTTAGAATGGAAATAATGTTTCGTTATGGTAGAGTAATTTGAAGTATTCTTTTTTTAATAATCATATACTTGTTCATTTATATCATTTAACTTTGCAGTTATCGTAATATCAGAATCTATTGTTGCCTCTTATGATGTTAAATTCAACTTTATGTGAACTATGTCTGTACAGCTACACAGTTGATTGTGTGAAAAAAGTTCTTTAGCTCTGTGACGGGACTAACTCCGCCATGTTGCTAGTAGTTCAATCAAGCAATCGCAACGGCTTCATTCTTTCAGCGTTGCGGCCATTTAGGCAGTCTATCCAATTGCTCTTCTACATCTATGCATCTTCATCCCATTTTCGAGTTTTCGGGAGATACCAGTACTGATAAAATCAGTTCTGCCATAAATTCTACAAATAATTGGTCATTTTTATTGCAAATTATGTGCTAAAAAAGCAAAAACTGAAAAAAATGTTTCGTTGATTCACCAAAATTTTGGTTGACGCTCATTTCAAAGAAATATTTTTGTTTAAGCAACAAAATTTTAATTAATTCAACGAAATGTGAAAAACAGTATTTTGCTGTAATCAACAAAATTATCCGGTTGAAATACAGCCAACCAAATTTTTTTTGAATCAACAAAATTTTGTTCAACCCAACAAAACATTTTTTTTTTTCGTGAAGGATTCTCGCGTAACTGTGTCATCTTGAAGTATTTTATTAAAATCAATTTTATTCTAGAGCATTTTTGCGTTCGAAGTCAAATGCCAGAGTTTTGTGTCCTCGCAGCAATACACTGCGCTTTAAAGGGTTAAAAAAGTATATTTTTAGAGACTCTTTCGATAACACCTCCCTGTTTTACTCGCTAATTTAATAAGACTTCCCTTGTTGACCCGCGGAAATTTCCATTATCGAATTCTAGCTGCAATAAGAAAACCAAACAAGAAGTGCAGCTGACCAAACATCTTTAAGATGGATAAAAAAAAAAATCTTAAAAGTGGAAAATAGCACTAAGAAACGAAGATTAGGTTTTATTTTACGAAGAGTCCAAAGGAGAATGAATCCGGAAAAAATATTAAAGGTTTAATGTACTCGTACTTTGTGGATATTAGCAATTAAAATTCTAATTTTGTTTGATTCAAGGAAAAAGGTCGATGTAATTTTATACTTAATATTATACTGAGTGATTTGGTGAGTTGGAAAAAAATATATTCTTCTGGTCGTTATTTGCTTTTCTGCAAAAATTTCGCAGCGCTTATAGAGTATAAACTGTCATAAATTCAACTAGTAAATTTACATTAGTAGAAAAATTACAAAATTGACTTTTTTAATGTCTGAATTAAGAATAGAAATATTGTTATATTTTTAAAGTGTTGTCCCAAAGTGCATCATTTATTATAGTTAGTCGTTTTTTAGAATATTCATCAATCTTAATTAATGATTGGGAATAGAAGTTTATTTTCTATTGTTTCTTTCCAAAAATTTGTCAGATTTTTTAGCTGTACTTACTAAAATTGAAAACTAACTGTTCAAAGCACTAAATGATGTTACTCACAAAGTATGAAAACATTGGAGTTTCATAATTTTAGTGTATTTTAAACTGATACATTAGTATGAAAAATTTAAGCTTAGTTGGAGACTGGTACATTAGTGTACAATTTATCACAAAAATTGACCCAGGCATATCGAACAAGTTAAAGGAAAAATTTGTTTAATGTATTTAATATCTTACTTCTACATTTAAAAATCTTAGTTTACTAGACTTTTGTTATAATTAGAAATTAACAGAAAAATCGTGTTTATCGCTATTCACAAAAGAATTTAAAATTAAAGAAGCAGAAACGGAATACTTTTAATTTTTGGAAGTTTTCAATTAACATTTTCCTTCGGGAGCTAAAGTACATCAAACAACATCTGTCTACGATTTAAAAAGGACTTTTTGCATCAGAGCAATTTAAATAAATATTTTTAATTCACAATTTTATTTCTAAATAATAATTCTTTAGTCACAAAAATTAATAAGGGTACAGAAAAGGCTTTTTTTTAATCTTTAATTTTCAGCATAATTATTATTATTTTCTTTTTAAATATAAACCCGTGAAAATCTTTTCAAAGAAAAAAAAACTTCAAATGTTTAGCCTAGGGGAAAACATTAAATGTTTTTCAAAATAACTATCTTATTTGGTTTTTTGCCATTTGTTTTTTTTTCCTTATTAAAACCACCTTGCGTTTGTTTTATAAAAACGTTTTTCAGCTTTTCTTTAAAATTTTTTATGGAATAGTTGAAATATTTTGCTAAATTTTTTGATGCAAACGAAAATTTTGCGCATTGAAATATTTTTCAAGCACGCAGAAAAAAGTATTTAAGGCAATAAATGGCAAGGCGTGTATGAAATAGTGAATGTCAGTGGCGTAGCAAAGAGGGGGGAAGGGGGGGGGTCACACACACCCCATGACAATTTTTTTTGCCAGACAAAATGTATATTCTTCATTCCCTTATCACACATAGGTATACAAATATGAGAGTTGAAGTAGTCGTAACCCCCCCCCCCCTTCGCCACTGGTGAATGGTAATTAAAAAATTATACAAACTTCAATGAAATTCACTCGAATCGAAAGGACCTAACTCCAAAAGGGCCAGAGAAATCATCTCGTTCTAACGAAATTTCGCTGTACCGATATTATATTCAGTGGCGGCTCGTGGATTACTTAAGACAACAAAACTAATTTCGAAAATGAAAGATGCAGATACAACGCAACTTACACGTTGAAATATACTTGCGTTTTCAGCAGTTAAACGAAAAATGGCATGCAACTTAAAAAAAAAAAAAATCTAGTCTTGGATTTTGGTATCTGGCAAATGCGTTGCCTTGAGTAATTTTATTTAAATTTTTCTTTCCAATTACATTGTTGAAAAGTGCAATTGCTTTAGGTCCGAAACACTTATTTTACTGACATCTTAATTATTTATATTAGTTTGTAAAAAATATTGTACTGAAAAATGATAAAAATAAAGAAAATGAAAAATAATTAGATTAACAAACCAACCATAACAAACCCAGGGAGAATTTGGAAGACATAACCGCAAAAAAGGGTCCGTGCGCACACTGAAAATGTGGGAACGGAATGATATCAGCAGCGTCCAGCAGTTCCCGAGACTCTTCGCGTCTGTTCTCAGAGACCGGTTCAGGAGGCCATTTATCCGATCGCACGTGATGTTTTCTGCTGTAGTAACCTACAATACATTGCGTTATCTATGATAAGCGTGTTTAATAATAGAAAGGGGGAGTTAGGGAGAGAAAAACTCACGTTTAAAGTTCACAAAAATCTATAAGTGTACTCAATATATTTTTTAAAATTTAATTTGTTAATGTGTTTATTTTGTATTTTTTCCTTTGGGGGTTCACGTGTTCATGTGCTCAAATAGAGGAGCCGCCAGTGATTGTATTTACATTTTGTAATTTGATTTGGGGATTACCAAAGTTTTTTCTGTAGCAAGATTTTCTCTGTAACGGACTTCTCTAAAACGGGATTCGACTGTATTGCTTAGAAACAGTACATTCAGGGAAAAGCAAAATTTCAAGCCATGTTTTTGTGTGGAATTATCAAAGAAAAACAGTTAGTGACGACATCTATTCTTATGATTTATCCCTTTGAAGCGCAGCCATTTCCCAATGACGAAAAAGTGCAGCCGTTGCCATCGCTCGATTTAACTACCAGCAACATGGCGGACGATCGAATTACCCATTGCGTGCCACAGACCTCAAGAACATTTTTGACACAGCTGTCTGTGCGGTGCCGCACTGCCCGTCTAGTTTCTAAGTCTATCAAGTTTTTTCTTCTATATCGACGTATATCTTCATCACATTCTCCAGATCTCAGCAGATGCCGATTCTGATAAAAATGATTCTGACATTCATTTTACAAATAATCGATAATTTTTTGGGGAAATTTTACGCTAAATAGAAAAGGATTCTCTTGTAACTAAGTCCTCCTTAATTATTTTATTGATATCAAAATTATTCTTCGTGAATCAAAACAGTAAAAATGTCAGACTAGTTACACTGTGCCTTAAAGGGTTAATTTGGTATATCTTTCCAATTATTACAAGATGCCTGTACAAAGGTAGTTTCACCAAACAAGCAAATTTTAAAGAGTTCAGACTTCAAGAATAGGCAAGCTGGTTTGTTTATTTGCCATGATGGGATAGCTTACGTCACCGAATGCATCGTTTAAAGCTACATGCGTATAATACACTCCCCTCTATCAAATAAATAAATGATTAATTAATTGAAAACTCCAAACCTGAAAAAGATTTTGTGTTTTTATTCACAAAAAAAGCTGATTAGACTTACGCTTATAGTTTAAGTTTATATCATTCTACATATGTCAATGTTCAATTATAGAATGGATGTTTATATCATTCTTTAATTTGAAGAGACTTCATACTTATTTTTGACTTAAATTATAATACTTCTATAAAAAATCACTGTTCTTTTATTTGCTCAATCTCAAGGTTCAGTTAAGCCAATATTATTTAATTCGAGCTAATCATAACGTTTTTAATTTTATCGAAAAATCTCAAAATGATAATCGATGACTTGCAGGACAACTTTCAGCTAGTCGATCGGTACAGCTAATAGTGGATTTTTTTTAAATAAGAAAGGTTTTTCTGTTACGTTACATTTTTGCCCACTTTATTTAATAAAGCACTTTCGTGTTGATATCTAAGTATTTCCATTATCGAGAAGTATTTCGAGTAAAGACTGAGGTCACATGAACGCAGCTGGTCAAACATTTTTTAAGAGAGCGAAGAAAAAGAAAAAATAATAATAAAGAAGAAAGAATTTTCTTTTTCCAACGTTTGAAGAATGCATGGAAATATTGAAAGCTGAAAGAAAAAATAAAACGTATTCTTGCTAGAATATGAAAGTAAGTTAATCATGGAAATAGGAATTTGAGATCCCAACAGGTTAAAGGAGTAAGAAATAAGATGTGTTAAGTTATTGGATCATGGGCTTTAAAAAATGGAGTATAGAAGAATTTATGTTGTGTCATAAAAATGTAAAATCTGTTAAGCCTGTGGTTCAAATACCATGTCACACGACAGTATTGCTTAGAGCAGTAGTTCTCAAACGGTGGGAAACGAGTAAAACAGACAAGAAGCAAGCTATACTGCATGTTTTAAAAAATCATCTTATTCATATCGCATCTTCTTTTTAATTTTGCTCCAAAAAAAATTTTTTTTTTCGCTTAAAATGTTTATTCAAACTTTACCTATAACATTATATTGAAGAAAAGGCGACTAAGTGTTCTTTGTGGAAAAATAAAAAACTGCATATATGCAGAGGGATGCCAGTAGGATGGCGCCAACGTAAGTTATTCTTTTTTTTGGGGGGGGGGGGCAAAATATTAAACGATTGGAAACCGCTGTATTAGAGAATGGAAATATTTAAACGACTCAAATCGGTTCAGGAACTTAAAAAGTAACTAATAAGACACGCTAAAAATCAATCAAATAAACAAAAAAGATATAAATTAATAATAAGAAACGTATTTTCGAAATGTTATATGCAATTTGCACGTATAAAATTAAACATTAAATAATTTAAACTATTAAATTATGTCCATATATCTAGGTTAGAGGATCATTTTATATAAAATGTCACGCAAAACTGTTAGTTTCTTCTTACTAGATCAAGTACTATCACACGTTTAACTTAGCTGAACGCGAAATCCATCGGTAAGAGATGTGAAGCTTATTGTATGATAATGCATCAATGTGACCATGTTTAATAATCGCATAGTTTAATAATAGCATAAAAATTAAAACCATACCATAATAATTAAAAATTATATGGCTAATAAAACTTCCCCCCCCATTGCTTTTCTTTATGTTACTCTTACCAACCTAAAATATATATTCATGTTTTAAGTTTACTAGGATTTGTGGTTGAATTCAATTAATTTTTCATTAACAACGTGCCTGATTTGTTGCAAAAGGCAACGAATTGCAGTTTCTCTGCACAAAATCGTATAGCATTCATGAATGATAAACTTTATGAACATTCATGAATGATAAACTTTATCTCGTTCTTGAAAAAGGTTGGTTTTTTTCCGAAACTTCTCGTAATACGGTTTAGGACTCCTTAGAAAGATCGCACAAAGGGCACCCCTCTTTCGACCTAGATACCTCGTTTCGATAATCGGCCTTAATCCCGCAAACCAAATCAAATGATAAAAATTTAAATTTTTTGAGGTAACGTGTACATATGTAGTATATACTATATATACTTAGCATTAAAATTTTCAATATAAACTGTTTTTTGCATCTATCGTTTTCTTGAGACATACTCGCTTCATATATAAAATGTAATTGCATTTCGTATGGCGAAAATCGAGGGATTTTCATTTGAGGACTGTATCAATATTTAGTTTAACTTCAAGAAAACCTCCTTACCACAATGCACAGAATGGTTGAATCTAATAGCGATTCCGGAAGGTTCGTTTTCAACTATACCAGATAATTCAAAATAGATGTTAAAAAGCGAGAATCTTTTAAACCATAAGTGATCAAATAAAGCTCGTCAAATAAAGAGTAGCTTTCAAATAAAGAGTAGATATGGCAATCTTTTTACAAGGGGCTGTATAATGCAATTTTTTTTTTGCTCATCCCCTCATTTCCTATCACTTTTATTTAGAATAATGTTGCTCTGTATCTAAGAAAATTAATTTAAAAAATAACATGTATCTAAGTGAAATGCTGAGAGAGATATGTAATGTTAAATTTGATGACTTACACCACTTTACCTGCTGTGTTGGCGACATTATTAGAGAAAAAAATCTTTACTTTAGGGGACCAACTATAAAAGGATAAAAATAAAATAATGATCTCTTTGTTGGAAAATGGCAATTATACGCATTTGAACTCGTGAAGGTAACATGTTTAGTTTTTATTAAACTGATTGGTACCGCATTGTGAAATTATCAATATTTTAGTCTTTTAGGGGTCATCCACTAATTACGTGACACTTCCAGAGAAAGAATTTTAAAGTGTCGTAGAAAGTGATATAGAAAATGGTGAGGGGTAACTTTCACTAGAAACAGCCACGCATGCATTATAGAAAAATTCTAGCTAAAGTATTATTTCCAGGAGTTAAATATAGCTGTCGAATGACCACTAACATAAATTAACGCCAGGTGAAAAGTAATTTTATTTTTTTTTACTTTTGAGACACCACCTTAGTCTTTGGCAACAAATGCTAAAATTTTCAGTCTGCAATGTCATTTAGCAATTCATCGGAGTAAAACGGTATCTTTACTTTGTGAATGCTGCAATTAGAACTCAAACACTCTACTTTTGGTGCATTTTTCCTTTGGGAGGGGGCACAGAGCAATTTATTTTAGTTGATATGGGTAAAAAATAATGCCATTCTTTCCAATTAAAATATGCGCATGTAAGTATAAAATTAACTTAAGATTTTGTGCTTGAGCTTTTAAAACACTCATTGCGTTCACAAAAGAAAGCAATTTTCAGGAAACCTTTTGAAGACTGCCATGTTTTACTCACTAATTTAATAAGCCTATCATTGTTGAACTAAGAAAATTTCCATTATCGAACTCCTCGCTGAAGTAAGAAATCTAAACAGGAACTGTAGCCGATCAAACATTTTTATTTAAAAAAATTGAAAACCGTAGAATATTATAAAAGAATGAAAGATAGAAGACTTCTATTTATAATATATCGGATTATTTTTCTATCAGTAGAATAATGAAAATCTGAGTTACGTTTATGAAATAGTGCATACATATTGCAAAATTTATATGATTTGCATTATATTTGTGTTTTTATTGCATATATACAAACGCAATACAAATTTAATAAAAAAGTTATACGTATTGATGCATAATATTTTTATGAAAATTTTTGTTTCATAAATGTGACACTAAAAGTCTAAACATCCTCAGAAAGCTATAAAACATCTTATAACTGAATACGATAAAAGCTATTGCTTTCTAATTTATAAATTCAAAGTCTTGATATGCATTTGCCATATGTTTCATGGAAAAACAATGATAGGTACATCGCAGCAATTTAAAGTGGATTACCACATATGAACGAACAGACTTTCATTCATAAAACTGAAATTTACTGTCTTACTCCAGCTATCTGCGCCAAATTATACACTAAAAAGAACAATCTAGAACCGGTTGATGAAAATGATACATTGGAATTTATTGATTGGAGAGACGTGATTAATGATATACAAGGACTCGGTACACAATTAATTAATCAAGCCTTGAAAATTAATTATATAAGTGATTTAAGAGCACGTGCGCGCTTATTTATATTTTTAAAAGAGCTAAGCTGTGGTAATTTTATACTCGGACGATGAAATGTTTCAAGACTAATAATTACGGCTTGCAAGAAGAAATTATTCCTATACATGATTTAAAAAATTGATATTGAATGGCGTGTTTTTTTTTTTTTTTTTTTTTAATATTATAGTAAATAATTATGCATCATGTTGTATGTCATGTAAACCCATAGATAGATTAATGCAATTTTGTGCGTGGGGATGGTTAGTTGATTGTATTAGCATTAATATTTTGTGTTCTTTGAAAAAGTCACAAAATTATAACGCTTAAAAAAACTTCGAAATATTACCATCCCAGAATTTTTGGACTAAAAATCAAGCAAGCAATCATCTTAAAACTAAAAGTAGGACGCAGAAGTTTTGAGAGGATATGCTCTTCTGTCCGAACTTCTTCGGTATGCAACATTTTTAATGATGTAAATTAGTAATTTGTAGCTTTCGTCCCCTTACATGGTGTGCAACTAATAATATGTTTGAAAATTGTTAATATAAATAAATATCAAGTGTGAATTTGAAAAGTTGAAAGGAGACATTTTTAGACAATTCAGTTTTTCTAAACTATTGTCAAAATTAATCGTCGTAATATGACAAAATACAGCTATATTTAATATGTAGTTGCATACTTTTACTTTCAGGGCGGCTGCTAATCGTCTGGGTATGGAATGATAAGGATAATACGAGATATGATAAGAATTATTATAAAAATTTTTATATTCATATTCATATTTTTTCGAATATTAATATCATAATTCTTAATTAATATTCTATTTGAAAATTGATAATAGTCAATTATGTTCAGGCTGTTTAATTCTAATTGTAAGGCAAAAATTATTTTCTGAATATGAATATTAAATGAAGTGTGAATTAAAATATGAAAAAATATTTCAATATGGGAGAAGAGGAATTTTAAAGGTCATGAACCATCAATTCTTGTTCCAATGTATTGGAAATTGGTAATCAGGGTTAAAATGAACTAAAGTTTTTAAATATGAAGTGAAAGTTTGGTGTTACTGTTAGAAAAAAGAAATTTTGGTAGGGGAAGGTGACCCAAAGTGATACCCTTAAAGGGAAAACTTGCATAAAATAACATAAAGGTTTAATGCAATTAATAATGTTATTAATGCAATTTTGTGGGTGGGGTAAAGGTTTAATGCAATAATTAATGTTGGTTTAATGCAATAATTAAAAGTTCTTGGCTTTTTACTATCATATTTTACACTATACTTTGCATCATAAACATATTTTAATAATATTTTAAAATTATGTAGTGTAATGAAAAAAATAGGATTTTAAGAAAATGTCCAAAGGATCATTTTACTCTCAGCAAAGGGTAAAATGATTCTTCATTTGAAAATAATCGTAAATTATTTTTTATCGGCAAAATGAAAGATTTTTAAGTAATTATGACTGTACATAACAAAAAAAAAAGGTTTTATAATCAATTAGTATACAAAATTTATTTTATGAAAATTTTAAATTAAAAAAATATCACAAACTATAAAATGCAATATTTCAAAATTATAATTCAAAATTTATCGTCTTCAATAAATGCAGAAATAAATTAAATAATTGAATGGGGAGTCACGCATTTTGCGAACGGTTGAAGGGTGCCATGATGGCTATGACCCAGTACTGGAGTTTCTTCAGTCGATGGATCCTTTTACTCGGCAATATGGCTGCCCATTTTAGGTCATATTACTGGATGACGCCGAAAATCGTATCAAACTTAGCAAATGTAATTCCCATCTAAAAAAAAAAACTCCATTTTGAAAACCAAGTGATAATTCTGTACATGAAAGGCTGCATATTAAAATAAGTTGGTGCTTACTTTATAAAACACGTTATAAAACCCAATTTTTCAAAGAATTCTATTTAGACGAGAAATACTGTGACCGCTTGCAGGGGCGTAGCCAGGGGAGGGATATCGGGATATATCCCCCCCCCCGAAATGTTTGGATTGGTCAGGAAATTCTGTCTATTTATACACATATAAGTTCATATACCCCCCCCCCCCGAAAAATTTTCCTGGCTACGCGCCTGACCGCTTGAATACTGTCACTGCTTTTTCTTTACTTGGAACAACTAGTTTATGTGTTACCCGGTAGATAGCGCTACCTGTATCTATGAAAACATATGTGGATTTTTTTACCCACTAGGATCATTATGGCCCACCTTCCCCTATGTATTTAAAATTTATGCAAATTTCATGTATAGTAAATTAAAGTGTATGTATGTAACTTTGTTGTACGACGACCGACGGTACGAATAAAGTACAATTGGGAGTTTTCGCAGCTGTACATCTAGTTTGTCACTGTTTGTAGTTATATAAACACAGAATGATTAAAAAAGACATAGGACAAGAGTAGGTGTTATCTTTGTCGTCAATGAGTGTGCTTATTTAATGTTAGCGGAAACTGGGAAAAAAGAAGAAGAAAAAAAAACGAAGTCCTTGAATAAATATGGAGGAATCAATGAACTGAAAATCAAGAACTTCCTAAAAAAAAATGGCAGCGGGATTTCCCTTTGGTGAACACTCGACTTTCATTACTATAATCGCAGCTTTGTGTAAAATATATGATGTTATGCATCAGCTTAGTGAAAATGAGATGTCTTTAAGCTGATTCATATATGAATATTTGTGAAAACTTTGATACTTAAGAATGAGTTTTTGTCCGTCATAAATGAGCTAGAAGTGTTTGACATACGGCTTTTTTTAAAGTAATGCATTTTGGAAGCACTGAGAAAAGTCTTTTCTTTAAACGACTTTTTTAATTAAAATGGATTTATATTTCATCGTCAATGTTTTTTGGAGCTAGACGTTCATTAATGAGAAGCTACTCTGTTATACATTTCAAAATCAGACATTCCTGTAGAGGTGAAAATTAAAAATATTTAAAGAGGATTCTTGTAATTAAATAGTTGCCCTTTAACAGATTGCTCTACATTAATATATAGCTTTTAACAATTGGTGTCTCTTAACAGTGCAGTTTTAAAGACCTAATTGGCAAGTCTTGTTGAATAGTTATATATGCACTGATCGATTGTATTTAGAGGGAAATATATTAATAACTATGTCATTTTATCTCTCACTCCTTTTATTGAAAATTGTCCGAAAAATGTGTCCCAAAAATGCGACTTAAAAATGCGACATAAAAGTATGCGACATAATATATATTGAGTATTTTACATATATTTAAATGCTATTAGTTCACAGTAGCTTTAATCTATTGTTAAAATATTTCGTAAGGTGTAAAATATGCATCACATGTATTTTTCTATAAACAGGTTACAATCATAAAAATTTCAACAGTTTAAGAAAATTGTTGAATATTGAATTGTTTATTTTATTACTGTGCAGTGTTTTATCCTCCTGAATTCTCTATATCTTGTTATGTGATGTGCCTGTTTCTTCCTTTCTAATTTAATAAAGTAAATGTTATGTTGAAATCCCACGCTTACTATGTTTGTGCCATAACTCTGCTAACATTAAAAAAAGGTTATGGACACCAGATGGATTAATTTATTTATTTGCTGATTTTTAACGTTCGTTTCAAGGCTGCATCATTCATCCTCAAAATGGCGACTGGAACTTGGCGAATTGAAACTCTGAATAAAGATAATTACGAAACATGGAACCATAAAACATGGACTCATAAAATTAAGGATGCATCAAGAATAACTTGTAAAAGGTGTAAACGCATCGGGCACTGGGCTAGCGAATGGGAAAGTGGAAAAAAGAATAATTTTAAATATAAGCCTAACAGCCTGGGATTCTTATCCACTCTGGATGACTCGCCAATAGGGTTACCAAGCGAAACACAGCAGCCCTACTCGCCTGAAGCTCTCTCAACAATATCAAACAACGAAAAGCAAAATTTCTGGTGCGTTAAGATAGATACTAAAAATTATATAAGTTACTTCAGTTATCATCGACCCACTTTTACAATTGCAAGGAAAGATCAGGAAACCCTCCTACTTCCAGTCGATGAAATAAATGTAAAGGAAGAATAAAAGAAAAAGAAAAAGGGGTGATAGATAAAATGACATAGTCAATTAATACCGTTTTAATATGGCAATAATGAAACTAAAATATTAGTGGGGTTCAGGGGGGTCTCCCCCTTACGAGGCTCGAACAGTCGAGTTTTATATATATATATATATATATATATATATAAATACAGGGTGCCCGCAAAAGATGGTAGCGACTCCTGTACGAAAAACTGTTTGTAAATTTACGAAAGGATTTCTTTCTTAAAGCAGCCTTATTTCCGACCTTATTTGGAACCTTTTTTCAATTTCCACTTATCTCTAATACACTCATGTCCATAAATTAAGGATAATGAAGTTCAGGCAAAGAAAGAGAAAGAAGCAAAACAAATTTGACTTATTTGTAAAGTCTATTTATTAAACAAAAAGTAAAGAGCAAAAAAGATGCTATATGTTTGACATAATTAATAAAAATTGCAAGTTTTACTCCCTTGACCAAATTTCAAAAAAGAACCTATTTACAAAAAACAGTATAACATGGTTAGTAGGATGGTTAATACAGAGTATGTCTCCCGGACGATGCAATACAGGCCTGACAACGCCTAGGCATGCTGAGTATCAAATGATCAATCTGATCTGGGGGAATATTACACCACTCATCAAGCAATGCACTCCGAAGTTCCGGTAGACAGGTGGGAGGGGGTTGACGGGCTGCAATTCGTCGGCCAAGCATATCCCACACATGCTCTATTGGATTCAAGTCCGGTGAGTATGCTGGCCAATGCATACGGGTGATATCCTCCAATTGAAGGCATTCGTCTACAATGTTTGCACGGTGAGGACGGGCGTTGCCATCCATAAACACAAATTCAGCACCCATGGCGCCCCGAAACAAACGTACGTGTTGTTCCAGAATGACATCCCGATAGATGTGGCCTGTCATCATTACACTCTGAACATGCAGGTCAGTTCTGGAACCAAGAATAATTCCTCCCCAAACGAGCCATCCTGCACCACCGTAACGGTGACTTTCAATGGTGTTCTCTTGGTGGTAACGGGTACCTGGCGCTCTCCAGATGAATGTCCGGCGAGAATCAGACTCCAAAATAAACCTGGACTCGTCGGAAAACATCACACAAGACCACTCTTACGGTGTCCACAATGCATGCTCTCTACTCCAGGTTAATCGCAGGCGACAGTGAGTTGCGGTAAGTGGAACACATCTGACAGGCCTACGAGCATATAGACCAATGTGCCCTAAGCGTCTGTACACGGTCTGCCTTGAAACTGTCGTACCGGTAGCTGAAGAGAGCTGACGAGACAGGTCTGATGCTGTACTCCGTCTATTTCTTTTGGCAGTAACTGCCAAATAGCGGTCCTCATTCGGCGTTGTAACTCGGGGGCGACCTGTGCTGTAACGTCTACTCACATTATCATCATCTTGGAATCGTTGCCAAAGCCTGGAGATGACACTCTGGGCGATTCCAAGTTCCTCGAATACTTCCAGCTGGGTACGTCCACATTCCAGTCGTCCGATAATTCTGCCACGTAAAACATCATCCAAATGCCTCCTTTGTGCCATAACTATGCGGTTTTTGCACTGAAAGGCTTTCACAGCGCTTGTGAACAATTTTACTTCTTTGCCACCATTCCTTATATACCCCTCTCTTACACTCTCGTCATTGTGATGTACCATCCACGCCATCTGGTGGTTTCCTGTAATTTGCATATTCTTCTTCAAGATGTGTGTGATCATTCGACAGGTGAAATTTTTATTTTAGAGATCAATTTCTGTGTGATTCTGAATTATCCTTAATTTATGGACATGAGTGTAGATAAAGAATTAAAGCCCGCTACCACTTTTTGGGACATCCTGTACACACACATATATATTATGTACATATTATTTAATCATATAATTTAATTATTATTAATTAATTATACATATAAATATAATTAATAATAATTTAATTAACGAATTATATAGATATATATGTAACTACTACTACTATAACTACTTCTAAACTCAGTGGCATAACAACCCAAGGGGCAAGGCCTGCAATTCCCAGCCACGCTTTTTTGACCGCATATTCTGAGATACCAGATGGTCACTGGTCAGCCTTATGCGTTGGGCCACTCTGTGTTTAGTTCTCCAAGGCAGTGTGGTGCTCATTTTATCCACCATGAAAGAGAGTCAACCTAGCGTATTACACACACATACACACGCACACACATTTAAATGCAATGTTCTATTTATTCCCATATTAACATTTCTATTTACAGTTAAACACGGAAACTGACCTACTTGAAATACTATGTGTAATAATTTATATTCCACCTTTTAAATTTGATGCTATGTGAAGAAGTGAAACTCTTGGAAACAATATTTTTATGTAATATACTCCATATTTTTACATGTCTATATAAAGCAAAGTATAAGCAAAAATATAGTAACTTATAAAAATATGTACTTTATGCATTTTATAATGTACTTTATGATGCGTATGTACCTTAGGAATTATCATTATTTCAACAGTTGTTCTAATATTTTAAGTATTTGCAACAAGTAAAAGCCAAAATGCATAAACACTTTCAGGAAATTGCTTCCTCGAACATTCACTCATTTTAGAACATTTTTACGAGACTCGTTCACACTCTTACAGAAATATTAACTAAAAATGATGTGTACAGAAGATGAACGTTGAGGTAAATGCATCATGTAGCACAATATCAGACAGAAAAGAATGCTAATAATAACTTTAAAATGCTAATATTTTCCCAAACGAATTTAGCAATTATTCTATCACTGTTTAAGTAAAGCAGATTAATATTTGCTTTGCTGAAATGCAGGGAACTCTGTTGACGCTGCATACAAGTCATGAAATATTAATTACAGTCAAGTCTGCTGCATTAATGAGCATTAAATGTAGCAGAGGTAATGAAAAATGTATTCAGGGTAGATGGTATAATTTGGATGGACAGCAGAAAGCAGTGGTATTTAATAACGCTGCACGTTATGTGATTATGATTGAATATTTGACAAATACATTGTACAACATGAATGTTTATGTTGTTATATGGTATGTTATGCTTGATAATTAAGAAAAATGTTAGTACTGAAGGCATGTACAGTGGAACCCTCTTACTTGAATATCCTGTTTATTTTTATCAATTTTCAATATATCACACCGTAATAATTAGCCATTGTGATCCGGGATAATGGAATACACCGCTTTTTAGAATAAAGTTTCGTTGCAAATCGGCTATTCCATTAAGCGGTTTCGGGACCGCGGCATCCAGTTGGGAGCGGAGTCGGCATCGCAGCCGAAAGGTTGCGAGTTCGATCCTGGGACCAACCAAAGCCCGCCGTGCTCTCTAATGGCGACTGGGGCACGTTAGATGCGCCGTGGTCGCAATGTCCGCCAAGTTCCCTTACTAAACGATACCTCTGGGCGTGGGAAAACTAAGCCTTTGGGTTTTTGCTTGGCATTTGCTTCAAAATTAAGAAGCCCCGCTTACGATTGACAGTGCTGCCATCTATGGGCTTCTGAATGTAGTAAAAATGAACTGTTCGGGAGTCTGTTAGAAGATAACAACCTTGGCAGAAACTGCCGCTATCGATCGAATCTGGATTTGGGGTTGGTACAAAATGCTCTAAAGCAGAAGTGCCTAAGTCACCATAATCCAAGAAAACAAGAAGGACATATTAAGACAAGAAAGAAGCGGTTCGACTGTATGTTTTATTCTGCAACTTTTAAATAAAATTATTACAAAATAAGTATGATCTAAAATATAAATTCCCTGAGTGGTTTCCAATCTTGAAGGGGTCCGTTTCAACGAAGAAGGCAAAAATTGGCTATTCATGGCATGCACTCATGATTTGTAAATAAGGTTTCACTACATTGCAGAAGGTTATCAACAAAATTACAAAAAAAAATAGTTACATAATAGAATTATAAATTCGCTCATAGAAAACAATGATTTTTTTTTTTCATGCGCGTGTTTTATGCCAGAATGTTACCAGATTTGCATTTTGGGACATTTTAGTTGACAAAAGTATATGAATGCAAACCTTCCATGTATTATTATTTCGAAGTTTTTACTCTACAGCAAATTCTATCAACGTGAGTAGCTTTATATCCCCGGTCAAAAACGCGTTTCAGTTTGATGAATTAAAAAAAAATAATTGAAAAATAGGGTAGCATTCCAAAACCACTCAGCTATTGCAAAATATCACCTGCTAGCGGCCGTAATCAGGCAAATTTCGTACTCACCATGCAATACTATATTCGCCATATAATTTTCCAAAGCGTATTCACGTTACATCTGGAGAAAACTGCCCAAAATCCAGACGGCTAGATCGACAGTCGCGCAACCTTCACACCTCAGCCATCTACCATGTGTCTTATCCGCTCCGTCCGGGTGGGACCTATAAAGTCTGAAAATATACATATGAAACACTCATGACCAAAATATTTATGCGGAATCAGCTATGCTGTGATTAATCGGTTAAAATTTTAATATTGTTACAAAACTGTAATGTAGCTTTCCTGCTAATTTAAATCGATGATGGAAAAGGTGGATTTACAGGCATTGTTGCGGATCTATTAAACTTACGCTTCGTGACCTCGGCGACTAACTTGGCAACCGTTTGGTTACTTGGCGGAAAAATGAAGTTTCTTGAATATGCTGGAATTTTCTGTTGATCTTCATTAGGAAGAAAGTTTTGGAAATAATCAGAAATTTCTATGCAACGTTATACCCGTTCATGAAAGTATAAAAGAAGAGAGGGACCTCGTTTTTATGTGGTCAGTCGAGTTGATATTGCAAGAGGATTGGGTGTTAAAATCTGAGCGTAATTGTTTTGAGCACTGCTGTTATTACAGACAAATCTGCTTAATGAAATATCGGTTAAAGGAATATCCCTTTTATTGTAGCGAATTTTCAATAAACAAAACCGTAATAATTAGTCAGTGTGATCCTGGATAATGGGATATTCTGCTTAATAGAATAAATTTTCGCGACAAATTGACTATAAAAAAGGTTTGATCGTATTATTTATTGACTGTTTGTGATCGGCTACTTAGTGGAAGGAATGTCCTTTTTGTGGTACTGATGGTACGAATTTTTGGAACATTCGTTGAATTAAGTTTCCTTTCTACAATCTTTTTTGAACTTTTCAATGATCATACGCGAAGCGATTTTTGTAACAATCGGAAACAGGGATTTAGAAGAAATTTTTGTTAAAATGAAGGACGTAATTAACTGTATGTTGTTAAGCAGTCTTTGAATTTATTAATCTTACTTTCTTTTTACCAGAGGGTTCGGTTCCATATTTAAAATCTTAACATTTTTTTTAAGCGGTCGCAAAAATGCATATGTTTTCTCAACAATGAAAAAATAAATCCACGAATATAAATAATATTTAGATATTATAATTTCTCTAATATTAGCAATTCCGAAAACGACGTTTTGCCGGCATTTCATTTTATTACGAAATTTGTGTTTTTCTTTATGGACTCTGAAAGCAGAAAATTTTCAGTTTTTTTAAATTTTACGAAAGATGTCTCTTATATAAAACCACTTTTAACCAAACAAGAATGCTAAACACATATCATATTTTTATTTAATCTATTTGTGCCCAGATTTTTGCACGAACTTCCAATAACTTGCTAATGCCAGCAGTAACACATAAATTCCTGACATCAAGTATTATGAAAAAGCAGTAATTTCTTTTTGTAAAATTATGTAAAAAAAATTAAAAATTTACATCCTACTTGGTCATGTTGATATTTAGATTAAAACGATACTTGTCTAATAAAGTCTTTATAAAAATTATAAATATTTAATAATTTATATAATTTATAATATTATACTTTATAAAAAATTATTAAATATTTTATTTTACTTTTTTTCATACTGCAATCAATGATTTTTTCCTATGTATGCTCGTATTAAAATGAGTTTGTGTGAAAATGTGAGATTCTTTGGATAATTCAAAGTATACAGTTAAAAATTACATTCTGGATTAATTTACAGCAGTCTCATTTTTATATGATAAAATATGATTGTTTTCCACATATTTTTTTATTTTCTGCATAAAAAAGAATTTACTTTACATTTTATGTTAAGATTTTTACTTCGGAAGCAATTAATCCCATTTTTTACTATTCGTTTGTACTTCATACACAACTTAAAGTGTATGATTTGAATTTTATCAATAGAGAAAATGTCTTTTTCGAAGAAAATGAACTTTAAAAATTTCTCGCAATGTATTTTCCGCACAGAATTTAACATAAAAATTTTACATAGTATATTACAATCATAATAAAAACATTCGTTATCGTTACTGGATTTAGAATACTTTGTAATATGATTTAAAAGTTTATAAAATGAATTAGAATTTTTAAATTCTGTAGAAAATATTTTCTTATTTTAACATTATAATTTTGATTAAATAAAGTATTAAATCAGTTTTCATATTTTGATTTACATATATTGATTCGATCAAACTTCATACCAACTTTTCATCAAGTGAGAAATAAATGGAATAATTAAAACTCGTCTAGATCAAAAGTAGCATCCATTTTTCAATTTAGGAATTTCTTTGAAATTGTGTCGAACACATCAACTCATAATTATATTTTGCTATTGCTTTTAGTTAAACCATAAATCACCCATTGTCTTAACTTTCTTAACGAAATATATCACACTGTAAAAAAATTATAGGTTTATACTACGACTGTCTCTAAAAAAGTTGTAAAGATTGATAGACCTATAAAGTATCTTTAAAAAAGTTTTAAACGATTGAATGTTTGGTGTGATGTTGAAAGTTAAGAAAAAAGTCACTTGAAGGTTTTATAAAAATTTTGTGGCTTTGTTGAAAGTCGGCGAAAGAATGCGTATGTAATTGTAAGGGATGAAAAATTCTTTGCTTTTATGGGAATTATATTAGCGCCATAAAACTGAAACAAGAAAATCTTTCCATTTATCGTTATTAAATAATGCAATATGTTATGAAAATTTAATAAGCTCATTTTATTTCCATCAATTTTTACATTCTTCCGCTATATTATTTGTATTTCAAGAAGTGGGGACGAGTGAGAAAATGAAGACATTTGAGGATGTAGCAAGCAAAAAGGAAATTTTCATATGCAGCGTGGTTATAATTTAACTTCCAAATAGTATTTTCAGCTGAAACGAACGGGCAGATTGAAGCCAAATTTGGCATATGGACTTAATATGATATGCGCCGAGGGAGGTTTTTTAAAAAAAAATTAGTTCAAAAACTGTCCACTAGGTAGCACTTTTTATGGTGAATTCAGCTAAAAAAAATGACCCAGATTGATTAATAAATGCTGAAAACATATTGAACAAATGCTGAAATTGTTTGTATACATCAAATTACCATTTCCACTGTGAAATTGCTTTTTTTTTTAAAGTGCCACCTAGGTGGTGATTTTTTGAAACTAAAATTATTTTTAAGTGTCTCATATATAGTCTATATACCAAATTTTGTTACAATCTGCTCTTCCGTTTTAGCTGTAAAACCCTATTTAAATGGGAGCTGTAACTATTACCGCCCTGTAAATATACACAGTGGGGAAAAAACCCTTTTGTTTGGTACCTCCTCATTTCAGCTTGATTAATTAACGTTGATCTAAATTAGACCTCATTAGTACAATACTTTTGATGTATTACTTCAGATGAATAACCTGAAGCATTAAATTATCGATTTCTAGAAACGTAAAGGTGAAGGAGTTTAATTATAATAGTTTACACAGTTTTTCAATGATTATTTGTCTGAACAAAAATAAAAATAAGCTTCTAAAACTAAATTTCAATAACAAATAGTCACCTTTCAAAAATAATTAAATAAAAAATGCACAAACAAAAAGATTTTTTTTTAAATTTAGAGTGCCGAGCATATTGATACTTGCTGCCAGTATAAGTTTTATAATAAATAAATATAATTTTTATAAAAGAATATGCATGAAATTATAATAAATAAATCTACTAGAATGTAAAATTATTACAATGTTAACAATTAAAGTTGAGATTACTTCACGAAGTTTATGAATTTGTATTATTTTTGCTAATTATTATATCATGAAATTAAGTGAGCTCTGTAGATTCATAGCACTAACTGTTCACTAGTCTATTGCAAGACTTGACTGCAATAACTCTAAAAAATGCTTTCCCCTTCAGACCTGACATAAATCTCATATTTCAAATTGAAGAACAATATCATGATTTTTTAGAAAAAAAAAAACTATTGTATTTAAAGACGACAAGTGGAAATCGTATTTTCAAGTAATTTTTCAAATAAAAGCCTAATTCCCAATCTGTGTCTCAGTAGTATAAAGAATTGTTGCCACCCACAAGCGAAGAATGTCACGATATTTACTAAGCTTAAATTTATTATTAAACTTAAGAACAAATTCAAACCAGGAAATAACATTTAAAATAACTCTTAGCAATTTCCAGAAATTTTCCAGAAATCAACAAAGCAGCCTCTTTTCAGAAAGTTGTTTTTAAATCACGAACCCCCTCCCCCCGTTTCACACTTTCCTTCTCTGCACAGATCTCAGCAAAATTTGATTATCATTCTCATAATTCTAAAAGGTGTTAAAAATTGAAATCGATGAGCGAAATTTGATTCTCATCATTCAGAAAGATGTAAAACATGGAATGGAAACTTGGCTCACATTCGGAAAAAATGTTAAACGTCTAACCCGGTTACCACTTTTTGGAATTTATTGCGATATAAGTATTTTCTTATTAAACCAGAAAGAGTACTATATAGTGAAAGAGATCATGTGTTTTAGGAAGATGGGATAACATGTAATGCAGCTCATATACTTTATATAAAAGTGCATTTTATGCTAAATATACATTTTAAAACTTAGAAAATGTTTATCGGATTACCATTATTGTTGACATTTTTTAGATATAGTAGTTTAATGGTGCAGCTTAATGAATATGGAAAAGATGTATGTGTGTTTTAATATGAATAACTATTTTCTAGGATAAAAATGGATTCAATATGTGAATTAAAATTTATTTTTCTGGTAAAATAGAGTGTATGTAGTGTGGTGTTATAGGCACACTACGCGATTTGAAGTGCTTTGCTATAGGTACCTTAACTGATATCATTATACATTAATCTATCCTATAATCGTATTAATTATTATTAAATGGATAAAGAAAATAAAAAGTTCAGTTTTGAAATAATAATAATAATAATAATCTACTTTAAGCATATGACATTTTTATGAAAAATTTATGTGCGAAATTTTGCAGCTTTTAGCCCTAAGCAGCCTCAACATCAAGATAAAAACGCGTTCTTTTATACATTCACATACGTTTAAATATCTTCCCATTAAAAAGATTAATTGACAATTAAAGCACCTTCTTTTGGTAAAAATGTACATTAAAAGTTGAGAAACTTTTATTTACGGTTTCAAAATTTTTGTAGGGTAAAGCAAACAGCTTAGAGGGGACTTCATCCTTTGTCTCAGCATATACGCCTTCTATCTATATCACAAGTCATTAACATTTTTAACTATTTTGCAACGCGCTTCATAAAGAAGAGCGAATAAGATTAATGCATCACTTAATACGGTTCACAGACATGATTTTTTTGAGAAACCAGGATGATGGACCGGACAAGTTATTGAACGTCTTCCAAGAAAAAGTATTCACATGACTTTTTCAAGAATTTTGCTGAGCGTCTTTGACGTAAATTTCCTGTGGAAAGAATGCACATCAAAGGGAGCGAGATTAAAAATTCCGTTCTTTTATAAAGAATCCGTAAAGCTGTCTATTCGAAGCTGAAAAAGCCGTTTATTTTCTGGTGTTCATCATTCGCTCCGAACTATTCAATATGAAGACATAATATACCTATCGGTTAAAATTGTGCGAAGGAATATTTTTACATAAGGACAAAAATTTAAGAGTTTGCTTTTGTATTTAGGCAATATATAATTTAATATTTTTTTCAAGTGTTAGCTTAATCTTAAAATTTTGTATCGTAGCTGTTCTCGACATCAGCAAGTTTTGAAAGAATTTACCTCATTTATACTATCTTCAAAAAATAATTCTTCTAATTCAAATTCTTCTATTTTTAAAAATCATTTAACCTTAGTCTTTGAATCTAGGAATATAATAGTTGTTCTGAATAAGTTTTGAAACTTTATTTGACGGTGTTTTAGAAATGATTATTATTTTTCTGTCACACGAACAAATCTGAAAACATGATATTATTACTTACAATAAAAACAAGATACCGTGTATACCTGGCGTATTAAGATATAGTATCCAGTTGATTAAATTAGGGATGGACGCGAGGCGAAAAATTGGCGTCTCGCAAAAATCCCTATATCATAATGTTGAAAAATGTTTGTCTCGTCTCGCAAAAAAGCTGTAAATCTCTTCCATCTCGTGTATCTCGTCCATCCCTCGATTAAATGTTGCGCAGAGCTATTGTCGTTTTTCAATGTTGTTAATAATTAAATTCCAGTCTTTAAAGGATTTAATCGAATTAATGATTCCAATGATAGTAATGTGAATTGCCTGTCATTGTCAGCATAGGGATTTCTTTGTGAGTTGCAGAATTATGCTAGCGATGAAATCGGGATAATTTGTACAAATATATTTATTGAACACGTGATAAAGAATACTCAGAGGATATTTAATGGAACGATACAAATCCATCTACTGTATTTACATAGAGGAATAATCTTCTGTAAGTTACAGCTACGATACTATTCCGAGAAATAGTTCCAGTTTGAAGTTTCAAGAACTAGCACTAAAAAGAAATAAAAAGGGGCGTTATTTACTGTCACGTCTGTAAACACATTTGGAACAGCAAATAGCTTTTAATGACAGTTTAAAAAATTACCAGTAGGAATATTGTCATATTAGAAATCAAAGTGCGTTCTGAAGGCAATTATAAAGGTCGTTAGAAAAAACATACGACAAAAATATGCCTATACTTAGTATATTTAATCTTTGCCCACTTAAAGAAAATTAATTTATATTAAATTTTTATTATATACCGAAATCGGAATTGTATTTTCTTTTAAAAACGTGCAAAAATTCGAAATATTTCGTTTAGCTAGAAACATCCCCTCTTTTATCAATGTTTGATGCAGAGGCAATCATTTTGATCGTGAAAAAAATTACTGGATATAAACTGAATATTTAAACGAATTGGAATCGCAATTTTCCCTTCAAAGACTGATAACCGTGATTTCAGTATGACGTAATTGTCACTTAGGACTAATTTTGACATGCAAATGATTAACTTTTTTAATCTCGGAAATTAAATAGAGCTGAAAATATCGAAAAATTGCTTGGAAATTAGGGAACGGGTGGATTTTCAGATTTTGAAAGCTGCGCAGATAATTTTCTTTATTTTTATAAACAGTTATAAAAAATTCCAAACGTATCAAACAAAGGGTGTCGATTTTATTACGTTTTTCTGCTTAACTTTTTAATCTTTTTGGAGTAATGGTGGTAAAAATTCTATCTTGGATTAGTTCAACCGGAATCGTTACTGAAACAGTGAGTCAGGGATGAGCTTAACTGTAGAGTAGGATTCTGTTAATTGAAAGGTAACTGCTGTCAGTACTGGTAAAACTTATGAAACTTATGAAAATCCTTTTTACTATTCTTCAATTGAATACTTATATGAAATATTACTTCATCTGTAACAGTTCATTCTTAGTTTAAATATTTCCACTATATCACAAATCTTTTTCAGTCAAACTATTTGCTATTTCTTAAAAAAAAGCTTTTTGAATTATAAAGAGCAAACTAGTAGCTGACAATATTTCCGCCTTCGTTTTTTACATGCTCTTCTTCACAAAAGAACATTTCTTCTTCCTTTGTATTTTTCCTTAAAAATTGTTTTTACTTTTTATATATACTATCTGCTTCTGCAGTTATGATTAATTCCTTCCAGGCTTTTCACGATTCTCTTCCATACTGTGTATTTCTGGTTGTTTCTATCTTCTTTTTTTTCCAGTTTTCTCTTCTAGTATAGAAACTTCAATTATTTTTAATCCCTGCAGCTACAAGTCAATCGGACGTCTTTTGTTATGGAGGATTTCTGTATCCCTCCTCAACTTTGATTCTTGTTTCTTTTCTATAAAAGAGACTAAAAGAAATAACTCGGTAGCTTTTCTTAAAGAAGAAAACATTTTGAAAAGGCCTAAACATTCCCCTTGCTACTGTGCTTTGTTAACAGGAATTAAACTATTACAACACGAAAATGGAAAAAAGAGAGAGATGTTTAATATAATATATATTTAAACATTAAGACGCTGGTGAGAATATCGAGATGCCATTTTCCCTTAGTTGCGACGAGAAAAGTTGAATACAGCACCGCAAGGTAAGAGATCTGTAAACAAAAGAATATATTCCTAAAAAGAGTTAATCAGATTTTAAAACTTGCATTACGTATTAAAAATGATCTTAACTGAACAGGGGAATAGACAACAATAGCTGTTCTACACTTTGCATCGAATATTTAAAGATTTTCGCGGAAACCCTTAATGGTAAACATTGAAATTGATTAATAAGAACACTAGAGAAAAAACACCAAAAAGAACTGTAAATAAAGGTAAAATTAATTAGAACTTTGCAAAATAACACACATAAATAAGAGATATCACGATCATTCTTGGTTGGAATTGCGACCTTCCTGCCCTACTCTCCCATGACCAAGTGGAAAGACACTGAACATGATAGACGGCTATAATATGAAGGTCCAGGGTTCTGGCGGACCGCGAGGCAGCCGATGGCGTTTTGGTCGCTTTTCTTTGAATGTAACGTAAATTTTCGTTCGAACCTCTTAAAAAGTCCTCCTCCCAAGGCACCTTCCCCAGGCAGATACCGTCATTTAGGTTTACTTTAACACTGCACACACACTAAGCTTCGTACCTATGTGGATGGAAGAGCTTTTTTGCAGATGAGGAAGGGTAGACCTTTGTAACATCCGGAACGATCATATTCTGGTATCTTTTATTTATGTGTGACATTTTACAAAACTTTTAGGTAATTTTATTCAAATTGATTCCTTCACTGATTTAAGATTCGATGTTTATACCAAGTATGTCACCAACACATCATTTTTTATTGGGCAGAATTTTATTTAAATTATAGAATAATGAAAAAAAGAGATAATGAACACATATATGGAGTTAAAATTACAGTGAATTTTCTTTTTTCTATAGCCATAGTCTATACTATAGCAATGCTCCTCAACCTTTTTATGGCCTTGGACCGGTCAACGTTTGATAATTTTACCGCGGCCCACTGAGGAGGGTGCAAGTTTATATTTCAGATTGTTTTGATTTGATAACTTTAATTTAGTGCCTTCAAAATAAAATGTAATCATACAAAAAATGAATATTAAGTGATTTAACATTTGAACTCACTAGAACGCTAAATCAATGAAAACCCAGAGCTTGATTCTTTGCAACGAGTCTGTTCTAGATGGGAATAATAGGAAACAACGAAATCCGAAATGCGTTGCTTATGTCCAGTTGATTCAGTTGATTTGGTTTGGTTGCTGTCACTGCAGAACATCCTGCTTCACACAGAGAGGTTGTCGGATGTGGCAATAGGGATTTAAGTGACTGCAATTTTAATTCATAATCTTGAAATGCTTAGTAAACAATAAACTAATTTAAAATAGTTACAAGATTTCTTCTGTTACAGAGGTATAAATTAGCACAAACCCTACAAAGTCGAAACCTGAGAGAAACACACCACAGTAAATAAAATGGAAATAATCTAACCCTTTGAGGCGCAACCCTTCCCTAATGCGGAAGAAAGGTCAGCCGTTGCCATCGCTCGACTTAACTACTAGCAAGATGGCGGACGATCGAAACGTTCATCGCGTGCTACAGATCTAGAGACCCTTTATTGACGACAGCTGGCTGTGCCGCACAGCCTGGTAGTTAAGTCGAACAAGGGCAACGGCTGCCCTTTTCTCAGCATCGGGAAAGGTTGCGCCTCAAAGGGTTAATAGATTAATAGTTTCTAGGAACACAAATACACAATATGTTGGTATATTGAAAACCGTCATTTAAAAAGAGAATTGAAGAAGTATGCACTCAACATTTTGAAATATAGTATATAGTATATGTACATTTGCTTCATTACATATTTGGACATACTCTTATGCAATGTATATTTAAAACCAACGAAACCCTCGAAATATAGCATTTTGCGAAAACGTTCAGAAATTTGCAAAAATCCTCCCATGTTTTAATGTTTCTCTCTATCAAATGTATCATTTAAAGAGTATTAGAATTCCAAAATAGAGTAGGCAGGACTTTTCGGTAGAATTTTATGGCTTGGAAAACATCGTTGAAAGTATTCTATATGGAAAATAGTCTACGATTTTCTTGTTACATGCAAAGAAAATGGTCTTAAATAGCAGTAACATAGCCTTATGGGAATAAGAAAAAAGTTTTTAGACGACGTTTGACAATCTTCCTTTTCAAACATACGATAGAAAATCTTTCGTATATTTTTCAATTCTGCATTTCTGTTATCCAGTAAAATATTTTCTAAGCTTTGGTGCTGTAATTATTGAAACTGAAAAACATCATTGATGCAAAAGTGAAGTTATAGAGGAATAATTGCTAATACTTGATTTTAAAATAAATAAGTAATTTGAAATTGTTAAATATTTGTGTTACTGAGATATTATGCTTTTTAAAATTATATTAGGGTAATTCCGGGAGAGATGGGCAACGTTTTTTCTTCGTTCTCTAAAAGCCATATATTTATATATATTTTAGTTTCGCAGTATATACATATAGTGCATGATATTTCTTACAAATATCCTAATTCAGAAGATTATACATGTATACAGTGGTGGCCAAAATTGTGGACACTTTTGGAAATGTTTAGCTTTTCTAACTTTGTATGCTTATAGGAAGTGCTACATTTCACAAAATGCAAACTCATATATCATTTTAAAGAGAATTTAATACAGATTTCAATGCACAGAACTAAATTTAAATATGTGCAACACGATGAAAGTTATAATTATTTTAATCTGAAAAATAAATACAGTGATGAAGTGGATTGTAATTTCTAACTTTCCAGGCCAATCACTGTTATTTTTCTGAGCTTAAAACTCTTGTCATCTCAATGAAACATCGATGTGAAACTGTAATAAAAGATTACGGCTATTCTACAAACTGCAAATAACTCACTGCAATCTTCGATATCTAATGTATCTTGATAATTATTGCCGTTTAACTTTTTTTGCATTGTAAATATTTTAATTTAGTTTTTTGAATTGAAATCAGTATTAAATTATCTTTAAAATGAAGTATAAGAGTTTGTACTTTGTGAAACATAACATTTTTTTATACGCATACGAACTTAGAAAATAAACAAACAAAAAAATTCCAAAAGTGTCCACAATTTTGGCCACCACTGTAGAATTTTTTAAAAAGGATTTCTAAAAATATTTACTATGTAGTCCACAGGGGCGTAGCCAGGAAAATTTTTCGGGGGGGGGGATATGAACTTATATGTGTATAAATGGACGGAATTTCATCACTAATCCAAAAATTTAATAATGAAAAAGTTGTACATGTATTAAATTTATACATGGTTATTTTCATTACATGAAAATTAAAATTAACTTACGTGCAATTTAATTAATTTAAATTAATTTACTAAGTTTACATGAATTACCATGTGACATTTGATAAATATGAAATTGTTTTTATGTGCTATGACTTAAGATTGACACAAAACCTGGTCCATCTCTCCCGCCTAGACGTGGTCCATATCCCTCGACTGGGCGTGGTCCATCTCTCCGGATCGTCCGGATAAAAAGTACAACCCACCCTGACTCTACATTATGGATTTCACGTCGTCATTTTAGGTTATTTGGAAGCCTACATGTTCATAGTGATTACATCAAAACTCGATAGATCACACATAAAATAAAACTTTCAATTGTAGAATTATAACCATATGACAAAATTATTTGATTCACCAACAGCAACAATGATGATTAGCTGAAAAATTAGTATGTTTTTTGAGTAGCAAGTAGTACCATGCCTTTCAAAATCTCTTTAAGTGTCTCACTGAGATAGTTGCGCCATATATATAAAATATCACATATAAAATAAAACTTTTAATTGTAGAATTATAACCATATGACAAAATTATTTGATTCACCAACAGCAACAATGATGATTAGCTGAAAAACTAGTATGTTTTTTGAGTAGCAAGTAGTACCATGCTTTTCAAAATCTCTTTAAGTGTCTCACTGAGATAGTTGCGCCATATATAGAGAGGCGCATTAACAAAATATTTGGCTGGTCTATCTCGCCCGGTGGTCTATCTATCCCGGAATTACCCTACTGTAAGTGAAGCATCTGGAAATCTCATCTTCAACAACCCTTTTTAGCTAATTCATTCTCGTAGCTGAATGGTCAAAAAGAAGGTACTGTGCTTATCTCATTCTAATGTAAGATTGACGTGGAGAGACTGTTTGCCATATACAGCGCCGATTGGTTTTCGTTGTCACGTGATTTTTTTCGAAAAATTGATTGTGCTTGAAAACACCAGTCTCTATGCGCTTGTCAAAGTAATGTGCAAAACAACCACATGACAACGAATCGAAAACCAATCAGAACTGTAAGTGGCAACCAATCTCCAGGCGCCTGCCTATTATGGAGGGGTGCTGGTATGAATTTCCTTCGTATTCATGGTTTTACTTTGCAGCAGTAAAATTTTATATCTTCAAGGTTAAAAACATTAGTTTCGTCTGACTGCGTTTAGCGTGGAAAATTGGCAAGCTGCCAGTAAAGGTGAATCCAAATGGACCGGCCGAGGAGGGGAGAAAGAAAGCGAATGAATGGATGTCTTTCGTCTTGTTCATTGAATTCTTATTCTTAGTTCAATTGATTTGATAATGATTTGATCCACCTGAATTTTGTGTTGTACATGTAAACATAGGATTCATGAAGAATAAAATGGCTGGAACACCTAAAAATAAATCGTTTCGATGTGATTCAGCAATCACACATCTGACTGCCACCCCCAACAACTAATGGACGTTCCCGTTTCCGCCTATAAACCGGACGTTTTCGTCTAATCGGTAGTCAACAGCTTGATGTATATATCCTAAGTGCATTAACCCCCTGAAGTACTTGTCTTTTACTAAGAAACCACTTACTTCCAACATTAGCACTTTCGATCTCAAAAATAAGTAAAACATTATGAAAATTTCCCGTCTTTGTTTCAGGATTTCTCAATTTGATGTAAACAAAATGCTAAATTTTGACAGTTTGATTTGGTACTGATATGTACGTATTTGGACTTGTGTTCCTGCCCTCTAAGATTAGCTTTTGAGTACTCTACGAATCGGGTAGAGAGCACAAAGCATTTACTAGCACAGAGGAGACATAAATAAGAGTCACGGTTAAGGCATTCAGATTCGGTCTTGTTACACCCGCAAGTGATTGGCTGAGAAAGAGCTCTAAGCCACTCGGCCACTAGGATCTCTGAAGACAGAAGACGACATTTAGAAATACCGTATTTACCCACGTATAAGTCGAGAAATTTCGGACAAAAAAGAGGCTTTAGAGTTGGGGGTGTCGACTTATATGAGGGTCCTTAATTTTTAATTATTTTTTTTTTAATCAGATGTCAAAAATGGCCTTTAATAAGACAAATGTTCTCTTCCCGCATTCCATAACACAATGAGTCTTTTCAGGTTGATTTTCATACCAGAAAGAATGTAGCGATACAAAGATTGTAAACGTGTATAATGTTGTTGTTCTTGTTGGATTACAATTAGGTACGCGTGGACTCTAGACAGAAAGGTGGGGTACCGCGCGTGGAGGTCTTTCTAAGGGATCCTAACCTAATACGTGTACATGATGAGCCGATGAATTTTTTTAATTGTTTGATGAGTCCGATATTGAATCGGATCTTGAATCAGTTTAACTTTGTATATTAGTATTTTGCCATATCATACTATCAGTAGTGTCATATTATTATTATTATTATTCATTATTATCAGTTTAATTTTGTATACTACTTTTGTATTGTTATTATCTTTATTATTGTATATTTAGTACTTTCTTTTTTTACAGATGATTTTGAATAAATATATTTAAAAAAATGAAAGTTGATCGGGAAAGTGGTGGATCGACTTATATGCGGGATTTTAAAAAATTCAATTTTTTTTAATCAAGAAAGTGGGGGGGGGGGATAGACTTATATGCGGGATCGACGTATACGTGGGTAAATACCCTATATAGAGCATTCAATGCTCCCAATCGTGTAATTTTTGCTGCCAAAAACGTACCCAATTTTTAGCACATTTTATTTCCTTGTTGCCGTCACGGTGACATTGAACATTTATTGCTTGGGCCGATTTATACTATTCAGTGGCCCGTGTGCAATTAATATTTGGATGCCCCATCTTGTTTTAAAAATCAATGTCAATATTATACTAGAGAAAAACTATGCTTTAATGATGATAATAATAATAATAATAAACAGAAATCTTCAAGCATAAACAAACAGGTGTGATAAAATGAACAAAATTTAAGAAAAATGATTTTTTTTTAGTAATGCAGTAGTAGAGTATTAGCCAGTGATCAAATGAAAACAGTAATTAGATTATGGCCTCCCCTTATTTCAACCATCCATATCCGGTGCTGCACACCTTGGGGTCGATTCTCAACGGAACGATTGAAAAGCCAAGTCGTTATGCCCCGCCTTGAGGAGGAACCTTAGGAAGAAGCGTTAACGGGCTTTATGACTGGCTGAAAGAGGTTACGAGCAGGTCAAAATGTCGTTAGAGCAGTCGATAACCAAAAAATAGGTCAGGAAAGTTGAAAGCTAACTACTGACTAACTTCGAACAACTGAGGGAGAATAGACCTTCTTGCACACTTGCCAGAACCGGCCCTACGTGCAGCATTATTTAAAAAGTTTAAATGGATTCCATGTAAAAAATTTAGCTACGAGTAATTTTTTAAATATAGACTATCCTTGTATTAAAAAATGAATACCATTTAAGTAGCTGGCTTTCTACGCATGCGCTGTGCATGCCACTTATATGGCTACCGTTTGTAGGCATCAAGTTTTCTCTGGTATACTCAGTGATTCACATATCGATGACAAACGGTCGCGTAAATCTTTTACATTACAACATTTCTTTTTGCGGCTTCTGTTCTGAAAATTAATGTTTCGAATTATTTCACTTTTTCGAGCATCTGTAAGATCTAGAAATTAGATAAAAATGTTTGTCCTTCAAGAGGTTAACTGTTGTTGCTCTTTTTGGGAACAACAATAATTATTAATTTTGAAAGGGATCAGGACCATAATTTATAAACCGTTATCAAAATTTCTATCAATATTTATTGTACAGCCCGCGTGTGAGTACACTGAACTCCCGATAATCAGGTGGACCGATTGTTCCATTTGCAAATTATCCGTGCAGTTTCAAAAGCACCCAATTTTCCGGTTTTTCTGGAATTACCGTGAACCAATAAGACCTTAAAAATTAATTCTTCTGACAGAGTTATCCGTACATTTCCAAAATAAAAATGTGGGATTTTGCAAATTTTATGTTACATATGTAAGTTTTCTTTTATTATTTGCTATCTAGTAGTATTTAAAATATACTTTGTTTAGAATTTTTTTAGATTTACTTTTTAAATTTCTGGTAGATTCTTGTTCATTTGAAATCGTGTTCACGTGTTAGAGGGCTAATGTTGATCTATCAATGTTTTTCGATGTTAAGTGTAAACTCAGTCATTACTTAGCATTGTTTATCGTGTGTTCAGTGCAATTATGCACAATTTTCTTTTGCTCTTTCACATTTTCTTTTGCTCTTCACAATTTTCTTTTGCTCCGCAAATCTGTCGTTTAAAAAATTGTTGCTGTACAGAAATTACGTGATGAGATATAGTGTGAAGATACATATAAAATTTGATGAAATTGATATTTTTAAATCGGCCGAAAATGTAATCTTGTGTAAGAGAAATTTTTTTAATCTAGGTTTTGAAAAGAATTTAGCAATATTTCTCTGAAGATTACACCTGAATGGAAGTTTCAGGAACATTGTATACAACGCCCTTTTATGCAGATTATTTTACAACACCAAAAATCGAAACTTGATTTTAACTTGGATTTAAGAATAGGATTTATACGTATTTTCAAAGAGCTAATAATTTTAAAGGTCTGTATCAGGGTCAGTGAAAACGGGGAAGAATGAGAATGAGACGGGTGGTCGAGATTCTGAAGGATCTCCAGTGTTCGAGAATAACAAATTGGAAGACTTAACATACGCAGTGAACTGGACTGGGGTCAAATTGTTAAGGAGGTCATGGGGTGTCGGGGAGTTAGGTAGTTAATAATATAATTACGTGTGAATCCCCCTAGCTGATGTGGTGATTGCAGAAATGCGTGAATTTTAAAATCTTAAATGAGCATGAAGTTAACACCTATCATTTTAGTCAGGCAGCGTAAACTATCGACAGATTAATGCAATTTTGTGGGTGGGGGCGATTAGTTGGAAGATTCACGTACAAATCCATTTTATGGAAGTAAAATATGATGTTTTACATTAATTTCTTTTTCCTCAGGAGGGGCGATTGCCCCCCTCCCTCCACCTATAATTCGTCCTTTGTGTAAAAAGTGGTCAAATTACTGTCCTTTATTTCCTGGATAATAAATTGTAACGTGCGTAGTATAAAAACGATGATTTATGTAGTATCGTTTAGTGTAAACGTTTCTGAATGCCAGATAATAATTACAAATATAAGAATTTTTATAATAAATTGATGGTTAGTATAACAGCCTTGTTTTCGATAAGGAAAAAATGATCATACGTGCGTTATTTGCCATCTTTATTTCTCAAATAATAAACTAGCCGTTTTTCCTAAATAATGCATCGTAAAGAACAATAAAAATGTTTTGACTCATTTTAATCCAACCAACTTATATCTATACTCATTAATTTTAGCTAAATATTTTGCCTGTATTTGAAATGGTAAATTATTATTTTTCTATCTCACTGAGGACGCCAAATTATGGATTATCGAAATTAGTTTTAGGATCTCGCAGTTGCTTCCAATAGTGCTGAACTAAGCCATTTGTAAGCGAAACAGAAGGTGGTCAGTTTGATTTGTCTTTGAATAAATTTACTGAATGATGATAAAAATAGAACTCATAAAGAAAAACGTAATATATTTTATTTTTCAGAAATAGGAACACCAAAGTATTAACGAATAATTTAAAGTACAAACATCGTCATTGAAAAGAAGTAACAAAATACATTTTTACTGCAATGAAAATAAACAAGCGAATATTACTTCTATTTTGAACTATGTACAGTGAAATATGACTATTCAATCAATTTTCACAATGCTGATAGCTTTGTTGTTTGTATTATAGTACTCTTGTCGCGTGTATTAAAAGTATATCTTAACATATATTGCATTGTGTGATTAGAAGAACGAATGTAGTTACTCTATTAATGAGGACAATTCATCTTTTCTCTAACCAAGGTAATAAACATATATGACGTATAAAAGATGATATTTTTGATAAGGAGTTTAGATTACAGTATAAACTTACTAAAGTATGAATTAAATATTAGATGATAAATATTTTTTTCTTTGTCCTAGAGTAACAAAACTCATTCATCTAACCTTACAAGGTTTAATGTTTGACTAGATAGAAGATTTTGATGCGATTTAATGAGATCATTTAAACAGGAAAGAGTTATCACACACAAAGGAATATTTTTATACATACCGTAATCAATTCATCAACAATCTTTTTCTCAAATTTGAGCTCACATGTAAGTATCAAAACCCTTCATGCATTATGAAAACTCAGAAGAAATATGATGATTCAAGAAAAATATGAAAGCAATTAATTTCCTTTCTTTTTTGTAGAAATAAAAAGTTTTATAAAAATTATAAATCCATAAATTCATGTTGCATATATTACTGTCAATAAAAATTTTGTTTCTACAAAAACGTGGAATTAACACCTTTCAACTTCAACTGCAGTTTACTCTAAGGTGATTGTACAGTAATTTAGCGCTGCCACAAACTAAATGTTACCAAAGGTCAGTTGCACTAGAAAGATGTCCGACACAAGTTGAAATGTAGAAATCATTCTAACAATGGATTTGAGTTAAGACTCAAATTTCTTATACTTGCGAATAATTTAATTATCTTCTCCTTAACATTCTGTGTGAAAATTTAAATAATGCTGTTTTAAATTGAATTATTCATTTCTTTTTGAAGTGTAAATTTGTTTAACGAAACAAGTTAAAAAATTCAATTTTAATCTGACTACTTTTTGAGATCTTGCATTTAAATACCAGAGAAAAATGTGGCCTTCACTATAATGCAATAAATTTAATTAAGGAGCATTCAGTTAAAATAGTAAAACATTATACAGAATGTTAAAATAGAACCCAATCTAGTTTTAAAAGTAGATACCCTGTTTTGAACAATTAAAAATAAGATTACTCCTTAAAACTCCGCCCATAAAACTATCCGTGTATGTTTGATTTTTAGGACAATTGAAAATGTCCGCCTCAAAAGCAATATCTTAAATCCATAAATATTGCATAATGAAGGAGAGATCACAAATATTGTTCAATTAAGCTGTTGTAAAACGAAATTTCAAAATTTTCTCTTTTTTATTGTGTGTACATTAGCATATATAAGCCTTTCCCAAAAAAGAAAAAAAGATGAGATCATATTGCATACACAAGATTGAGTGCATTTGATTTTAGACATGCTACATTTTTACAGATATACATTTACACACAATTATTATACATATTATACATGCATGTAGCTTTACATGTACATTTGAACATAAAATATGTGTACATGAATATTTACATATGATTAATGCATTAACCTGACACAACCTCAAGATTTGTGAGAAGTAGCCGAGACGACTGTATATTTGTTAAAGCACCAAGTCAATATACATAAGTCAATATGAGAATAAGTTTTTATGATTCAAAGCAGGGGTTGCGCTGGCTCTTTTTAACATTTAGCAAATCCATTCGCCAAATTAGATTTTTCCGGACATCATTAAGAAAAGCAATTGTCAATATTTTCACCAAAACGTATTTTATTTCGCCAAAAGGAATTTTATTTTTGCAATTTGCGAGGTTGGCGATCGACAGCGCGACCCCTGTTCAAAGTATGGCTGGCTAGTTACAAGGAATTCCTAAAACTGTACCAAATAATAAGCAATTCAGTGAAGTAAATACCAAATCGAAAAATAAATCTGTATATTTTTATAGTATATTTAATTTATTTTTTGAAAATGTATACGTAATTAATACACACTAAAATTAACAGAAATTTTGATACCACTCACTCTGATGATAACCAGCGGGCATTTAAAACATACATAAAAGTTTAAGGAAAGTTCAAACCTCTTTGCTTATCACCGATGATGTAAAAGCGAAAAAACACCTTTAAAATTGCCGAAACGTAATTTTAAAATTTTAGTGATCTGAAACGAAATATGAAAGAGGTTAGGCTCAATGCCCTGCTTTAAATAGTGAATGTAATAACCAGATGAATTTTTTCAATGATGAAAAATAACTATTCCAGTTAAAGAAATTGAGGTTATGAAGATACTCTTATAACTAGAACATTAATTCAATTTAAACAGTAGATGCACATTAGAAAATTGCACAGTAAACAATGCTTTTAACAGTCTTTACTTTGCCAACAAAATTGTGCTTTAAATATAAAGCGCTATAATATATTTACAGCAACCATTTTACAGTTTAACAACAACAAAAATCACAATAGAAATGCAGCACAGTAGCACTCTTGCGGTATTACATTGCAATTGTTAAAAGTACATCTTATCTATTTGCAGAAAAAAAATCATACAACTGTTTTCTAGTTTTAAAGTTCTCTGCATATATTACTTGTGTATATGAAAGAGCGCTCAACTACTAAAAATTGCAAACCTTCTCCGTCTTTTCAAATACAAAAAAAGATGTTTCTGCAAAATTACATGGAAGACATTCTTATGGTAAAGCTGGGAAATAAAAAATACTTTTTGTTGTAACACTACATGAAAATACTGGAAGCTATCAGCTGCGTATCAGGCGTAATAGTGAGGGAAGACATGGAAGCAAACGCGGAAAGCAAACAGTTCCTCTACACAGGTTGGCATGGTCACAAGTCTAAGAAAGTTGCCATTTTCACATATTCAGTTCTGCTAGATAAATGCCTTTAAAATGTTGCTGGAGTATTCATCAAATTTAATTTATTTACAAACCTACTATCTTTTAACAATTAAAAAAGTAATACTGTTAAAATTGCATTTTAGCATTAAAAGACTTATCGGCAATTATCATTTAGGACTTCTTACTAATTTTACTTTTAATTATTCATAATTTCCCGAAAAACGAAAGGGTTTTTTCTAAATTCACTGGCTTAATAATTTCAAGGTTCTATTTTAAATCCAATAGTCATCTTTTGCTCTATACTCGGGGATCGAGAGCTTTTTGGAGACTACAACACTATTGAGCTAGACAAAAAAGTACCTACTTGTCTGGCCTTCAAAGGACAAAATATAACATCGTCAAAGTGACGGCCGAGTGTAATCTATACTCTTCAAAGTGTTACTCACCAATCGCTGTGACTCTGCAAGTCAGGTTGAAGTCAGAAGGGAAAAAAGGGCAAGAAACAGTCTGAATGATCTGACTCTTGCCTTTCTTCTTCTTCAAAAATTTGACTTTCTTACAAGTCAAACCGGAAATTGTTTTCACCAGATTTCGTGGTAAACACTCTATTTGGCATGTTGAATATCACTTGCACAGCCAACATTTGAAGTAATGCTTTCTTATAAGTTAACTCACGGGTTTAACGTTTGGTGAATACACACATTAGAGAATCAGCCGCAAAACCAAGGAAAAAATATGAAAAACGTATGCCTTAAGTTAAATTGAAAAAAAAAAAAATCTTCTAGTAAATATTATTTCTCCACTTAAGAACATGTTCAATACTATACATATATAAGATGAGTACTAGAGAATAAGAGGAGAAAAATTTATTTCAAATGTCAATGAGTCCTGTGTCTTGTTACTGATTTGAAAAAAAAAAAAAAAGTCATACGAAATTTACATTAGAATTCACATATCTGTATGATTTAGACTAACTTATATGTTAGTCTAAACACATATCTGTATGACTAACTTATATCTTTAAAATATACATGACTCATGTGATGGCTAGCAGAACTGAATGCTCATACATATTAGGAAGCGATTGTCAACCTATGTTGTAATACAAAATGCTTTATAAGATACAATGGTATCTCACAAGTGAATTACTTTTAACATGTAAGGGCACTATACTAAAATTTGAAGCTTTGCTATTAGAAATATTCCTAGCATTTTTAGTTTGTATTTAACTTTATAGATCTAGAAATAAAAAAATAAATAAAATAGAATGAGAAGCAAAAGATTGGGATTTTAATGCAGACTTGAACCACAAAACAAAAGAAAGGAGCATGATGAAAAAAAAAAGTTAATAGTTGTGTGTAGTTGTATGACAGTATAACTTACAAGAGCACAAATTTAACATTAAATTTACGCGTCTTTACAAGGAACAGTTGTATTTGAATTATTGATTTTTCATTGCAGGCAGGGGTGTTATTTATCCAGTTTGTCTTACAAAAGTATTTTCATTATAAGTTTTTAAATTTTATATATTTTATAGTTCTTCAAGCTGTACATTTAATTTTACTATACCGGTTCAAGAACAATATTTTCACGAGAAAGTTTAAATAATGTTCAATAGAATTATATTAAATGAACAAGGATACTATTTCTACTAAATAGTTTAGTTAAAGAAATTAAAATCTCTCCATTTAATAAATTCTTTATTTAAAATAACGCCAATTGGAAATTATTGAATCAACAAAGTTTCCTATGAAAATACTAATATTTACACTTATAGGCCATAGGTTGAAAATCGCTGTTACACTGTTATTTTATAAATAAATTCTCGTAAAACAAAAAGATTATTAAATCTGATACAAAGTGAATTATTTTTAAAATGTAAGTATTCATATTATTTTGAATTATTATATAAACCTATTACCTGCTACAAATTGTAATGAAATGTTTTTTGATTATTAGAATTTCAAACTGAAAAGTAAGTTCAAATAATTGTAAACTATGTTAAATACTTTCATAGTAAGAGTTGAAAAGTTGTTTTTAGTCCTACAAAACTACATACATAGAAAAAACATTTCTATAATGACAGGTAAAAACTATTTTACGACAGTGTAATTACCTTATATAAATAAAAATCTTAATAATAAATTAATATCAAACAAATTTAATAATCCTTTACGGGAAGAAAGGAAATCACTGTTACATTTTTTTGAATATGAAAGCAAGGAAAACTGGAATATGAACGCATTTGTAAGCAAATAATATATTTGTCTGAAACTTCCTACAATATATTTTGTTACACATAAACAACTATAGAGCAGGTAAAACAGGCAATAGGTTCATAAAATTATTAATAATATGAAATAAATTTAAAAACAGAACAAATATTTAAATGCTTCAACTTCGCTTAAGCTGCATTACCAGGCATATTTTTTTCTAGCTTGGAAGTTTAATGACTGTTTGTAGGAATGCGTTTGCTGAATTGTAGAAAAGTCAATATGATATGTTATTCAAATTAAGAACCACTTAAGTTATACAAGGAACCCCAAAACACTCAAGATGAAGGTCTGTTCATCTCCTAAATCATATAATACTTAGAGAAGAACATTAATTTTGCTCAGTTTGAGCACCATGAGGCTTTTCTATCACGTCAACAACATGTGCGTCTATAGTCGTAGAACTAAGAGAGGCCAAGTTGCTTTGGTGCTGCTTAAGCTCATCTCCGAAGGCCAGAAGTCCTAGCTGAGCATGGGAGGCCTCACCTAAAGCTCTGGACCTTAAACAAGATCGGTACTGGTCTATGGACAGGTCAGGGTCGCAGACCTTTTCATGCCAAATGTGAAAAATTCCAGGATCGGTAGCCCTTATCACCATCAGGTTACTCCTAACATATTTCCTGTACAGCATGACGTCTTCACCACCCCATCCTATGATGTCTTCATCGAACCCTTTGACAGCCAAGAAGTCACTGCGATATTGACAAGTCATGCCAAAACCGAAATCCCGCCAGAATCCAGAATCTCTTGAGATGGTTAGCTGGTCAGTCTCGGAAGGAATGTCTTTACCTTGTAAAGAGTACACAAGTGAGGGGTTGTAGAGACTAAATACAATTGGATAATACACTTTCTTATTTGCTGCCGCATTTAAGCGGCACCGTTCAAGAAATCTATTGGTGAATACTATATCTACATCACAAAGAAACAATAACACATCTCCCTTTGACCAATGCTGGACGCCTACTTGCAGTCCTTTACCTCTTGAAAATGTTTCATTTAGCGTCAGCAACTTAACATTGCGAAATTTTGCTTCTTTAGATGCTTTTGTAAGGATGACTCTAACATCGTGTAGACCTTCATCCCCAAAGTAAACAACTGTCAGGAAGACCTTTTTATCGTGTTTAATAGCCACTTTAACAAACCTGTCCATGAACGTCCTGAAAGCATCGATTCGGCCAGACAAAGGAAGAATGACGTTTATCAATTCTTTGGATGTTCGAACTCTTTCATTTGCTAGAGTCTGCACTGCACTAAATGGTCTCATCAAAACTACTTTATGGTAAGCACGAGTCGAGTTTTTCTCCTTAAAATATAATTCATAGTGCGTGCCAGATGTAGGTTCATTGCGAAAAAGGCCTTCGGCAAAATCATCTACCGTATACCGCTGTTTCCCTTTCTTGTCTTTGTTAATCAAGTCCAGAGCCTTTACGAAGACTTCCAACAAATCTTTTCTTTTGTAACCAATGGGCTTCTCAACGACGCGTTTACCGAGGCCTAGTGTTACAGGGTACACACGACCGAAAGTAAAATGCGTGAATGGCACAATCTCATATTCGTTATTTAATGGAACGCCATGGCGAATTTCGGCAGATGATACTTGCTTCCGTATGTATTCTGAACATTCTGAATTCCTGGAGGAGTCACCATCATTGCGCTTTGGTGGAGGATCGACTATAGGCACCGATACGGAATCAACAAATGGCTTTTGAAGATCTGTTACCTGAAATGATAAGAAATACGCTACAGTAAAAAGGGATAAAAATACAGAGTGATCATAAGATAATTTCCCCGATATACACACATCTAGCCTTCCGTTCTGTTCAACCAATATATATGAGATTTGAGATATAGTTATTCAGAAGTATGCGCTTGCGCGCTTCAGACTGCGATTGTTTAATACAATATAGCTGTCATCGTTACGATTACAGTGAAAAATTATTAAGATTTTCCAAAGGCAACACCCATCTTTTTTCAGCGAAAGGGGGTCAGCACATTGAAAAACCATAAATGGCATTGGAACAATACACCAATGAAGAAAAATGGCAGGGTAAAATACTTACAAAGAATAATATTGTAAAGAAACAAAGTTAATATAGAGAGAAAATGTTGTACAATGCGCATTAATTCAATTTAACAGACAGCATAAAAGTTAAACTAACAGCAGGGCACTTGAAAACTTTTAATTCCAATAAAAACAATTTCCCTCTTCTCTCTTAGAATGTCACTGGCTCGTTACAATGCACTTTGCAAATGCTTTACTCCTTCAATTTTCGTCATACGTTTATCGTACCAACGCCATTTATGGTTTTTCAATGCGTTGATCCACTTTCGCAGAAAAAATTTAGTGCTGCCATCGGAAATTTTCGAATTTTTTTCACTGTAACCGTCAGAGCTCCATTATTTTAAACAATACCAATCTCGGGAGTGCACCTCTGAATAACTATATCGGAAATTTCAACCAGTTTGGTTGAACGAAACGAAAGTTAGAGGTCCATATATGGGGGAAGGTTTTTTAAAGACCATTTTGTGTGTACTTAATATGTATTTCCATCTGGTTTTATTTATTAAATAAAATTGTATTAAAATTAAAAACACTAGAAAAAAGTATACAATGCTTAATATGCACATTTTCTTCTTGAATTTATTACAATCAGGAAAATATTAATGAAAACTTCTGACTAAAATGCTTTTAAAAAATTCCTATTTAAGTTATAAGATATTAATTCAGTTTACATTGATAAAAAGTACACATAGAAAGCCAGTTCAATGATTTCTATTTTTTAATATTATAGTAAATAGACTAATTATATTAGATAGTTTTTTAAAGAAATGTAAGACAGATTTATAAATTATAATGAAAATGAAAAAGTAACAGTTAGAATGATATTATAGCTATGTGCTCCTTCAAGATTAATATTTTTAGTCTTCTGATCAGTCTAAAAAGAGTCGGATAAGTTGAAGGAAGGTCAAGAAATTTAATTTGAGTTACTGAATAATAAATGATTATTTTAAAGTAAAAAATTTAAGTAAATCCTCAGCTAATTTTAACCCTTGCGCAGAATTTCTAAATAAGAATTTCATAAAAAAATATAAAAAAAAGTTAGTATAAAATTCGTTAATAAAAAGAATAATCATCAATGATTCCTTTTTAGTAGTTTACTTCCAATTTAATGTGATTAAACACAGATATATCTAAAATATACTGGCCTACTGCATGTGCTAATGAACTTGCACTTGAAAATAACAAAACAAAAACGAGGATTGACTGTATAGATTTCCTCGTTGAAAAGCTTACATGAACTACTCACTTTCTTCTTCAGACTGGCTATTTCTTCCTTCAGAGCTTTTATCTGAGAGCGATGTTCTTCCTCTCGTCTATGCAGCAGGTCGAGGTAGTAAGTGTCCGGAGACAGAGATCGCTGGAACTGTTGGGCAGCCGTCAGCTGGTCATCCGAGCCAGTGGGTGGGAATTCCTCGTCTATCCGAATGCCGCATCTTCCAACAAACAACAGAAAGATGAGAGAAGCCGCTGCCAAGAGGATCAAAGCGCGGGTCACCAATCGCATGCCTCTAGCACCGTGGGAATCCCACACCTGTGCAAAAAAGAAACTAAGTTTTAAATTACATCCAGGAAATTAGACAAGGCTAATTAAGCCTTAACCCTTTGAGGCGCAACCCTTTCCCAATGCTGAAAAAAGGGAACCCGTTGTCATTGCTCGACTTAACTACCAGCAAGATGGCGGACGATCGAAACGTTCATCGCCTGCCACAGATCTAGAGACCCTTTTTTGACGCAGCTGGCTGTGCCGGCACAGCCATAAAAATCGCCAATAAAAAAAATTACCAGTTTCACCCGATATATGGCGCTAAATCGTGTTTCAATGCTTATGGACGTCACTTATGCAAATTTTTAAGCCCATCGAATAGTGTAAAAACAAGACCACATTGAGTAATGGTCAATCATGACTCTTGGATTAGAAGGAACGTGCATTGTTAGTGAATATATTCTATCAGAATGGTAGCAATTATTCAGCTACTCTGAAAGAATACCGACGCATGAGACGATTAAGAAGAGGTCCAATGAGTGTCCATGAGAATAAACAATGGTTTAATTGTTTTCCAAAGCGTCTTTATGACTTGCTTAATTTGTGATCCTAATTTAAATTAATTTTTGATTACATGTTACTGTAAAAATTTAATTACTGAAGCGAAATGTATAGAATTTTGATAAACTGTAAATGATATTTTATATTGTTTATATGCCTCTTAGGATGCCACTGTGCTCTATCTATCGGTTTTGGTAGTTGTATATGCCACCGGTGAGCTTTGAAATACGGTACAGCGCCATCTATCGGGTGAAAATGGCGATTTTTTTAATTGCATATTTGACTTGAACATGTTCTGAAACGTGCAGATACCAAATTTCACTGGAATATTCTCGGTAGCTTTCTCTGCAGCACCTCTTGAACACTTGCAGTTTAATTGTGGCCACTCTGTCTTTACATGTATGATACATTAGGTCACTCTAAACAAATTTCATTGAATAAAAGTACATCTTCTGAAAGTTTCTTTGGCCTCACCATGGAACAGGGGTTATGTCACTGAAAATGGTAGACGGTTGAAGTGTGCAGGTCCCGGGTTCAGATCCCATCGCGAGGCTATTGATCAAACGGTCTGGAGTTTTGTTAAGTTTACTCCAGATGTAACGTGAATAAGCGTTAGAATCCCTTAGAAAGTTCTACCAAGGCACCCCCATCTTTGGCAGATCGCTCTAGCGTAGCGTTGCCATAATCACACAAACAAACAAAACGTTTCTTTGAGAAAAAAAAATATTGGTTTTTGAAATGGGAAACTTCATTAAATGGCGAAATTTATGTTGTGTTGCTCTTGTTACTAATGCCGTCTGGCAACTGCGGAGCCATGTCAAATTCTCCATATAGGCCGGTGAAGGGCGCTTCCATTTAACTGAGCCCCCGTTGGAGGATGTCCGATTTTGCTCGTAGTTTTCTAATTTTCAACTAATTCCAGATGACAGACCTAGCACCTGAAATCGGCACTCCCTAGAGGTATATTGTAACATGGAAGACAATGGAACCACGACAAGTTTTGCGTGCACCAGATCACATCAGCGTACACGGTCCCACAGCAATTCATTATTTTAAATTTTTGGACTTCGTGTTACCTTAATGACGAAAGAAGAATCCTACTGACAGAAAGTCTGAATAGCACAGTAATAGATAAATTAATATACATTAGATAATCTTGTGCAGACTGAAAATAAAGAATTTATTGCATTGCTCTTTTTGTTAGTGTATGCTACTTTGCAAAAACAATATTAAGAAATTAAATTCCCAAGAAATCAAAACGTTACTAGATGATGTATGTCTACTTACTGTCAGACTTCTTTCTTTGGACCAGGAAAAAAATCTTAAAGGAAAAATAATAATTTACATGGCGATTTTAAATAAATATGTAGTCAGTCCTTCACAAAGTTAAAAGTTATGTCCTTGGACCATGAAAGTTAGTATAAAGAGCTTTATTTTTAGACAGTTAAAGCTAGAAGAATTTTGCTATCATTTTACTTCATAATAATATGTTTTATAACTGCATATCAATAAAAATGTGTAAATTATTTCAAATGTGAGCTATATGTTAATAAATATTTCTTATAAAATGTTAAATGCAATTCAAAGTCTTGGAAAGCCGTTTAATATTTTATTTTTGTCAGGCGTAATATAATAATAGATATACTTATTTAAAAATAATTCTCTACAAAGAATAGGCCGGAAACTAACGGGCTTAATTATTATGTAATTAAGCCCGTTAGTTTCCGGCCTATTAAGATAACGTAAAATAAAAAGCACTAACTATACCCATAAAAACAGTTTATTGTTTCTCCAATTGTTTCCAATTAGCGGATCAATCAAATTTCATCGAGTTTAGCTGTGTTTTTCCTACTGGGTTATAAAAGCTAACGGCTGCCCAATTTCGCTTTTGTTAGAGAAAATAAACCCAGCTTAATGAATTTACCAATAGTTCATTTAATTCAATCAAAAAGTAAAGATAAATGTAGAACCCATACCATTAATATAGTGGGGTTTTAATTTTCTAAGAGATGGACTTATTTATTTATTTATTATTTCTAACTATTAAATTATTTACTAAAAAGACGAGTTTGCCAAAGAAAATTTAAAAGATATATAATGAAGTAGTTTAATATATTATCTTTGATGTAAAAGGGATGAAATGATGGTTATATTTACTAAGAGTCAAATATTATGTTTTCTTATCATTTTTTAAATCTGATACTGCAATTTGAAATAATTAAAAATAAATTCTCTTAAAGTTCGTAGAAAAGTGAGTTTTCAAGAGCTTCTCTTTCTTTGATTTCAACTTAAGAATTTTGTCGAAAACTATCTTTGTATACATCATAATACGAGCAAAAATCGAATAAAATTTCCACACAAGGTGAACCGTGTAATTGCTTCCCTAAAGTTATAATATAAATATACTTACTTTTGCATACTACATTTATTAGTTTTAATTTTACGTTTAGTACAGCGTTTACTAAAATATAACTATTTTATGAAGCAAAACTACAAAAATTTATTTTGTACGGATATTTTACAGATTTGATGAATAAAATACCCCCAAGATAAGCAGTTTATGTGTAAAATCGAGTGAAATTAAAGGTAGAAGGAATGTAAGCACATACGAATTTTATGTAGTTTCGATTATACTTAGGAAAACTTACACACTGAAAAAAAACCGTTTTGTTGATTTTTGGTTGGCTCTAATATTTGAAAGAAAAATATTTTTGTTGAATCAACAAAATTTTTTATTAATTCAACGAATATTTCAGAGATAGTCATTTATTGAGTATTAAAAATGTGCAATTATAAACATAAATTCATTTTTTTTATCTTTCTCATGTAGTAATTTTATTCAAAAGGCAATACTCGAAAAATTTATTTATGTTGCGATACTTAATACAAACAAATGAAGACAGAAGTTGAAACCTTGTACTGATCAAAGATAAATTTATAATAATAAATCATCAAATTCAATTAAAACTTAAAAAACTGCGTATTATACAAGGTGTTCCTAAAAGATGGCAACACACTTTTGTTCTGTCAGGTACACATGGGCAGTTTAAATCGAAAAAAATGTGTTCAAAAAATAGGTAGGAAAATGTCTAAGATACGAAAACTTTCCTATCGTTAATTTTAACACTATAGTGCATCCTAAGCTACACTCTTACTTTTCCACAATAAAAAGAAATCTTGTAATTTTTGTCTAAAATATGCATTTAAAATAAATATAAGAGCATTATAAAAATAACTTTAGTTTTTAAAAATGCATTGCAACATTTTTTTTCCAGCAAGCAAGCATGAATTTATAATCTGTATTGAGTTCTCCGATAAATTTTTGCCTGAATTTTTGATTGCTCCTAATTTTTATTGCTGAATGTGAAAAAAATACTAAACTGTTAAAAAATAGTTGAGCTAAATAAAGTAGAATTAGGTTATGTTACTTTATTTTGTTTTATGAGTGCTATAGGGTGGGCATTATAAGTTTTTGAATTTAAACTTTCATAGTGACTTTTTATGGGAAACTACGTGCGGTAATTAAAAAAAAAACTTTTTTCCTAGTATGAGTAAGCATAAATGAAGACAATTTCATTTTCAGCCCATTTTAAAAAATCATGCATTTTAGGGTTAAGAAAGTGTCACTTTTTAAAATTTTCATACGACCTCCGTGCAAAAAATTCCCAGTCAGTAAAATGTTCCCCCCATACACTAATGAGGTGATGTACAAATTATGAGAATACTATCCTAAAAAGGCGCAAGAGATATGAAGATAAATATATGTTGACTCAGAACACTTTTCAATGGCTCTTGACGGGAAAAGAAATCACATCCGATGATTGCGTTTCAGGGTTCGTACAGAAATTATGAAAAAAAAATTTTTTTTTCCCACTCTTGCAATAAAAGTTTATACTCAAATTCTTGTATGGTTCCTGACCATCTTTGTTTAAAGATACATCTCAGACATTTTATGATGAAAGGCTAAAATATTGTACATCACCTCAAAAATGTATCGGGTACATTTTACTAGCAGAAACAAGAACTGAAAAAGAATCACTTTTTGAAAATTAACGAGAGAAATTTTCTCTTAACGTAATCCTTTTTCGAACATATTTTCAATTCACACTGCACATTCACATGGAAAAAAAAATTGAAGCATGTTACAATTTTTTAGAAGCATCCTGCATATTGTTGTAGAAAAGCCGAAACCAAATTGTTTAACTCTCTGAGGCGCAACCCTTTTCCAATGCTGAAAAAAAAGGGCAGCCGTTGCCATCGCTCGACTTAACGACCAGCAAGATTGTGGACGGTCGAAACGTTCATCGCGTGCCACACATCTAGGATCCTTTTTTGACGACAGCTGGCTGTGCCGCACAGCCAGTTGTCGTCAACAAAGGTTCTCTAGATCTGTGGCACGCGATGAACGTTTCGACCGTCCACCATCTTGCTGGTCGTTAAGTCGAGCGATGGCAACGGCTGCCCTTTTTTTCAGCTTTGGGAAAGGGTTGCGCCTCAAAGAGTTAAATATATTAGTTATTTAAGAACTCGCAATCTTGCAGTTGACAGTTAACTAATAGATATCCTAACAAAATATCGACTTCTCAGAATACGTTGTATGTTCCGTGTCAAATAAATCCTGCAAAAACTTTATTCCTTGCTTGATATTTTTTTCTTTTAACACCAGGAGGCCTTCTACTTGCATACTGAGAGGCTCAACACACGCAAATGCTCACTTGTTACTTCGGTCAATAAGAAAAAAAAAGTTGAAAAGAAGAACAAGGAAAAAAGATTCCAGCTCTTTTTAAATCTAAACTACCATCATTTTTCGATATCGGAAATAAACACATAAAGGAATATATACGACTTTTTCGAAAGAGAATCTCCCGTGCAGGCAGGTTAAACAGAATTTAAATATATCAGCTATTTTACTGTAATAGAAAGAAATATTAACTGCCTCAAAACATATTTTGTTTTCCATGGGCTTGAATAAATTTACAGAGACACGAAAGGGAATACATAAAATTATTTATAACTTTTAAGTCTTCAAAAGTTTGGTTTGGCTTTTCATATTTTCTGCTCTTTATAAAACAATTTTATTTGCAATATCGTTTGAATATTAAATGCTTGTTTATACTGACATAGAAGAACATTAGTTTTATTGCAATACATTTTGCTTTTTTAACAGAGACATGGTATGAATTAGGAATTGCAATATTTTTAGTTGTTGTGGAAGACGAGGTGGTCTTTTTCTCAAGAACTAAGTAATTTGCATAAAAACAAACTCCCTAAATCGGAGAAGTACCTTCATATCCTTAAATGCATATTTAGACGAAGAAGGAAGTTGGAAATTTAGTCACTATTTTTAAATTTCATTTAGTCAATCTTAATTCCCAAAACTGATGAAGTGGCAACGTTAATTTTTATCAATTTTCACAATTTTAGCTTACATCCAGGTGCTGAATTAATTTTACATTTTAAAGTAGTACATATTGCGCACAGCTCAACTCGTGCTTGGTTTTCGCTACTCTTCCAATGTTCCTTAGAATTATAAATTTCAACAAACCTCCCACATTCTATTGAAATCGCTCGCGCATTCCGTTGTCTTTTAGCAGTGAAGTTGTATTAGCATAGAAAAAAAAAAAAAACACGAATCTTCTTCCGTCCACATTTGAGCGCCAAAGGTTTCGTCGAAAAATCGACAAGGGTTGGATCATTGAACACGGGTATCAGTGGCGGCCCGTGGTCAAAACTGTTAGTGCAGCCGGAAGCATATGAGCCCCCCCCCCCCTCCTCCGGACAGGAATGGAAAATCTTTGTTATTGAATTGGAAAGCTGGCGGATTAAGCCCTCACCGAGGAAAAAAAAAGAAATTATATGAAAAAAATGTAAGAGATCCATTTTACTTCCATAAACTGGACATAGATTTCAACCAGCCGCTCTTATCCTCAAAATTTCATAAATCCGTTTCTGATTCGAAGTTTCCTTAGAATTTTCTTTTGTAACGATAACTTGAGAAGAAAAGAAAAAAAAAGAAAACTTACTTATTTTTTATATTCAAATCAATCCTCCTTTCTTTTAAACATGCGAATCGGTCAGTGATGCCCTCATATAAAGGCGTTGTTTTAATTCAGATACCCATAATTTTAAAAGCTCTTTAAAATTTCCCATGTTTAAAGAATTTTCTCGCTCTCCATGTCCTCTAAATGCCAGTTCTTGCTTACTTAAAAACAATACTGCTTTGATGGGTCATTGTCCATTCATAAGCGTCTATTCAGGCTTACCTTCTTGATAAATTCAGTAATATAAAGTCGAACTGTTAGAGTTTGCCGAACATATATTCTCCTTACCCCCCTCCCTCACTTCTGGAGCCAATCAGTGATTCGAATTCATAAGTGCTGCCGACCTTTCAAAATCTTTGATGAGCTGAGTCTTAGCTGCGTACCCCCATTATAGCCTATGCCGGAGGAAATGCTTAAGTAACCGTTGTCATGGAAACGGTGCTGCCAATTTTCTTATCAGCGCTCTGGGCTGAACCAAAGATTTTCCCAATTGAATTGCGGGAAGATTAAAGTGCTTTTTTTCTGAATGAGCGATCCGGCCACAATACGTTTTTTTTTTTTTTTGAGATTTTTTTAAATTTACCGTAGGATTTCCATAATTCTAAACTGAAGTTAGGAAAATTAGTAGAATAAGTTATTTTAAAGTATGTGCTGATAATTTCAAGTGCAGCCCGGCTCTACTTGCTGTATCCCACGAGCCGCCACTGACGGGTATCTCCTAAAACCCGTGCTAATATTGAAACTTGCTGCCAACGCTTGGCACACTTGCAGAGCAGAGCGGAAGTCTGTACTCAGCTTTATGAGTGAACAATTTTGGTTATCACATGGCAAGCCCATACGGAAAAAGAGATAAAAAGTATGGGTAACTTGTTGTCATGCATTCGCTAGATCCAAGACACAGGTAATAATTGATTTGCTTTTTTGTAGAATTCCTTTAAGACCCTTTGAAAGAGTGAGGACAGATTTTACAGGATCAGTTACTACTAAATGCCAGCACACAGCAAATATAACAAATTTAAATCTTGCATTTGTTTATACCTTCAGAAACTGTATCCGATTTAAATGCTGAAGCTTTCTTAGTCATTTGTCGGCGATTTTTAGGGCTACGTGATTGCTCCACTGAAATTTATTCTGATAATGGAAAGAATTTTGTGGGAGCAAATGGTAATCTGAAAGGATTAACCCAACTCCTAAAGTCATCCGTGATACAAGATTCGAGTAAAAATATCACGGAGCCTTTTATACTGAAAATTGGTGGTTTATACAAAGAATCCGTTAAACTTATACAACGCCACTTGTCTAATAATAACAGCCTATCCTCACCTTTGAAGCATTGTCCATGGTATTTAATCAAGTAGACAACAGCATAAATTCGTGACCTCGCGCATTATTATCGCCTGATGTCAATGACACAGGTCTAACACCTGGCCGTTCCATATTCGAAGCCTTTTTAAGACGTTCCCAAAACCACACACTAATCGTTTTTTGAGCCCCTCATGCAAGTGTTTAGTTGATCATGAACTGTCATTTTGTCAAGATTTGATTACAACGCCAATAGTCACAAACATTTAACTATTATTTAACCCTTTAACGTGCGGTGGTGGCGCCGTGAAATCACCTCTTTCAAACACTTTCAACTGGTAGTTGCAAAAAATATGGTTAAATGGTCCCAATACTGAAAAAGGACACCCGCTGCCATCTCTCGAGTTAACTACCAGACTCATGGCAGTCGATCTAATCGCCCATCCCGTTCTACAGAGCTGCTAATGCCCTTTTTTGAAACAGCCAGCTGCGTCAAAAAAAGGACTTAATTCTGTAGCATGCGATGGGCGATTCGATCGACCGCCATGTAGCTGGTAGTTAACTCGAGAGGTGGCAACGGGTGTCTTTTTCGGTTTTGGTTGTTCGGTATAAGTCTTGGTTGTTCGGTTGCCAGCCAGCCAGCTGTCGTCAGAAAAGGGTCTCTAGATCTGTGGCACGCGATGAACGTTTCGATCGTCCGCCATCTTGCTGGTATTTCAGTCGAGCGATGGCAACGGCTGCACTTTTTTCAGCATTGGGCAATCTATCCAGCTGTTCTCGCATTCTTCCATTTATCAGCAGATATCAGTGCTGTTAAAAATAACCGTGACAATTTTTTTACGGGAAATGACGTGCTAAAAAGCAAAGGATTCGCGTGGAGCTATGTCACCCGCAACTATTTTTTATAGAAATCCAATCTATTCTTCGTGACCGGCAACAGTCAAAACGTCAGAGTTTGGTGTTTCCAGAGCGGGAACGCTGCGCTTTAAAGGGTTAAAAACAGTGAAGATTCAAGGAGAAGCTACAAAATGGTCAAGAAGTTTTTGAGAGCAAAATTTCTAGCATTAGCTGATTTAAAAGTACTGCTTTTCAAATGTAAAATAAGTGATGCTTCTCAGCTCAGAATACTTCATTTATTTACCCGTGTGACCAATTAAATTCCTCAAAGTCATAAAATTTGAGACCACACTAATTAACGAAATTTCGTACATGGACTCATTGGGTTGCACAATTAAGATGGAGTTGTGTGTGTGTGCGAGGTAAGGGGGATAAGATAAATTCCAGAAAATATTTAAGTTTTGACGCGTAATTACGTCCTGAAATAGATTGATGAATATTTTTGAAGGTTAGCCTTAAGTCAGTTATTGAATTTTGTTGACAATTTATGTTTCAGGTAAAAGTAAATGATGATGATAATACAGCTTATATTAATATGGAAATGAGCACTCATAGATTGCTTTGAGGAAGTGCTCAGAATCTTTGTTTAGCTTTTAAATAGATGAGTTTTCAGAGTTTATTACAAGTATTCACGTTATTGAATAAATGGAACAAAATTAAATTGCACAGGTGGGACCACAGCGCAGAAAACTCCATGTGCTTTATAATTCTAGTCTGAAGTACTGAATTGCATTCATTTGCAAATCTTTTCTTTACAATATTAATTTTTAACAAATGTGGTGTGTATATTACCAGAATTTCAGTATAAAAGTACAAGGTAATATAAAATAAAAGTTTAAAAATAAAAGAAACTGTGATACAATTATCTTTTGCAGATTTCATTTTGCAAGTGTTAGGATTTTTTTTTAAACACAAAAAATGTGGATCTATTAAAAACAAATCAAATAAAAAGGTCAAGGACATAAATATACTGTTTGATAAACTGTGGTTGAGAAAATAGAAAAAAAGAATCACTGAGACATAAAACTTTAAGTTTTGGAGCAATCGATGTTACATCTCCAGACCGGAATATTTTAAAAGAATTTCTACATTTTATTTTTCGAGAGACGAACATGCCTTGTCATTTGTTTGATTGCTAGACGTGACAGAAGGAACACGGTCACAGACTTAAGTCTTAATAATGAGTTTTCTCTCTAGAAATGCAGTGACAAAGGGAAAAGCAAAGATTGGTGTACACCTGTAGTTCCGAAATCAAGTTATCCTGCTTATTTACTGGAACGACATTATCTTACAGTCTTCAAAAAGTTAATTAGTTACAATGGTCGACAATTGGTAGTGTATCAGTTTGCAAAAACAAAAATACGCTATTTTCACAATATCTACCATTTGCAAAAAGAATGCTTAGTAGCTCCATTTTATTTTCAGAAACTCTTGCAAAGGTATAAGCTGAAATGACTTCACCTGCAGCAGAGAAGAGCTGTAGAACTTGGGCCGCAGTTTTCGCGGAAAGTCACGGTATGCTTATCTTTCATTTGTTCTTGAAGAAAAGTCACAGGGGATCAATTGTGGTGAATAAGGAGGCTACTAAAAGTTACTTTTGTCCTGTACAAAACATTTTAAAACAAACGCCCATACGCCCAATCACAGATAACTTGAAGCGACAACTGTTTCCTAATAAACTATTTTCAAATTCAGCCCGAGTAAAATTTATATATTTCTAAAGTTCAATGCAGCAAAAAATGCATTATTTATATAATTTTAGTGGTAATAATGCCTTCATGTCCGAAAAGTGGAGGAAGAAAACGAATTCTTTCAATTTCATATTTATGCTTGAGGAAAAAAAACATGCGTTTATTTTCTATGCTAATAATAATTTTCTCAAAGATAGTTATTAATAAATAAATAAAACAAAAATTTTGTTTAAGAAAATGCAATAAATATATACAACAATACAAATTAAAACATAAATGTAAATAAATAAATGAAATCTATCAATATTTATTATCTAAGCAGTTACGATTTCCGGCGCATATTTGAGTTTATGCTCTCACGTTTGATCGAAAAGAAAAGAAAAAACGTTTAAAGTCGCAACTTTTTTATAATAAAATATTCAATTGAAAATTTTCAATAAAATTTTGCAAAAATTACTTTCATATTTTGCAAGAAACATTATATACTAAGTAATATATATAGTATTGATATCCAGTTTAAATGAAAAATAAATTCCCTACTAGCATATCTGAATTTCAGTTGCTCAAAACGTTATTAAAAATTGAATTTCTAAAAGGTTTATAAACGTTTCATGTTTAACAACCAATAAATGAAATTCATATCAAATTTTAATAAAGCTTGAAAGGAGGGAGAGGATATAAAATGCTTGTAATCCCGTATTTTCGGACTGAAATGAAAACGATCCCATTTTATATTTTGGAAATTTAACATAATGTTTAGATTGTTGAAAAGTGTTCTTTTTTTAACCAATGAAGATTACGATTTTTTTTTTTCATATTATAAAAACAGAACTTCAGTTGCAAATGTTTACGCTACATAATTTGCATATATATTAAAAATACTTCCCTAAAAATACTCTTATTAAAATGCCTCGAGAGACTTAAATTAAGTAGTTTTTCAAATAAGCAAACATTTAAATTTTCCATTTCTTATAGAAAGTTTTCTTTCCTTTTTTAAAAAAAAGTACAATTCCTTTATTTGAACATTTATTTTTTGTAACACAAAAAAAAGCACCCACTTTTGCATTGATATTTCAATTTCACATGTATTATTTTGTATCAAACGTGCAGCTGAATTAATTCGCGAAATTTCTATTTTATGATAATGAAACTGTCGGATCTCCGTACATATATATAAATCCTTCACAGTAATGCCTCGAAGCGATAAAGAAAATGATTCTAATGATTGGAGCTTGATTTGTATGCATTGCGCTACGTAATGTAAAACATGCATTAGGCGTTATATTAGTTTCACGGATGTCATTAAGGGTGAAACAATTTCATGTATTTCAAACCCATCGTTTCGCAGGTCGGTTTGGTTTTAGGATGCAATCTTGAAGGAAATGCTTAAAACGCTGAGCCTGAATTTAGGCCGGTTTATTTTTTAAACGTGAAAGCGTGCGCGATATAATGTGCTCTCTAACAATACTAGCACACTTCGATCATTTAGAAAATTTGAAATTATAGTAAAATACTTTATCTTTTCTTTTTAAAAGTAAATAAATGTTACATTGTTGAAGGAGCATTTGTCTTATTAAAACCTAGCACAGCGGCTTATTGAGATGGGTTCGATTCTGGAGTTGGGTATTTGTGTATTCTGGCTTGGCATGTTTACAAGAGGGGCATCTGCGTAGGAGGGTATGCCTTGGGCGAAAGACTTTTTAAGGGGCTCTAATGCATATCTGGAGTTGGGTTCAATTCATATTTTTCTATATCCCCATGTTTGACTTTTGTTACTTTTAAGTATATATATTCTTTCATTTGAGATTTTATTTTTATTGTAATAACTGTAAGTGTTGCAAATTTCATATTTTTTACTTATAATTTTTGAGAAATTTTTATACGAAGTAGTATTGTGCGTTTTCATTGTTTCTAAAAAGCTTACTTATTACAGCAAAATTGCTATCATTCTTCGTAAAGTTTTTGTTTATGAATTTTGATTTCGACTTTGTGAAAATTTACTCTGGATCATAACTTGTTTAAAATTTACCAAACGTAAGTGATCCTCCTTAACGAGTTTACTTCGCTACCACGTTGATGTATTTGATGCATTGTGTGTTGAGGCAAAACTAACGTGACGGTTATCTGCCCGGGGAGGGGGGGTGCTTCGAAGAGGAGGAAGGCATCTGCTACGAAAAACTAGATAGACTGTCCAACGCCAAAAAAAGTGCAGCCGTTGCCATCGATCGATTTAACTACAAGCAATATGGCGGCCGATCGAATCACCTATCGCGTGCCACAGAGCTAAGTGTCATTTTTGACACAGCCGGCTGTGCGGCATCGAGCGTAGCAATGGCTAAACTTTTCGGCATTGGGAAATTGGGGAGCTTCAAAGAGTTAAAAGCCACGATGTAAGTCAAAACATTGGACCTTCACACTTTTTTGCACTTGGCCACGGTTGGGATCACTACGGGTTTGATTCCCAGAATCGAATAAATACAAAATTCCAGTCCGGTAAAAAAGTCATTTTTACAATCGTTACGCGGAATGGAGGGGTTCCAGCATCCCAGTGGCATCCATTTTTTTAAGTGGTTTTACACGTTTTTTACCTAGATTATCTACCTTAACTGAAGGCGAGTTTATGACATGCGAAGTACTTTGCAATCAAACCTGTCATTCAGTGATCCCTTATTACAGAAGAGCATTTGCCCGTTTCATTTCGTGTTTTATTTCGGTGTCACAGCACGCAACTTTTCAATATGGATTCAAAGGAAGCCTCAGGGAGCTCTATGCTAGACTATTTGATAGATTTAACGAGAGAACTGAAAATAATGTTACAACATTATAATGGTATTTTAACGCATTAGTGTGTATTGCTACAAAGAGAGTTGTACAGGCATTCCTGAAAGGGAAATGTGTATGTGATTCCTTGATCTTGGCGACAAACTTGGCGATCATTTTGGCGTCCTTGGCAAACTAAAAGTGAGTTCTCAAGAGTAGCGGAATTTCGACTGCATCTCAGTTAGGAAAGAAGTTGCGAGAAAGATCGAGAAATATGATGTTACGACCTTATTGGCAATGTATAAATAACAGACACTTTTTCGCTGTCAGTTCAGTGTGACAGACTGCTGATATAGAGAGCAGAGCTAAACAATTGATATTATGATTTGAATAGTGTTATTGCGGCGATAGTTAACGATTTGCTGTTGTGTGTCCTACTGAATTCTGTATTTCTCCTGGGATATTAGTGTTTCAATTTGTGGAATAAATTGATAAATTCGCTTTTCGAGATTGCTGGACTATTTTAACATACACGCACTGTGTAATTTTCGCAACAATAACCATTAGAAATCTCTGAACACTGGAATTAATAACACTATTTTTTTTAATAGCACAGTTTAAGGAGTTTTAGTTAAAGGCATTTTTATAAACAAGTTCCTTTACGAAGACAATCGATTTCTAGACCATTAAGTAAAAGGTATGTCTCGATCTTTTTTTTTTCTTTTTTTAAACACGAAAGGCTTAAATTCAATGGTTAAAAGAGTAAGGCCTTAAAAATCTATCGAGAGAAATGCGAGACGAAAGCTTTTTATTACTTGAAAATGTAGCATTAAACGAAAGAAAGAAAAAAATCTTTCAGAAAGAGCGGCTGCCATTCAAGAACATAATGAAGGTTTTTATTTTATTTACTTTTTACTTTTTTGACCGTTTAACGCTGCCAAACATTTAACACGTTTTTACTTTTTAAACTGCTATTGTTAGCCATAGTGAAGAAGCGTAAGTTTCAAAAAGTAATTGAGAATAAATTTCATTTCATAGTCAGTTAAGATGGATAACCCCATTAAAAGCAGCAGGTTAAAATAAGAAACTGCAAAGCTGCTGCTGTAACATAAGAAAGAGAAACGCATTGATTATAAAACACTTTCCAATGCAATTACTTTTTCGCCAAATTCGGTAAAGTATTGTCGTCAAGCTTTGCGTCAATTTGGGATAACCTCAAAATCTATGTATCACTATTAATGTAATTTTGCGAGACTCTGTAAGAAAACCTTATACTTTCATCCTCAAAAGATATTATAGACATTTATATATGTACACTTATTGTATTGAGCTTAAAATGGATGACTATCTCTAAATTGCCATTGACGGCAATTTATAGGAATTCTTTTGAGTGATCCTGTAGAAGATCTATGAACCTTTTTTCCCCCCTTCCTAATGGTTGGGTCAGCGGCCTACTGCAGACTTGCCCTCTGCAAGGGCAGCAGTTGTTGGACATTTCTTTATGAGAGTGCCTATTAAGGCAAACCGACGTTGTACCCTATGAGTGGTCTCTTAATTTTGAGACAATTTCAGATGAGAGATTTAGCACCTGAACTCGGCACCCCCCAGTAGTATCGTCTGAACATGCAGAACATTAGAGTCAAGAACAGATTTTACATGCATCAGCTCCCATTAGCGTACACGACTCCACTGCATTTCAGCCGAGAGAGGTTTTCACCCTCCAAAGCACTGGTCAAGGCGGTGCTGGCTTCACTTCCCGTGTTTTTAAGGAAAGGGAACTTAGCGATTAGGCCACTGAGGGACAGATCTATCAACATTATAAACATTTTGGATGGAGAGTATTATTTTGTAGTCCTTAACAACATGAACCAATTTTTTTTTTTTTACTAATGTAAGGAGCGCATTGCATGGAGCAGTTCCAAAAAAATATATTTTGGCGTATTTTTCCATCTTGTGTCTAGAAAGTGTAGCGTTTCGGAATTCACTACTTGTAAACGCGCACAAAATAGTAACTAGCACACAAATTTGGAATTTTGAAAGAGATAATTTAGGAAAATAAATAAAAAAGAGAAGAATTAAAATATGTTGAAAAAAAAATACACAAATAGACAAGAGATGTAACTTTTAAAAATAAGATTTTTTACTTACAAGACAATTTATATTTAGTCTTATGAGTAAAATCTCATTCTTAGAAATCATTTATTTTTAACACGTTGAATTAATGGTGGCAAGAGTTACAACATGAACACAAAAGATTGCCACATTTATTTTATTTTATCGACCTATTAGTAAAAAAGCGGGTTAAGCGAGAATTTCAACCTTACAATGCTATTTTGCAGACGGTCCTTATTAAACATATTAGCTTATCCTATTTTGTTTGTTTCATCTGTTTATTATAACTATATTATTGTTATAATAAACAGAGCTTTGGAGAAAATATATTAAACGGCTGCAATACTTCCAAGTAGTAGATTATTTTCCCAAAGAAATGCCATTGTAAGTGTCAGCAATATCACAATTAGTGCAACCACATTTTCAGACGATGCAGAGCATGTTCTCTATTTCAGAAATGTTTTTCTACTTTATTACTGGGTAGTACAAATGTACTTACAAAAGAAAAAATTGCAGTAACAGTGATTAAGACATAGCAATCTACTATATGTCAGTTGTAACAGAAAATAACTCAATAAGAACGACTGTTGGCTTTTTTTAACTTCTGCAAGTTAGAGTCTCAGAGATTTTTATTTGCAGTCTGCACGAAATCTGCAACTACACTTGTCTGAACATTTGTAAGTAAATACAGAAAATAACATTTAATAACAGATCAGTAAAAATAATCAAAAGGCTTCAAATGGATGTGTTATTTAAAAAAGGAAAAGAAAAAAAAACTGAATTTCTGAAAGAATATTCACTCTCGGTTAATAAACTTATTCCGTGAGTAAATTTCTTCTTTTTTGATCAAACACGTTAGAATAAAAAATGGAAAACTATTTCCAGTTTAAATTAAATGCATTTTAAGTCAACCACATTTATAAAGTGAGCCAATCGATTTGTAGGCCATTAAGTATAGATGAGTTCCGATATCTTCTTTTTCTTGAACATATAGATCTTAAATTCAACGGTTAAAAGAATGAATCGTCCTTTAAAAAATATAGTAACTAAGAAATTTGAGACTAAAGGGTCTTTTTTTTGCAATTTGAAATTGCAGTTGAAGGGGGAAAAAGAGATTTTGAAAAAAGATCGTGTGTCAATCAGAAGTATAATGGACTTTTTCTATCGTTTTAGATCTGTCAATCATTTAACACGTTTTTCTCTTTCAGAAGTTCTTTAGAAGAGTTACATCTTTATTTCTTATTCTGAAAGTTCACGGTAATCGACTTATTTTGAAAGGTTACGGTAGCCGGCTTGATCTGATGATTAATTTAATAAGAAATTAATTAAAACAAATCAATTAGCATAAAAATACACTTTTCAAGACAGAATTTTTGTAATCATTATAATATTGATAATTTAAAGATTTAAATGAACTGCGGGCTATGATTTAAATTGTGTGGTGTCTGTTATAATGATGTAATGTAACAAAAGTTGTAACAAATATACTTGATGAATGGCGATACATGACAGAACGATACAGCTTTATAATATTCATTTCACACTTACATGCAATTTTCATTACATACAACTTTGTCCACTAAAATAAAATCTTGGAAGTAAACACTTTACAGATGATTACGACGTTCAAGTGCTACTGTGAATGAGACAGCAGCCCAAAGAATCTTGTGAAAATGGTATTGGGGCATTGATAAAGCAATGGATATGTGAATATCAACACCGCACGAGATTATGTTAGAAATATAAATTATTTCCAAGTAATTATCACGGTAAATTGTTTTCTTTTCCAATCTTTTGTGATTTACTTGTGATTTGCTCTCGTGCATAAGAATATAGATATTCAAAATGGGTGAAAAAATTAATTTAATTCTTTATATTGAAAATATCTGCTAGTATTACACTGTTCAAAATATATCTGTAAATTAACGGAAAAAGGACTGGCAGCAAAGTTGCCAGAAAATGTCCGTTCTGTTTATTATTTTTCCGTTTTCTGGACTTGTAACTTTCCGTTTTACAAAAACTGCGAAATAAAACAGATCAGCAATTGCCAGGATCGAACCCTGAGACTACGTATCTGGAGACGCTTGCTTTAACCACTAGACACCACACGACTGGTTCTACTTTCGCCAAAGGGTTTGGTAAAGGTTATTTTAGTTTCCTTGCGGGAGAGGAATTCGTGCGTTTCATGATTTAAAATTCGAGATTGAGATAAAGTGTTGTCCAGTTATTATCAACATAGTCAAATTATTGGATTAGCAAGAAATTAATGTCGACTTTCACAAATGTATGTAGTTAGTAAAAACATTTACTCTTTAGCTATTTGTCATATCGGTTTAGATTTCCAGACAGATTGCTGCAAACACTGAAAATCGGGAAAGAAATACATTGGCTGCTAAAAATATAAAAAAATACACCTTGATTTTTCGCTCTCAGTTTGAAGTAATATTAATAATAATCAGTTAAATTATTTTCTAGCCAGTCCTGTACATTTATGAATGTGATTTGAAATACTCTTTTTTATGAGAGGGAATTCTTCTTTAAAAAAGTAATTAATTATAGTTTAAATTTCAATTACTCATTATAGTTTAATTTTTAATTACTCATGAGAATGCGTTTGGTGTCAATATTTTTATCCATCTAAAATGTCCAACGAAAATCCATTTCTCAAAACTACTTACAAAACTTACAAACTAAACCAAAAACGGAAATTTACCGTTTTCACAAGAAATTTCCAAAAGTTGCAATCATTTTTCTTCGTTTAACGGAAAATTACCAATTGTTGAGGAAAGCGGACATTTTCCTGGAAATTAAGGCTGGAATTATCCTGAATTTTCAGATTATTTTTAACAGTGTAGTGTGTGCTAATAAAATTTAAAAGGTGATCAGATCCTTATTTTCCCAGTAATTATTGCGGGTCCATTTGTAAAGAGATATGAGATCTTACATATGTTACTTAGAATTTTAGTTTAGCATAAGAGGATTTTTTTTTCAAATGTTTTGAGTGTTTGTTCAATATTTAAGTATAGAATTAATAAATTTATATTTGAATCTTATAGAGAAATAATTTCGTAAATTTATCGCTGCTGTACAAGACATTTTCCAGAAAAAGTGACAAAACGTACATAATGGCCAAAAGAAGACTTAGAGAATTGAAAAGAAAAGAATTCAGTTATTTGAATAGTTTTTGTTTTTGGACAGCACTTGTTTAAATTCATTTTTCTGTTCTTTCTAGGAAGAATGCCTTCTTAAGTGCAATGACAAGGGAAGGTTGGAAAAAAATATTGTTCTTTAAAGACATTATTTAATTTTTACTGCATGCATACCTTGTTCCAATAAAACAAAACCATCAATTAAAAGTTTTTACGCTGTTTATATCGTTCATCACAAACAAAATCCAAAAAATTTCTACCTTTATATAATAGATCTGTATATTTTCCTGTAATCGGTGAATTAAATGTGCTTGTTAGATATAAATTTCTCGTAGGAAAATCAAATAGTTTCACATTCCTTTTTTTTGGCTCGTATTTTTTTAAACAGAACCAATCGATTCCTGGAACAATAAGAGCGAATAAATTTTTTATCTTTCCGAATCAGAAGTTTGAGACAAAGAAGATTTTAGTGTTTTGTCACGTATATCTCTAGGATACTTTTTTTTGGTTCTTCTTCAGAAATTTTTCCAGAGTTATTTCAGATTTGATCGTAAAAAAAAAACTAATGTACCTGTCATTTTAATGTAATAAGACATCTCGTCTTCAGGCTATCTCTAAAATTTGCTTTGGGGAGAGTATCTGTTTTGACTTGTGTCAAAAATCGTAACTGTCAAACTCCCTTTATTAAAACTAAAATTATGTATGTCTGTTCTTTTAAAAATTCTCTTATTTTTGCTGAGCAATTCTTATGGCAGTCAATGACCAAAAATATATTTTAAGATGTTTATTAACTTCCAAAGGTTGGTTTTAAATTCTTATAAATGAAAAGTACGAAAGAGTTATATCAAAAATGAAAAAACAAATCTATCTATATAGAGTAACATATTCCTCTGTTTCCCAACAGTGGTATTGAAATACTTACTGTGCTTTTTAAATATTTGAAAGTTTACCCAATCAGTTAGTCTTTTGAAAAGGAAAGTATTTTTTCAAGAAATGTAGTATTTATGAATAATTAAAAAACCAACTTCTCAAATTTCCAATAAATGTATTCAGTGGTCAGTATAATGACATGTAATAACGGGCTTGTAATATTTTAAAGCAACCCCCCAAAAAATGAGTGAAATTTTGTTTTCTAACAGTTCGTAATTCTTTACTTTTACACTCCTTTAGACTCTTTTGGTTTCAGTACTTACTAACTCTATTGGAGAACTGAAGGTAACTATTTTCCCTGTAAGATAAGAATTTTTTTCATTTTTCTGTGTGTGTTCTGTCTCTTTTGTGAAAATCATATTTTTACTACTTCTAACCTCTTTGTACATCCTTTTATTAATTATTTTTTCCCCTTAACTTTCCAGTTGAATCAAAGAGCTTGAAAGTACGCCTTTTTAATAATTAATTCAATCCATTATGATAATTTTTAACTTAAGGTTGCATCAACTTACATGGCAGAAATAATTACATGCTGTACTATATCTGTATTCAGACATAAAATAAACAAGCTCTGTTGCTATTGAAACTTTAAAGTTTGGAATCAGCTTTACTATGTTGACCCTTAAAACAAAAATTTTAGAACGTACATTCACCGAAATAAAACGATGTCTTTCTTTTTTTGTGTAAATCATTTAAACCGAGGATGTCACTTGTATGCAAATTTTCATAGCACTAATCATACGTTTTATAAGCACTCGTACACATGCGTTTATGTACGCGTGATTTCAAAACGTTCAGATTTCTAATCAAACATTTTTCACCCCTAAACTTTCGCGTAGCTTTTATACCGTTACCGGATTGCTGGTGTTCTGGAAGAAATACATCTACTTTTATCCCCTCCATTGTGCCTACTTTCATAACAAATAACATCTCTTTTGTACAGAAATAATGCGCTGAAACAGACCATTGAATGGGATCCATAGTTACTTAAAAGAAAGCGCAGAAGAAAATCCAAAGAAAAGAAAACTGAAACAACCAATCGATACTCAGTGTTTGTTGGATGAGAAAAAACAAAACAAAACAAAAAGAGCAACTGAGTTATTGTTTCGAGTAAAGAAATTGCATTTTGATTTTCATTCTCATGGCTGATACGTGACTTATACGGCAAAGCTTTTCTACGAGTTTGATGAGTTTGTATAAATAAACGAACGGTTTTAATTTTAAGCTTCTAGATTCAATAAAATTTCCGCAAAATGATATCTTTATCGATATAAATAGTGTTAAAGATATTAATTAAAATATGGCTTTCATTATGTGTTGAAATCAATATGCTTTTTCCGATATTAAAAAGGTACATATTTCAGGTGCTAAAGGTACATATTTCAGGTGCTAAATGTACGATATTAAATATTAAGCTTTATTAGTTATGCGAAAGGGCCGAAGAGCCCAGCTTTACGGTTGCGGATTTGTATAAATTTGCTTGTAAGATCGAGCAGTAAAATTAAAATTCTTAGATAAATAAAATACAAAGTGAATCTAAACTCTTGGAGAAAACTTTAAGAGGTGATAGGGTACATAATAAGGAATCAGAATCAAATAGCAAAGTAGGGTCGGCAACATCGTCTTCATGTAGCTGTTAATAATCACTTTGGAAAAAGTGCTGAAACAACAGTGCTCTTTCTGACCATTGTTCGTCAGAAACTAATGCATTTTTCTCCGAAAATAGAAGACAAAATTCATAGTTTAAAAATTCTATTTTATGTCACGGATGAAATTTTTGGAGACGAACCTATTGTTTATGAAACTTGGTAAAGAAATTAGACGAACACTTCAATACTTTTCACAAAGTGATTATTACCAGATAAGTGAAAACTGAGTTTTTGACCCCACATTGCTATGCGATTCTGATTCCTTATTATGTGCCCTATCACCCCCTTAAAGTTTTGCCCAAGAGTTTAGATTCACCCTGTATAGTTATGGCATGAAATGATAGCACTGAAACTTTATTTTTTCAAAAACTCACTACTTATTTTCTGAAAACCAATTTTCATAACCATATGCTCATTTTTTTAATTTTTTCTAATAGTTAGACCATAGGACAACAGATATCTTTACAGAAAAGGAAAGGAACAAAGGAAGAAATGAACATGAAGAGGGAGAGACACCCGTCAACTTAAGCATGGCAATCCAATATCGCCCCCTACAAATTCATACGAGAGCCAGACTGAATGTCCATGTTTGTAGATCATATTGCCGTACGAGACGTTTCCCGGAGTGCACCACAAACAACCATATGTAAAAAGACGAATAACTTATGAATGCCATTTTAGAATGTTTAAAAAACTGCACAAAATATATTTTTACTTTCCGCCCATGTACCATGTAAGGAAAGTATTGTAATCATGAAAAAATTCGACTTCGAGATTTGGGTGTATTGACACGTTTTGAGTTCTTCTGAATTCATTTATGCTATTTTTACGAGATGTATGTATTTATGTGTGTGTGTGTGTATGTGTGTTTCTGTGTATGTGAGGGAACACGATACCTCCTAAACGGAGCATTCGATTGAGCTCAAATTGGGTATATAGGTTGCAAACCACCGCCGCAAGACCGGTATTGACTTTGGTGTGCATAGGACTTATAGTTTTTCTACAGGCCTGCGACATTCTTTTACATTATGGCCTATGGGGGGAAATTCTTGAAAGTGCACTAACGTTTAAACGGTACATTCGATTGAGCTCAAATTGGGTAATATGTTATAAATGACAATCGTAAGACCGGTATTGATTTTGATGTGTATAGGACTTGTAGTTTTTCTACAGGACTACGACAAAGATTTCTTTTACATTATGGCACATGGGGAGAAATTCTTGAAAGTGCGATAGCGTTTATTTAAATGCTTGGCAATGATCTTAATCGTAAGTGTTCGGAAAGTCGAGTGGAGTCACTTCAATTTTTTTTTTTCAACAATGATTCAAACAATTTCTCTATTAACGTCGATTAAAATTGGTCATCTGTTTGCGAATAGTCATAAATAAATTAAGTTGTTAGTTCTTAATGGAATAAATTATATAAAAATTCCCCGTATAAAAAAGAAAGTTTGATGAGAGGATTATTTTCGAAGTTTGAGTTTCAGACAAGTAAATCACCTATACGGAGACCTACCCGAATCACAGTAAGACTATTATACTTATTAGTTAAAAAAGAAAAGGTTAAAAACAAATTTAATTTTAGGACAATAAAATCGTAAATTATTATTATTATTAAGTTACAATGAACATTCAAATGGCTAGCAGAGTGCTTGAAACCTGCGTGCAGTGGTGATTTATACATAAAACGTGGAAAAGAAATGCAAATTAAATATAAACCATTTACAAACTTTATGCATTAATAATGAAATTCCACACATTTACAATGAATAAATTCAAACTTTATAAAAATTAATGCAGTGAACAAATAAAAAGAAAATTACGTAAGTATTTAATAACGAATCTGGCACGCAACAGAAAAATGATCCTACGTATTTCATTTATAATATACGAAAGGCAATTAATTAATTCTCCAAAGTATTCAAAATATTTCAAAATTAAACAGCAATATGTATAGATATAAAACAATTAACAATGCTAATGGAAAAACGGAAAATTAATTATTATACATATGCGTGCCTCCGTATTTCCTCTAATCTTCTTTACTGTGTTCATCGCAACATTGAAGAATTTATTTTAAATAAATACAAGAATTATTATAGGCATCTCATCGGGCTGAATAATTTTGGAAATTCGAAGCTTATTTTCAAGAATGGTGGGTACTGGTGTTGAACAGTATTTTTAATTATAAGTTATCTGGACTACAGCACAATAGAGTTCCACGTACTATCCCGCTATCACTCTAACAAAACTTTTTCGCCACAATCATATATCTTGCATGTAACAATGAAAGCGGAAAACAGCTCTGAACACATAATCAGAGATAATTAATTCCGAGAAATTTTAATTTTCTTTTAGTTCTTTCAAAAGGACAGGAATAAAATATGAAAAGCAATGTTACAAATTATGCATACATTTTTTTCAGTACGAATGCTTTGTTTCACCAGCATTCATTTAAACTGCCACTGAAAAAATAAATTGTATTGTTTTACTCAGAGATCTGGCAACAATTCTAAAAAAAGTATCTAAAAACTAAAAAAAACCCTTCCGTTGTGGAATTTCCCCCAACTTTTCAACATTTTTAATCTTTATGAAACATGACAGTAATTATATAGTTCTGCAAGTATAATTACCATCTGCACACACACACAATTTCATTTCATTCTCATTTTTTAAAAATGTTTTTACTAAAAACATAATTTAAATATCAAGATAACGGGACAGAACACGCCTTTAGAATAAAAAAGAAGACACAACCAGAAAATGAAATTAAATAGGAAAGGAACGTTAGTTGCTTAACTGAATTATAGCTGTTTATTTTGGAAATAGGAAAACAATATTTGTCAAGAGAGATATCACGAAAGGGGAAAAAAAAAGTTAAAGAGCTCGTGAAAATTGGATTTTTATGCTTCGTAAATAATTAGCGTGACCTAATTATTGCGCCTAAGTTCTAAATTGGAATAAATGGTTTTAAAGTATCTTATATTTTTAATGTATTAAATACGTGAAGTACAAGTATGTATTTACTGAACTTTTATATCCAATAAATTGATCAAACATTAAAAATATAAACGGCAGCTTAATACAATTAGTAAAAACAAAGCACATTTTTTTTGGTTTTATCTGCTAACTCTAATTTGAAATAAAGTAAACTATACAAAACCAATAGAAAAAAGCAGCTAGGTCTAATTTTTTGTATGGGTACAAAGGTCACTTTGATTATCAAAGCCATTAACCCTCTGACGCGCAACCCTTTCCCAATGCTGAAAAAAGGGCAGCCGTTGCCATCGCTCGACTTAACTACAAGCAAGATGGCGGACGATCGAAACGTTCATCGCGTGCCACAAATCTAGAGACCCTTTTTTGACGCAGTGCGTCAAAAAAAGGTCTCATTTGGCAATCTATCCATCTGTTCTCGCATTCTTCCGTTTTTCAGCAGATGTCAGTTGCTGTTAAAAATAATCGTGACAATTTTTTTACGGGAAGTGACGTGCTAAAAGGTAAAGGATTCTCGTGGATCTATGTCACCCGCTATTATTTTTATAGAAATCAAATCTATACTTCGTGACTGGCAACAGTCAAAACGTCAGAGTTTGGTGCTCCGAGAGCGGGAACACTGCGCGTTAAAGGGTTAAAATATATCAGTCACGATCAATATCCGTAATTTTAAATGATAACTGCACTGTTTATGTCTGTTGACAAACAATGAAAATTAATTAAAACTTTTCAACTAGCCGATTGTAAAGTGCAGAGGTATGTACAAAGTGCTTCACAATAGTGCACGCAAGAGGTTCACGAAATCAAACTGGTGCGATGTCTAAATCGTTGACAGTAAAAAAAAAGGGTGACTATTTTGAAATCAGACTCGTCAAGTGATGGAGAAAGAAATATTTAACTCCAAAGACTTGTGGTAGAGCAAATCGAGGAAAAATGGGTGAGAGAGCAGGAATTTCAAGAAACAGTGCAGACAGAGTGTCACCTCACGGCTGAATAAAACTATTGTACCGACGAGGTAATCAAAAGTGACTCATTTTGACAGAAGCAAAGCGTAAAATCAACGGAAAGATTAAAAATAGTTAAGCATTTTAAATTAGACAAGTAGAGAGAAATACATATTAATTTCAAAGTGTGATGAACTACATCATACTAATCCTATCGCAATTCCTATCGCTGAGTAGCTGATAGTAGAAGAGATATCGGGGACCGCACTGATACTCTATAACCGCATATTTAACTATTGTACCGAGAAGGTAATCAAAAGTGACTTATTTTGACAGAAGCAAAGCGTAAAATCAAGGGAAAGATTAGAAATAGTTAAGCGTATTAAATTTGACAAGGAGAGAGAAATACATATTAATTTCAAATGTGTGAAGAACTACATCATACTAATTCTATCGCAATTTCTATCGGTGTGTAGCTGATAGTAGAAGAGATATCAGGGACAGAACTGATACTCTATAACCGCATATTTTACCTATTTCTTCCTCATAAAATTTAGCTTTCTTTAAAATCAGGTACACATTTTTTAAAAGAACTTAGGTATATCTGAGACCCTATTTCTGTATCGCTGAGTTAAATTTCGAATAAGTTTTTCATTATTTTCTGATATAGTTGAAAAAGGACCCACTCAAATCAACAAGCGATACCATAAATTTAATCTTGCGATTCTCTGGAACCCATAAATTCAAAAAGCCAGAGCGACCACTGTATGTACAATTTAAAGATTTTTTTTTTAAATCTTGTAATTTACTTGTTAATCTTCTCATTTTCAGATTTTACCACGCCTAAATCATCAGAAACGCTTTGGGTAATATCAGGCACTTTTTCGTACACAATCACTGGTGGGGCTAAATCATTGCAAACATTAGCTATAATAAGTACAGTAAAGCATTCCTTTTCCCTCATTATTTACAGTGAACTATACACTCTTTGCATCCTTAGGTGCCAATAAGTTTCGCCTTCAGGATTTAGGACAAATTCTGCTTCGTCACCGTTGAACATTCTTCTTGGATTTTCCAGTACTTCAAATAAAAAGAATGTTCCTGCAAGTGTACTTCTTTTCGCTGGAATACTTACAGTACAAAGCTTACGACTGATTGACGACTTACCGGCTGTTTTGTAAAGTAAATTAATACGGGGTTCTCCCTAATTCCTTCCTACTGTTGCAACTGGAACACCATTCTTCACAAAACTGAGTGCTGTCAATATTTGTGCATCTTCATATTTTTTCTTCTTTCAATTTGAACTTTCCTCTTTTGTTTAAAAGAACTTGTTAGAGCCATTTGAAAAGCCACCTTGAAAGCGGAAAACAAACTTGCAGTTTTTTAGCTTCCATTAATCAGAAAGAAGCGAAATAACCAATTCGGGTGATATTATAATGAGCCTACTCGAAAAATTAGAAAATATTGGATCCGAAAATACAGCCTGCGTTATTCAAATCAAGAAATCACAGCTATAGTTTTTCTCGAATTCATAGACATGCAGAGTGTCACTTGAGTCCTAAATGCATACTCATTTACATTTCTCATTATGCCTAAGTACCTAGTTCAAAGGGGGGAATATCTGCACTTTTAAGTTGTCAATAATTGGTTTACAAGATTCGAATTATGACTACTAGATTCTATTATTGAGACCCCTGTCAAAAATTGGATCCAATCGTTATTTTTAAAAGGGAAAAGCACCATTGTGTTCCAAAAAAAAAAAAATCTTAATTCTGTTATTAAACATATTTATGTGAAATTCGCAGTTATTATAGACGGGTGTGTCAATGATTTTGTAAATTGACTGTTTTGGAGTACTCATTACAGACACACCTAAAAATAGTTGGTTAAATGAAAATATGCATTTGGAAAATTACATTCTCATTAAGTAGAAGCAGCAACAGAGTAGATTTTTAAAAATGTAAGAAAGGAAACATTAATTTGCGTTGTTATTAAAAGCAATTCGTGACCTGCTTCTTGAGTGAAATCTTTAGTTTACGAGCTCGAGCTAGACATTGATAAAAAAACTCTTCTTTACCGGTATTTTTGACACTCAATTTAAATTAATAGACGGCGGAATGTGTGGCTGATTAGTTGAGCTTAGGATAAGTGTTCAGCTTGAATATCTAAGTGGCCCCAAACGCTCATTTTTGAACTTATAATGTCAATAATTTGGGTAGTGTCATCAATTGGTGGCTTTATCCAATATTTTAACATTTCCCTTTAAACTTCAAAGTGTCGTTATTCATAATGAAGGACCTTTAAATGCACCAAAAATTAATATTAAATGAGAACTTTTAGGTAAAATCAATATATATATATATATATATATATACATATTAAAGTTCAACTTAACAAAACATCATTTCTGACATAAAATTTTATACTTACTCTAGTGTTCTACAAATGCCCGAAAATAGTTTTATTTGTCAATAAAAATTTATATAATAAATCTTGTTAAAATACAACATACGTGGCTACCGAATGCTGAAAAAGTATATGTAATTCATATTTACTCGGTGTGACTATCGGGCTTAGTCATCGAAGTGCTAGCATATAAGAACACAAGTTACAGAGAGCATGAAATCTTTTTCAATCAACTTTCGCGCGCCTCCATTTTGAACTTTGACGATAAATATTACAAGAATATTTTCGAAGCTAAATTTTCTGTTGCGCGAGAGAAAAGCTTATAGAAATTCATATTCTTATGAGAGTGTTCAATCATCCACAGAGAAAAGACTCTTTAATCTCTGAATAACGCAGTTTGAATTTATTTCTCTGTACAAATACTAATTCTATTACAATGTAAAAGGAAGATCATTTTAATTGGTTTCGAAGGATCAGGAATTGATTAAATTTCTTTTCTCAAAGAGTTCTGGTTTGCCGATCTTTTGTTTTAAAGGTATTTTGATTTCAAGCTTTAAAAAAAATGCCCAAAGATTGATAGAACCAAGAGCTGAAAAAGTGAATTAAAGAGTATAAATATAATCTCTCTCGACATATCCTACATTCGTTTTAATTAAATGAATTCGGTACTATGTTTCAATTATGCAAGATTTAAAGTTTAACCTTTTCCCAGTTTCTCTAGAGTTCAAGTTGAGTAAATCAATTGAAAAAATTTGTGATATACGAACTGAATTTCGAAAGTGGCAAAATTATTGCTTTTATTTCGTGAAACCCGATTTGAGTTCAGTTTATTGCGGATAGGTTTTTAATTCTACAATCATTTTTTTTCAAATTGATAATTTTCTTTTTCTGATTGCAGTGGAAGGAAAATCGAGTGTTCAGCTACAATAGAAGACACTCCGAAATTTTTCATGGGGGGGCGTTACGACTACTGCAACTCACATATATGCGTACATGTATGTGATAAGAGTGTGAAGAATATACATTTTGTATGGCAAGAAATTCCTCACGGGGGGGGGGTTATGACCCCCCTAATCCCCCCCCCCCTTGGCTACGTCCCTGCTCCGAATTGTTGCTTTTTCGCACAGTTAGTCAATTTTTTTTTTGTAATATCTCGTTGCCATTTTTGAGATTTTATACCATAGATTTTTCCTAATAATGCGATTCAGACGTCAATGAGAAGTGTCTTTTAGGATCCGATACAGGTATTTCTAATAAGTTTCGTTTAAATTTTAATGCTTAACCTATGTGTTGATCCAGAAAATAAAAGTAAACTGAAAAAAATCTCCATTTCTCTTTTAATGTGTTAGTCATGTCACTAATAAGGAGTAAAAGAATAACGTACTAAAAGTAAGTAAAAGACAATCATAAACAATTAAAAATATGACAGTTATAATTTGTCCTTAGTTTCAAGTATTGATGTACAAGAGAGACAATATATATGATAATCGATACTATTTCAAAGGTTTTTCATTACTGCATTCTTAAAAAATACAAGTTCAAAATTCAAGCATACTCTGAAATCTTCAATTAGTCAATATATTCTCCGACTTCGCCGAACGGTCGTCAATTTGTCGAAAAGGTTGGGTCAGGAGGCAATCGGCTCGATTTTGCCAGATAGCTTGAAAGAATCTCTGTAATTCTTTCTTCCTAACCGTAAGGCTAATATGGCAAGAAAGCGATATTACAGTTTTGTAACAGTATTTAATAGCGCTACCTTACATATAGAGGAAACGAATCATCATCAGGTTAACTGTTCAATTAAAAATTTGTCAGAATAATGTTCAATGCTTGTAAATTAAAAGCAAAATCCCTCAATTTGATATTAATAATAGAAAGAAGCTATGAAGAAATATTCAAAACAAACATCTGAAACAAAGAGTACAAGCTAGTGAGCATTCACCATTAATTCTTAGTCTGTTCCTTACATAATTTTTAACAAATGACACAATCTTTTAAAAGAAAAGTCTCGATGCAGAATCTTCTGTCGCTGATAGAAAAGCAATTACTACACCTAGTATCCTTACCTGTATGTCCAAACTCTTTTAACAGAAGAGCGGCTCCAACTTCAGAATAAAACTTGTATCGGATTTATTCCTCTATCCAAATACAAGCTCGGTTACAATTTAAAACATTGATTATCTTAATTGGCTCTGCGGGATGAGGAGTTAATTAAGTTTCTTGGCTTCGTGTAATTTCGAATTCTAAGAGATTTTCCACCAACGAATTCGGATTTGCCATCCTTAGTTTTCGATTAGCCTTATTTCGATTTAAGACTAAAGTTAGAAAAAGAAAAAAAAAGAGTTTTGTTGCTGAAATTAATATTAAATGTCGAAGATTTGAGTTAAAGATAGTACAAATAAGTCGCATGATTGGTTATTTTTTAGTTGAATGTCTTTGATGCAAAGTTTTGAGTACGCAATGACTTTAAATACAAGGATTCCTATGCAGCTCGTTATGCATATTAATTATTCTAAAGACTGTTTAGGAAATATAATAAACTGTTTGGATCCCTATCGTTCCTGTAATTATTGGTAGAAAAAAACAGATGTGTTTAAATTGTTAAGAAAATAATTTTTAAGAACACTGAGATAATCCCCGATACTTTTTGGTAAAAATGGAACTTTCTTTATGTTTTTATATATAATATTCAATTTTTTCAAGTATTTTGGTCAAAATTAGGGTATTTTTCAAATGTACGAAGAAATCGGAGTCTGCCAATAAATAAATGAAAATTTGCATTTCTTATTCATTTTTCCTTAGAAATACTCAGATATATACATAGAAATTTCATTTTTTATAAACATTATAGAAATTTCGATAATTCACATTTTATTAATTTCCAATAATTTGAATAAGCTCGAAAAATTTAAATTAGATTTTGATACAGAATGCAGAGCTCAGTATAAGAATCAGGACAAAAATTGACTGTAAATATAATTCATAACACATCCTGATCCAGATATAGCTGCCTGCCATCTAGCGTTCTAGGGCTCAATTAGAACATGTAAGGCGAGGGAAAATATTTTTATTTATTTTATTTTTATTTTATAGACATTCTTTAAAGCGCCTGTCCTTATGCGGGGACTGTGAAAGAAAGAGACAAAATGTAATCGTATGAGAGATGGACACTACCTTTAAGACGTTAAGCTGTGTAGATGAATCGCGGACAATAGGGAAATACATCTTAAAAGTTACCGAACAATACCAAGTATGTTACTCCGAATAAGTATTCTGATATACGGTTTGTAAAGTAATAATAAGTGATATGTGTTATCTCTGGTAACAATATAGCTCTGTACTCAGTACGAAATATTCTAAACTAACTTTTGAGGAAACTTTGTTTTTGTAAGACTATGAGTACACTTTACTAGTGTTTCTTATTAGATTTACTTAAAAAATTTGCTACGCATTGCGCAATATTAAGGGCACACACAGTTCTCCATTGTTAGACTATGTTTATTTAAAATATGCTTTAGCACAGGACAAAATATATAGTTATAAAAACTCGGAAAAGTAAAATTCTGTATTTTTTTATTTAAATAAACAGTTTCTTTTATTAAATGAAATTATTAAAATTCAATTTTAAAAAGGAGGGATATTCTTCCCCCTTACTGAAAAAATACAAATTTATCATTGCAAAACTAGCTAAGAGTAATGTACCATTTGAGAGACAGATATTGAATAAGTATTTTTGATATTTTCTATAGAGCATTCAAAGACGCGAATCATTAACAATAATTATAATAAACTTTTCTTCTTATCAACAGTTACAGTTTTTAATTAATGGACGTATACAGTAAAATCACATTAGTTATATCAAGGTTTTTTCCCCTTTAATATAGAAATACACATTGCAACTGCACACCAGTGTGTACAGAAAAATACACCGTTCCCATTGAAATTTCTGGTAGAACGATTCCGAATCCCTCTAAACAATGAAAGTTGTATTGAATTTCAGTGTATGCTGCCAGTTCGCTTACTTCTTAAGGGTCAATTATCCTGATTGGTTCTGAAGCTAATTGGGTTTCTTTTAACGAGTGTATAGATCCGAATTCAGGACGGCTTCTTCTACAGAAGTTCTGAAGTGTTAGTTATCTCGAATTAATTTTAAAACACTTCTGATTCTACAGAAAATGTATAGTTCGGAAATTCCAGTTAAATATCTGAAGTTCTAGGGCCCAGATTTGTTTTAAGTATCACTTAAAGAGAGGCAGTTAAAGTTTTGTCGCTATAGTCACTAAGGTAATTAATTACATAGCTTTTTCTAACGGTATTTCTTGAGAATGGTTGAAAAGTTATTGAACAGAAATTGTTAAGTTCAAACACTTAACAAGATGCGATTTTTAATCTTTAGAATTAAAATGAAAAACGTGTGTTTGCTATAATTTTAGTTTTACGAGGGCAGGTGTTGAAGTATCCATACAATGTCTAAGAATTGCTGGATTGAAATAAGGTTTTAACCCATTAAAAGGCAATGTTTTCGAGTAGTGTTAGCACATTAAAATGTTTTTGGAGTTGACCATTATTTAATAAAGAAATTATTCAAATTATTACATAAAATTATTTTGAATATTTCTTTTGTGTGACATATGTTTACCTCTTGCCAGGGGGGTAGGACACGGTGGCCCGGGATTCTTCCGAAATTATGTATCTTAAAAATGTCAAAAATCAAGGCGTGTTGTAAAAAGTTCTATCTTTCTATCCTATTGGTCTTAACAGAAATTTTATTCTGACTACGTGCTTGCCACTTGCTGCCCATTAGGTTCCAATAAAAAACAGAAAGCAATACGATTTATTTATTTGCTTATTTATAAACAATACAATCCCACTAATATAACAGCGTAAATGAAGAATAGTGCATTAGAGGAAAATAGCGGTATTAGTAGCTTCACCAACAAAACAAAGTTACCATAGCATACTTTCTCTTAATTTTAGTAGCCAATAGCGGCATTTTTTCTAAAGCTAAGTTCTAAAATATACTGTTGAGATTTAAAAAAAAAAAAGAAAAAAACCACAAGATGAAATAATCAAATTGATTTTTCTTGTCACTTGCTCATCATATTTTTGTGATCTCTCTTGAGAATACAAAACAATCATAGTTTTTCTTGTGATTTCATTAAGTGAAGAAAAACGCACAATATAAATAGAAACAGAAAATATCTCATTTAGATTACATTTTCTAGTTCTATTGCATAGATAAGACATTTACAGAATACAAGAAAAAAAAAATTCCATGATGACCCAATCACTGTTTGGTACTCCAAGACAGCTGTGACATGCAAGTAGGCAGTCCAAGAGAGGTTTCTAGAAATCAGTGTGGCAGCGGATAAAGCTTGGAAAAGAAAGGTAAATAATAAACAAAACTTCATTTCTTTTGATCCCCAAATTAGCTACCTAAGGTAAAAGAAATGTCGAGGAATATTTGAAAATAGTATGAAGATGTTATTTTTTAACCAAAAAACTATCCCAATTTGCCTGATATTTAACTTAGAAGTCAAAATCCAGATCAGGGTGAATCAAAATTCCCTCCCGGGTTTGGAAGGCTAATAAAAAGAAGTATATTACCAATACAGCAACGAAATTGACTTTACTGCAGAAAGAAACATTACAAGTTTTATTTCACAAATAACAAGCTTCTTCGTCGTTGGTTTGTTTGTGGATTGAGGCCGATTGACTGCACTAGAGTCCTAGGCCTATAGAGGAATGCCCTCCCTCCGTGGTGGACTTTCTAATGGATCCTGTACGGTTTCGGAGAAAACCACGGAAAACTCCGAACGACGAGGTCGACAGGCGCGAGCGGGATTCGAACCTCGCAACTTCCGCCTTTCAGTTTCAAGTCCTCTCGTTGGATTGGTTGAGGTTCTGACGACTACAATCGCCTTCTTCCGTGGCCACCTCGCTCTCCGGACCTAACTCCAGGCGATTCTTCCTTTATGAGGTTACATAAAAGATCGTGCCCCCAATGCCACGTGATTTACAAGATTTAAGCCAAAGGATCACAACTACATTCGCTACCACTGATCGTGATATGTTAAATCGAGTGTTGGAAGAATTTGACTTTAAACTTGATATCTGCCGCATCACGACAGGTTCACACATTGAACATGCGCGAAACAAAACTTCTAACGTTTCTTCTTGTACTAAAGTCAACTTTGTTGTTGCATTGATAATATATATACAGTGGTGGCCAAAATTGTGGACACTTTTGGAAATCATTAGGTTTTCTAACTTTGCATGATTATAGGAAGTGCTACGTTTCACAAAATTCAAAGTCATATATTATTTTAAAGAAAATTTAATACTGATTTCAATACAGAAAACTAAATTTAAATGTGTGCAATAGAAAAACACTTATAATTCCTTTAATCGGATAAACAAATTCAGTGATGAAGTGGATTGTAATTTCTAACTTTCCAGGTCAATCACTGTTATTTTTCTGAGCTTAAAACTCTCAGCTCAATAAAACATCGATGTGAAGCTATACTAAAAATTTAAGGCTACTCTACAAACTTCTGATAACTCACTGCAATCTTCAATAACTAATGCATCTCAATAATTATTGCCATTTAACTTCTTTTGTATTACAAATATTTTAATTTTGTGTTTTGTATTAAAATCAGTATTAAATTATCTTTAAAACGATGTAAAACAGTTTGCATTTTGTGAAACATAACATTTTTTATACCTATACGAACTTAGAAAAGAAAAATTCATTTCCAGAAGTGTCCACAATTTTGGCCACCACTGTATATATATATATATATACACATAAGTAAGCCTTCCAAATCCGGGAGGGAATTGTGACTCACCCTGTATTTAGTTGTCGGTGGACATCCTGCAAATATTATGTTTTTTATTCATCCAAGCTGAATTTTTATTGTTAAATTCTCATTATATAATCAGAAAAGTTAATTTATTTTTTTGTTACTTTTGAAATCACTTATATCAGCTGCGGTAAAAAAGTTCACCACGAAGCTTAAAAATTCACGAATTCAGCAGTAAGTTTACGTCCCACGGCCATAGACGAGGTAAACCTACGCATTAACGAAGAGTTTTTCTTTGTGTATGAACTGATAGTGAATGATTTTTGTACCGCCAACGTACGTACGGAGAATGTAGATACAAGACAACTTTGGTATCCCGACATTTAATGCATAGCTAGCCAGAAAGTTTGATAAAAGTTAAATAGTACAAGGGGCGTAGCCAAGGGGGCGGGTTAGGGGGTCATAACTCCCCCCATGAGAAATTTTTTGCCATACAAAATGTATTCTTCACTACGTTATCACACATGTGTATACATATATATGAGTTGCAGTAATCGTAACCCCCCCCATGAAAAATTTCTGGCTGCGCCCCTGAATAGTACGTATATTAACTTATATGCAAGATAGATAATATTTTCATATTACTATAATAAAATATATTTTCAGAAAAATTGCCTAAAATTTTAAAAATAAGGAGATATTATTATACATAGAATATATAAAAAAAACAATTATATATTATTACAAAATAATATAGATTAGTAATAATTCCTCTGATCAGGGAAATCAGGGATGGAAGTATTATTCATTGGCTGAAAATTTCAAACGATTTAGTCTCAATTGTTTGAAAATTTCAGCCTATAAATAATATAACCGCGTTGTTGGTTAAAATACGAGGGACGTCCAGAAAGTAATAACTGTTTGATAGTTAAAAAATAATTACTAGAAAATTCGTAAGAACCTTTTCATATTTATATGTACATACATTAAACTGTTTTTTCCACATACTCAACACCGAATATTTACTCGCCTGCCATACCGTAAAGCAAGATTTTGTATGCAATGCACCGCACACCTGTGCCGCTAGTCCATTCAGAAATGTAAGCACTATTTTCTTAAGCTTTTCGGCTCAAGGTGGTCGCTGTCCCTCGTATGTAAGATTAACCTTTTTTAGTGTTTTTATAGATTCACTATATTTGAAAGAATTTATATATACAAAACTATTTGTCACATGATGAAATAGAGGTAGGTTTGGTTACAAAGGAGACTACACAAAGCTCATCTCTAAACGAGCGCTATGATTTTTAACGGATGCATTAATGCTTAATAGCTCTAGTTGGATCAAATTGCAAACAAGATCATTCTCAGTTATCTTAAAACTATACAAGACGTCCATATGTGAATGTTGTATAGGCTTATCAGGTTCAAGTCTTCTTAATTTTTTTTTTTTTTGGATCAAGAATTTCTATTATCTACGCATGCCAGTAAAGAAAATACAGGTGAAAAGAAAATGCAAAGGTATAACCGAGCCACACATAACCAATGGCCTAGTTGCGAAGCATTTAGGCTATTTCTTGGGATTTTAGCACCATCTCCCCTGAAGGCTCCATCTCTTATTCTTCCAATAAATAATCTAAATTTTCCAGAGAGGGATAAAATATTTCTTGGTAGGGCTTAGTCCCACTTAAGCGTGCTAGAGGGTATAAGTACAAATAATAAGATATAAAAAATTAATTTATTTAAACTTACACGAAAAAAAAACCCGAAGAGGTATAGGACACTACAAATATAACTTCTTTTTAAAATTTATAATTAAATTAAAAATTCATAAAAGCATTACTGTATTCTCCCCCTCCTCCAAAAATAAAATAAAATAAAGAAATAAATAAATAAAATAAAGAAATATAAGACAGTTTGCGATGGTATTTAATTGACTTTGTTTACAGGCGAGACGGAAGCTCTTTGGCTACAAGCCAGAAAGAAAAACTGTCTCCAAACAAACTCGGGATTTCCATAGCTCAAACTTTCTCAGATTTTACTCTTATTTCTTAAAGGACGGTCTTTCAATGACAGGATTTTTCCCCCCTTTTTCCTGCTTTCGTAGAAAGGGTTTGGCGTTTTGAAGAAAAAGATTAACATACATAATGTTTTCGAAGTCCTTGAACTTTGTTTGGGATTGACATAAAATCTCTTTTCGCTTTTGTGTAGTTTATTTACGCATTAAATCTTTTCAAAACTTGAAACATATTTACATACTTCCGTTCGTCATTTATGAAACGGCCCCAAGGCACCGAACTAAAAAAAATGGTGATGTCAAATGGCGCTTGGGAGTCGATGCTTCGATTCTGACATGTTTATTTCGAGCCCACTCTTAGCGAAATGAGAATCCGAAAAGGAAGAAGAAAAAGAATAAAGGAAGGTTCAAAATAATATAGATTAGATTACACTGGGTAATAAACTATGACTGAATGTTTTTGTCACCTAAGATGTAACATTTCTTCTTCGTGATCAGTTCTAATCAATAATTTTATAACATATTTAAACTATTTTTATATAAAAATTTTGTTTAAAAATACACTGGCCACCAAAGATGTTAAGGAACAATCGGTTTTTTGCGCCTAATTTGCAAAAGAATGAATGTAGAAACACCAAATTTGGATGACATGCGCACAAAATAGTTGTGTATTAACTGCAACATAGAATTTTACATAAGAAAAATCCAAAAATGATTTACAACAAAAAAAAAAGCAATCTCGCTGGAAAAGTCCATTTTTGGAAAAAATGATATATCACAGTTTTATGTCGTAAAATGTCATAGAAACATAACAAAAATGACTTCCCTACTAGTAATTTTGCTAGGGCCGTCATCGGCTGACTGCATGGCCGGTGGTAGCCCGAGCAAAATTGCTAGTAGAGTTTTAATAAGGGATATGCCCACCTCTAGTTTGAATGCATTGGCGGCATCAACTTTCCTTTCTGTGAATTAAATTGTCGGTTACCGAAAGGGAAGGCGAAATCCAGACACGGTGTAAGCTTCGTTCCAGCTCTCCTAGAGACCTTGGAGTTGGACTTAAATCAGAAACCTGTCTACCAAACTAGTCCCAAAGATGCTCTATCGGATTCAGGTCTGGAGATAAAGCTGGCCATTCCATTCGTTTTAAATCAAGACCTTCAATATAATACTCAACAACCACAGCTAGGCGAGGTCATACATTATCATCCATCAGAATGAAATCATTGCCAATTGTACCGGCATATGAGCGGACATCATCCCGATATCTCACACCAGTCAGAGTTCCCCCCTGGAACACATGCAGGCCAATGTAAACAAAGAGTGAGATCCCTGCCCAAACCTTTATTCCGCCACCTCGGTGACTGTGTATTTTCAGCAGTGTTTAATTGATGGTATCTGGGACTCTACCACCATGGTGTCGTAGAACATCAGTGATGGATATTTCTCGCTGTCGGATAGTCAGATACTTCGGATAAATAGCCGCGACTCTCCTTTTGGTGCTACCACGATGAGTGTCGAATAAAACAAGCGAGTATTTTTGTGCTTGCTAGATCAACCAATCAAAACACTAGACTTTCCCCCTTTTTCTTAAACGAAGGCATTGTCTTCAGAATTTTCGAAGACTCCGGAGACATCCATCACGAGTGGAAGCCCGTTTTTGACAGACTCACCGTGCTAGGGAGGGGGGGTCCTTTTGTGGAAGTAGTTGACACTCCACGATCCACACAATAAAAACCCATCCATCTCGTACTCCCCGATACCGGAATGTAAGTTTTCGCCTTCATCCAACGTGTCGGGAAAATACAGCATTATTTCCGATAGTCAATACGACAGTGAAACAATCACGATAGGATCGTAGTAGGGCATATCGGATATTTCTCGGATTGTGACGTCATGAGAAGAGAAGGCTCGATATATTCGCTAGCGAAAGCTTTCCGATACTATGGTGGTAGAGCCCCTGGTGCTTTGTTCCCACCAGATCAGCAGACGTCCTGAATAGCTCTTCAGCGTGAATCTAGACTCACCTGTAAAGAGTACAGAAGCCAATCGCTGTCTGGTCCAGAAAACGTGTTCTCTTGCCTAACGTAAGCAGGCCCTTCTCTGTCTTCCGTTGAGGGACACACACACCCACAACTGGTCGCCTTGCATAGAGACCTGCATTGTGAAGACGCCTTTGCATCGTACTAGCGGATGTTCTTCTCCCTATTGCTATGGAGTGTTCTGCAACAAGTTGCGGCGCAGAAATGCTTCTCCTTCTGGCCGAAAGAGCTATAAAGCGGTCTTCTGCAGGTGTTGTAGCCTGGAACATTTCTGGACACAGACGCTTCGGTTTGATATTGATTGCTTTCGGTGGGGCACACTGCGAGACACATTAAGATGCCTAGCAGCATCAGACTGTGACAACCCCATTTCCATCTATCCGACCTCCTGCCACCTTTATGAATCGGGCAAATGGCTTCTCTCAGATAATTGCGGGATCCTACGGCCTATTGTCTGATAACAAAAGTTGTAAATCAACAAAAGCTTCACTCGTAGATATGAAAGTCTGATATTTGCATATTTTTCTCTCACTCATATATGCCTGTTCTTTTCTATAAAAAAGTGGTAGCTATTGCTTTTGCATACATTTGCATGCTTGTGAATAAACTATCAGCTCTACATACACAAAAATCTATGCAGATCATGAGACCTTGACCTATAATATACATACCCAATTTGAGCTTAATCGAATACACCCTATAGACACGAGCACATTTTCAAGAATTTATGTGCATAGGCCATAATGTAAAAGGACATTCAGTTGTTGCCCTGTCAAAAAACTAAGTCCTATGCACAGCAAAATATAGCCATGTTTTATGACGGTGGCCTATAATCTACATACCTAATTTGAAATTTTCAAATGCATTATTTAGACACTAGCTCATTTTAAATGGTTTGCGTTCATAGGCCGTAATGTATAAAAATTACTTTTTCCAATCACTTGATCAAACTATCAATTCTACACACACCAAAATCCATGCAGATCATGTGACCTGGACCTTTTATATGCGTGCCCAATTTGTGCTCAATCGAATCCACCGTTTAGACGCTAGCGCACTTTCAAGAATATCCGTCCATTGGCCATAATGTAAAAGAAATATATTTCCTAGTCCTGTAAAAAAGAACCATACGTACTATACATACAAAAATCAATACCGGTCTTGCAACGGTGGTCTATTAACATATATACCAAATTTGAGCTCAATCTAATGTACCGTGTAAACGCTAGCGCACTTTCAAGAAGTTCCGTCCTTAGGGCAAAATGTAAAAGAAATCTTTTTCATAGCCCTGCAAAATATTAGTCCTATGCACACAAAAATCATAAACGAATTAAGAAGACATCAAAACGTGTAAATACACCAAAATCTCAAATTCGAATTATTTCACGATTACAATAATTTTCTTACATGCTCGGAAAAGGAAAATTCTATATGGCTTGTGAACAGTTGCTACAACAATAACAAACTAAGTGAAAAAAAAATGTATTTATCTTCACAAGTTAAAAAATCCTTTTAAGCTTTTCAATAAATGCCCCAGTTTACATAGATTAACTGTTTGCAAGAGTGAAAAAAGATTATTTTGATGAAACATTCCTAATTTTTAGTCTTTCTGGACACGTTTGTCTATAAAACTATTCAAAAGTTGTTTAAACTAACCTTAAGAAGAAAATATAGCAAACAAAACAAATCACATTTTTTTCTTGGAAAGTTAAATGATGATTAACATATTGATGATTTCAAAAATAACTGAAAGAAATTTTGCAAATCGTTTAGTTGGATAAGGTAGGCTAGTTGAAAAAAGAAAAAGTTAATTAATCGAATTATTTCATTTTTAGTTGAGGCATGTTACTGTTCATGTCAAATTTTCACTAATAATTTAAATTCCAATAGAAAAGCAACATTAAAAATTAGAGAACAAAGCTGAACATATTTAAGCACAAATAAGAGATTAACAAGAACAAAAATCTTTATAATCTACTTCGCAACGCCATTTCTTAAGTTTTGCTGCACCCCATATAAAGTCCAATTACGGTAAATAAAGTTTTTCAATACTTTTGTCTTATCAGACGGGAAATTTATCTTTATGCAAATTAAAATATACAATTTTCCTGTTTTGGCAAAAACTTTGGAACTTACCTAACTCCACACAGAAAGAAAAAGCAACGCAGTTAGTTATTAGTACTAGGTGCTTTTATAACTGTACCCTTAACGGAAGGAAGAAAGAAGACATGCAACAGTTTATTAAAATTAATTGCTCGCTATCTGGTAAATGTTGGTTAGCGAACGTTAGATAAAATGGTTCGTAGTTTTCCCTTTTCCGCTTTTTCTGTAATTTTTTTCTTCCGCCCAAGAACTATTTTTATGCACATAATACTTTATCAGCTTAATCCACATGGGGGCTGTACGAGGTAGTAGTAAAATTAATTTTAAGGCTGTATATATATCAAACAAACAACAAAAAAGAAAAGTTTTAGGAATGGATGGCGAAAAAAAAACGCAAAAAAACCCCGCTTAACACATAAATATTATTAATGACAGTAAATGTAGATAAAGATTCTAACAATATCTATTCGGAGATTTACATATTAATGCCTAAAAATATTGTTAGCGTATTTTGTCCTGAAAAATCTGTTAAGGTAAATGAGACATTTGAAACCTCTAAATTTATATTCCATTAATGTATAGGCTAAAACGTAGCTTGTTTTCGCAAAATTGATTAAAATTTAAACATAAAATACAAGGTTTTGCCACTAAATTGCAGGATTGATGCTACAAAACGTTTGGCCGATCACCACTTACATTTTAAAGTTTATCACCTTCAATGTATGGTTCTTGTCGATCCCTACAAGGCTCCATTCGAATTTTTCAATGTTTAAAGCAGTGCTGGAAGTCCACTTTTGTTTGCTAGTTGAGAAATGCAATAGTAGATTTTGATTTCACTTCTTTCACACTGTCAAATTTTGTACTCTTAAGGTCATATTTGTCCTCGCGAAGTTAAAAAAAAATGGACAGGGAGCTCTAGGTCTGGCGAGTACGGAGAGTGGTCCAGCACGTTAATGCCGTATTTTTAAAGAACACTTTTACGGACAAGGTGGAATGGGCTGGTGCATCATCTTCTTGAAGCATCCAGGACTTTCTCCTCCACAAATCGGGTGTTTTGTCTTCTCATATGCTAACCCTTTAAGGCGCAACCCTTTCCCAATGCTGAAAAAAATGGCAGCCGTTGCCATCGCTCGACTTAACTACCAGCAAGATGGCGGACGATCGAAACGTTCATCGCGTGCCACAGATCTAGGGACCCTTTTTTGACGCTGCTGGCTGTGCCATCTACCCAGCTGTTCTCGCATTCTTCCATTTTTCGGTAGATGTCAGTGCTATTAAAAATAATCGTGACAATTTTTTTACTAGAAATGACTGCTTAAAAAGTAAAGGATTCTCGTGGAGCTATGTCACCCGCAACTATTTTTATAGAAATCAAATCTATTCTTCGTGACTGTGAACCGTCAAAACGTCAAAGTTTGGTGTTCCCAGAGTGGGAACACTGCGCGTTAAAGCGTTAACGGTGGGCAGTCAGAACCTCAGTAGAATAATGTTGATTGACCGTCCAAATTTCAGGTATCCAGTGAATGTAAACAATTCAACGCTTGTAAAAAAAATTAAAAAGTATCATCATGGCTTTGAAATTCTTTTTAGTGCGGTGACTTTGGACTCTTCCACTGCATAGATTGAGCTCTGTGTTTCTGGACCATTATTAAAAAACCATGATTCATCCATAAGCAGTCACTCAATCTAAAAATTCTGGATCCGTGTCCTGTTCACTTCCCAAAGTCAAATCCAAGCTTTAGGGGATAAGATTGGACAGTGGGGAAGAGGTGAAACAAAAGCGACGGAGTTTCTCAGAAATGGATTTCCATTACTGATTTGAAAAGTGGAAAATTGGCCAGCAGAGTACATTGAAGATGATAAAGTTTCTAATGCAATTGGTGATCAGTAAAAGGTTTCGTGGCACCAATCCGGCTATTTAATTACCATATCTCGTATGACTAAATACACACACACCTTTCACAAACATTTTTTAGGGGAAAAAAGAAAAGAAAAACGATTTTGAAAATGTGAAATCTGCACTATGTGAAATCTATCGTGTGTCGAAATCTACTATAACCAGTGCCATATTACCGGCAGGGCAAACGGGGCAACTGCCCAGGGCCCACAGATTTAAGGGGCCCAAAAATTTTATATTTTTATAATTTTAGAATGAAATTACAGAGAAACATTTTTCAAAAGTTATTATTAGAAAAGATTTTTTAATTATAAAACATGAAAAATGATAATAATTCAAATTTACATTTCTCTCTATAAATTAATTTAAACTTCTTTTCAATTATTCGAAATGCTCTATAGTCCATATAATAGCATACCAGCATGTAAGAAAATAACCAACTACATTTTGTAAACAGTATTTTAAAATTAAAAAACTGCAAACTTTTGAATTATTTGTTATTTTAAAAAACTATTTTCAAAAATTACTGTTTACAAAAAGTAGTTGTATTGTGTTCATTTTGGGGACTGTGATATAGCATTTCGATGTAACGTTTCACTGTTCAACTGACATCATGTAACTATATTCCTTTATTTCAGATTATTTAAAACAAAATTAATTTATATTTGTAAGAGAGAAGATATTTAAAACTTTTCAGAATAAAACTTTTTTTTTTTTTAAGGGAGAGGCTATCGCGCAGGGCCCAATTTTTTTCTACTGCCCAGGGCCCACAATTGTCTTGATAGGGCTCTGACTATAACTGTAAGAGCAATCAAAATCAATATAAATTGGAGTTTGAATATTGAATATTTCAACTTGCATGCTACCTGGATGTCCCATGTTTAGTGAAGCATTGATAAAGTTCGGGAACTCCAGAAAAATTTATTAAAAACAAATTTTAGTTTCTGTGCATAAACACCTCAAACAACTGAATGTTTAGAAACAATCTTTCTGAGATCAAAACTTTAATGATTTCTTAGAATTATTATAACTGAAGTAAGGAAATTGTTACATAATGAATTCGAATCTGAAAAGGTAGAATTTTTTTTTCTGTATTATTCCATTTCGAAGCAATATGCAAGATCAACTTTAATATATTTAAACTAAAATTATTTTTGTTCGAAAATTGCATTTCCATGATAAGCTATGAACACTACGAAAATATGTAATGTAATAAGATATGTAATTTGATCGGATAACTGTTGTTAATCATACTATTTTCTCTATTGTAGTTATAAAATATTCTACGAGCGATATCCTTTCTGATAAAAGAAATCATAAAACTTTTGCTTAAAATAAGAAAATCCTAATCCGCGTTTGAAAGTTCCACTAATAAAGTCAAATGAGGTATTACTGGCAAGATACTTTTCATTTTCACTTTCAATGGGCATTTTGACTATTTGGACATTTGGGCATTTGACATTTGGGCATTGGACATTTGACATTTGGGCAACTATTTGGAAAAACGAAAATACTGTATTATAACTTAGTTAATTGGTATTACAAAACTTTTTTATGCCTGTTTGCTGTTACAGGTTCAGGAAAAAAAAATCCGTATTTGGGGTAGCTGGGAATGCTCTTGGAGTAATTCAGAACAGCTCTGCCTACGGACTAAATAATGCCATCTTTCTCAACCGAACTTTGAACAGAAACCTACGAACAAAACCGTATTAACAAAACCACATTAGTTTGATTTGCTAGCGTCAGTGTCATTTCCTTGTTTAGTCGGTGGAACCTGCAAAAATATCCGATATAACCCAAATTCGAGATATCGAAAATCACAGATAATAGTTAGGGGTATATTTTATGAAGTAAATGAAGTAAAATGTTACCGTTTATGAAGTAAAATGTTTTTACTTTTCTGATGATAAATGGATTATTTGATCGTTAAGACTAATGTTAAAAGAAGAATTAATAGATAATACATAGAATCAAAACAATAATTGGCGAATTTAATTTAGCATTGGGTTACTGGATATTTTTTTCACATTTACTTGTTTCAGTTTTGATTTCATGTTATCCTTATTATTTTTATACAGAGCATTAAAGACATCTTGCGACACATTAATACGGCTTACAAATTTTTAAGTAACAGTAAAAATCGAGATAAGTGGATTGACAGATTTTTTCTTCGAGATAGTGAGAAAAAAATTCTATTGAATTACACTACGTCAATTTGAGACAAAAAAAAAAACAACCCAACAACTTCGAGATACGCGGAAAATCGAGATAAACGAAGTTGAGATATCGAGAGTAGACTGTATAATTTTATGTTTTAAAGTGATTTAAAAATAATAACAAAACCACATTATATATTTTTAACATTCAACCTTGCAAATAAGAAATAAACATTTATACGCAAGCAGAAAATCTTTTGAAAGAGAGTATGGTATCAATGTCCTTTTTTAAATCTGATAACAATCTAATTTAGAATTTTACGTGCCCGGAGATAGAAAAATAAGTTTTTTTCTCAGTGCTACTATTATTTTGAAATAATGAGTTCATTTCTTTACAAAGAACTTTTAAAAACGACAGTAAAAATACGTCCAAAATTGCATTGTAAATGAGACAGACTACCCTGGAGGGAAATATTGAAAATTTGTTTGATTGAAACACTCATTAAAAAGTACCTTTTTTCTTTTGAAGTGAATAAATATTTGAAATATATTTAATGTTAAAAAAAAATTGGCATAGAATGTAACTTCGAAAATTTGGACGTTTATAATTACTTAAAACGTAACGATAGGATTGGTTCTTTGTAAGATACATTGGCACAATTCTCTCAGCAATTGATTTAATAGAAACCTAAGAAAAAAGTGGTAATTGAACTAGATATAAATTAATCCATCGAAATATGTGTATAACCACAGTTTTATTGTAGTGATAATTAACATAATTATATCAGCTTCGTAGAATAGTATTAGGTAAAAAATAGCATAAAAGAATTGCAAAAATAGATAAAATGCTTTTCTCATATTTTCAAAATATACATCATGAAAATGGAAATTGCTTATAGCTAAGTGATAAAAAGCTTTCCTGGGCTACTTTTCCGTAATGCAAATTGCAGAGTGCTACACTTTTATTTGACCCCAGTGCCATGAAGTGAGTCACGCATATTTCAACCATGGAGAAAAAAGGAGAATATTAACTGCTCCCTTGTGGGTTGTGCATTTAAATAATGTGTTTATATGTTATCTGAAGAGTGGTTATTCTTCAATGCAGGTTGTGGTAGTTGGGTGCAAAATGTTTGCAAAAATAATATATATTACACATATATATGTATGTATGTATTAAAATGAAAGCGAAAGATTTATGCAATATCTGTTACTGATAAATACAAAAATCGTGCAGTTTTGTACATTTTTTTGTTAAATTGAACTGTAAAAGCATTAGAATATTTGAGAAATACGCTTGCAATATGTTTACTTTATGCCAGTTTTTAATTCTTTTTATTTAAATAAATTATTTATTTAATAAGTTAACATATTTTTTAGCTAATGAACTTCAATCCAAACGCAACTTTAGGAGTTTAGCGCATACAATAATTCTAATATTAATGGTTTTGATTTTAATGAAGATATTAGTTATTCTTTTCGTTATACGAAACTCCTATCTAAGAGATATCATCTTCGACGGCGAACAAAATGTTTATGTGAAATTTTGCTTTTATAGTATTTAAAGAAAGTTTTTCGTAGTTGTTTAAAGTAAATTTTCTCCACGAGATAGCTCCACGAGAATCCTTTACTTTTTAGCACGTCCTTTCCCGTAAAAATGGTCACAATTATTTTTAACAGCACTGACATCTGCTGAAAAATGGAAGAATGCGAGAACAGCTGGATAGACTGCCCAATGCTGAAAAAAGGGCAGCCTTTGCCATCGCTGTGCCGGCACAGCCAGCTGCGTCAGAAAGGGTCTCTAGATCAGTGGCACGCGATGGACGTTTCGATCGTCCGCCATCTTGCTGGTGGTTAAATCGAGCGATGGCAACGGCTGCCCTTTATTCAGCATTGGGAAAGGGTTGATCCTCAAAGGGTTATGTAAGGAAATTAGAGTCGTTATATCTTCCAAAAATCATTTCCTTCGCTCCATAATTAATAAATCGAGGCATGATTGCGTACTGAAATCGAACAATAACAAGTACAGTATCAGGAGTCTTAACCACAGACACAAAGAATAAATTAGTAACGAGCGACGGTAAAAAAAAAAAGAAAAAAGAGAGCGAGAGAGAGAGAAACGCAAGAAAGAATTTTAATTACAGGTTGAATTTCCGCTCTCTTTGCCAAAAAAAAAAAAAAAAAATTCATCAGACACAGTCTTCGAAAAATCTCTCACGGCAGGTTTTGTCAGTGAGCGTATTAATAGATCCATAAAAAGTATGAATTATTTTTTAGTACGCGAGTATGCGGGAAAAGGTTTTTGAAAGTACGTACCATTTTTTTTAATGATGAGGCTGAATTCTCTCAAGTAGTTATTACAGTACATATACTAGTTTCATGCATATTTTGAATTCTTTCGCATTACATATAATCTATGAATATATTAGAATTTCGAATTAGATGCAGTTTTTGTCAGAAATAATATTTTAAAAGAAAATATACTACTTTAATTTACCCCATTTTGCTCTACAGAGCATTCGACGAGCCAAAGTGTGCATGACAGGGGCTCTCGTAACGAAGGCAGAAACAAGATTTTTAAAGGCATTAAAGTTGTTGGATTGAATGGATTGAATTAGTTAAGCAAACCCTCGACTTTGATTTTCCAGCGGCATATTATGTTTTGAAGTGATTAAAAATAATTAAAACATTTCACAAATACTTTCTTTTTCTGAGTTGAATACAATAGGAATATAATAGGATAATCTGCTCAGAAATAATGAACAATCGTCATCTGAGTGACAGGCGTCATTGAAACGTCACGTCGAAATACCCTATATACTCCCCCTCCCCTCCGAATTTTTATGTGTAAATTAAATAATTTAAAGTAGCCGTCTTGTTTTATCTATCCAGTTTGCAAAATATTTTTGAAACTGACGGTTCGAATTTATTCTTAGTTGGCCTGGGTACTTTACTCAGGTTTTTTTCATAGGGGACTAATTTCGGCCGTCTACTTGCTGCCCTGTAAAAAAAAGAGACAGGAGGTTTGACCGGTATTTTTTTTCTGTATGTTTAATTCAGAAAACCTGACCATGCTTGGTGATAAAAGAAAAACGAAAAATAAAACGCCGAATTTAAACTTTTCTCAACATAATATTACTTACGTGCTACCACAAAACGAACAGTTAAATCAGATTGCTCCTTTGGTCGCACGAGCAACGATTTGTGCTTGCACAATGCTGACTTGCAGCGGAGCATTAACCCTTTGAGGCGCAACCCTTTCCCAATGTTGAAAAAAGGGCAACCGTTTCCATCGCTCGACTTAACTATCAGCAAGATGGAGGACGATCGAAACGTTCATCGCGTGCCACAGATCTAGAGACTCTTTTTTTGACGTAGCTGGCCTGCCAGCTGCAGGCTGGTCGAAACTGTACGAACAGGTACTGTTGGTCGGAACAGAACTGTACGAAACAGGTACGAACTGGTCTCTAGATCTGTGGCACGCGATGAACGTTTCGATCGTCAGCCATCTTGCTGGTAATTAAGTCGAGCGATGGCAACGGCTGCCCTTTTTTCAGCATTGGGCAATCTATCCAGCTGTTCTCGGATTCTTCCATTTTTCAGCAGATGTCAGTGCTTTTAAAAATAATCGTGACAATTATTTTACGGTAAATGACGTGCTAAAAAGTAAAGGATTCTCGTGGAGCTATGTCACCCGCAACTATTTAATAGAAATCAAATCTATTCTTCGTGACTGACAACAGTCAAAACGTCAGAGTTTGGTGTTCCCAAAGCGGGAACACTGCGCGTTAAAGGGTTAAAAGACTCAATCAGGAAGCAGGGGAGGATGAAAAAGAGAGAATCTGTACCGCTTTTTCTTCGTACGAATGAAGCTAAAGTAATGGTTTTATTGAAATGATTTAAATAATAAAATATGTCGTATTCAGTGGTGAAAATAGTAACTCAACTAAGTTTAATTTCACGCATACATAGTCAATTATCTGTTCTAATGGAAAAATATATACAGGGTGGGACAAAAATAGCGCCCAAACTCTGCACAGCCAGATTCCTCGTTGGAAGTTCATAAAAATTGCCCAAAGAATCATAAATGTACGGCCCGTAGTTTTCAAGAAAAGTGCGAGAAAAAAGCAGAAACATCATTTCCTGTGCACGAAAAGAGTCTTTATCGGAATCCTGGACATAGTTTTTTTGTATATGCTTTCATAAAATGAGGCTTGCATGCGTGCACAGTGTAATGACCAATTGCATACGTTGATTCAATCTGGTATCCACATAAATACGCACAGCATGAAGGGGAGGGGCTGAATCAATATTTGTTGTAATTAGAACTCAATAAATCAATTCTTTCAAACGTTTTCATTTAAAGAAATCCATAGGTACCAGATCTAATGATTGTAGCGGCTTTAACACCGAGTCCCGCATATGTAATCCATTGTCCAATTTAATTTTTCTAGTTGTTTTTCTTCGCACCGGATGTGACGTCATATTTTGTTTTTCCTATTTTTCTCAAAAACTATGGATCGTACAAGTACAGTTCTTTGGGTAGTTTTTATGTACTTAAAACGAAGAATCTGACTGTGCAGAGTTTGGGCGCTATTTTTGGTACACCCTGTATATTAAGTCAAAATGCAGTTTAACGCCTCAGTAGTTATAACTTTGATTATACAAAATATTTCTTTTACTGCTATGTACAAAATATATTTTTTCCTTACACAAAATTAGAATTGAGCTATCAATTTAACATGGCGGATATTTAAAAGTTCGTTATATATATATTCATTTGCTTATTAAATTAAAATATAATCGCACGAAACTTGGTTGCTATGTGTTTCATCATCTTCCTTTATTTTTGTTATCAAATACCATCATATTTCAATTGAAACGGAAGCTTACGTGCGTAAAAGATTTCCTCGATAAATGCCGAGCATTAGAGTATAAAAGCGTCTATTAAAACAAACATAAAGTTTGTAACTTTTAGCGAAATTTCCCTGTTAAGTTAACTTAAAACATTTCTGAAAGTGATAAAAGAAATTAACTTCTCCCTTCTCCTGCAAGTAAGTATTTGATCTTTAGAAATTGCTCTAACTTTTCGCAAACAAAAATGCTTAAAATCTCAGCTAAAAGTTTCAAAATAATGGAAGTTTCGGGTTATAGTTTATAAGGATATTGAAAGAGATATTTTTTTTTCTATCTTGTAAATTTACGTCTTGTTTTGGACGAGCCGTAATTTTTGTAAATTGGCTAATTAACATTTTATGCATTTGTTTACTTCCTGATTTTTAAAATAGTATGGTTAGGATTTAATGAGTGTTTTTGCTTATAGTGTCATACATCGTTGACTCTGTAATAGTTTTTATACTAAAATACATTTTTTGAATCAATTACACAGTTAAATTTTTATGAAATTATTTTATTTTATTTTATTCTATTCTTTTTTAAATCGAAAAGCATGTTATTTTAGTATTTAGAAAAATATTTGTTTTAGAGAAATAAACCAGCTCCTAAATTTCAGACATGGATATCGTAACTACTATATGGAAATGCATAGACAATTATAGCTACGCGAATTTAAATTTTTTTAATAAATAAGCAATCGTTTTTCATACGAAATTACTACAACAAAGATAATACGCCATTATAGATGTACTTTTTCAAAATGATAAGAAACAGGCCTTGAAAGATTCACCATATGTTTTTAAGTTGAGTGCCCCACACGTATTACTATATAAATAATAAAATCCCAGCAAAGAATTTTTTAATTTTTATATCTCTTCATATTACTAAACGCTCAACAGCATGAAAAAAACTTTCGATGCTTGTAGTTAATGTTTAATATTTTCTAGTTTATAAATACTTATTTTGCGAATAATTCAAACATTTTTTTCAGGCTAAAATAATATGAATAACCATATCAAATACATTTGCCTTTCTTACTCTGTTTTAAAAGTTTAACAGGCACCCTTTGTATCAGCTAAGGTAAAGTATAAAGGAAAAAAAATCATCTTAAAGTTTCAGTGTGAAAAACTGTTATTGATGCAAAACTCAGTTAAACAATATTTATATTTTCAACGCTTTATTAAAATAACATCTTTCCCTTTAAGTTAAATATATACCTTCGCTTAATTTATTACGTAATTAAAAATATCAAAAAAGGACTAATTAACATCAGTATCTTCTTATTTAGAAAGCATTTTATTATATTTTAAAAATTCAATTTGAGTTGTACATTCGTTAGATACCCGATCATTATGATAAAAATTATTTCCTCGATGATGAATAATATACTTCTACTGTAATTAAAATAAAAAGCACCAAAATGAGATTTGTTTTCAGTTTAACGTTAATGGTTAAATGCTTTGAATTAGGAAATATAATTAAAGAAAGCAATGTTTCTTTAACTTTATTTTTAATATGTGTAAAAGAGCCCGTGATAGTTAAAAGAATAATTTTACTTTGTTTCCTATTACATAATTCTGTTATCTATTTAGTCATTTAGAAAAGAACTTTAATCTATACTCAATGATTTTATGTTCGGGCGATACATTATAGAAACATTTATATAGAGCGGTAAGGAACTAAATATACAAGTCCAGACTCTGTATTAAGTAAGGGAAAGTGAGAACAGTTATTAAACTAATTTTCCACTGAGAATTCAACCAAGTATGAAAAATTGCTAAGTAGACATACATTATAAAAATATTATACTTTTTTTGATTTGTGCAATTTAAAGCAAAGAAAAGAGTAACAAAATTACAAAAGACAAACGATTCTTAAAATTTATATTGTTTTTGAGCTTTAAAATATTAACAGTGAAAATTAAAATTTTTGCACGTTTGAAGTAATTTTAACCAATAATAATTTTTTCAATTCGTTGTGCGCCGTTTCACTAACATCATATATACCAGGTGATTCAAAAAAGATGTTAAAAAGCGATTATTATTTAAACCGTAAGTGATCGAAACACACTTTCAATTAGAAAAGTTCGTCAAATAAAGAGTAACTTTAAGAAATGGCAATTTTTTACTAGGGTCTGTAAACATATTAAAATACGAAATTTAATTTTTATGAGGTCCCTCCTTTCCCATCACTTATCTTTAGAAAAAGTTTTGTCTAAGTTTAAAATATCCCGTGCCTCTGAGTGAAGTAGTTTCCGAGATATCGGAATTTCAAAACTTTGGCAATTGTCGCCAAGCAATAAGGGAATGTCTCCAAAGTGAGAAAAATGTAATTACTTTTCAAATGGCGGGCTAATAGTCACTCGATAGACACAGTTGAATCCTCAAATACTAATTTAGCTAGAATTTTCCTATAACGCAACGCATGTTCGGCAGTTTCTAATGAAAGTTACCACACCATAGTAACAAACATCACTATTTTGTCATTTTCTTTTACACTTTAAAATTTCTCCTCTAGAAGCGTGACGTGATTGGTGGATGATCACCTAAAAGACTAAGTTATCGTTGAGTTCAAAATGAGTACCGATCCATTCAAATGTAACTATACTTGTTAATTTCACACGTTTGAACACATTTCATGGCATTTCCCAGCAATGGGATCGTCATTTAACTTTTATCAACTCATAGTTTGTCTCCTAAAGAAAATATAATTTTCCTGAAAACCGGTTCAAACACAGTAGGTATAATGGTGTAAAACATCACATATTTAACATTGAAATTCTTGATAGCTATTTCAACTAGAGGCATGGAATTTTATTTATTAATTTTCTAATAAAAACTTTTACTAAATTAAAGGAAAGGGTGGACCGCATAAAAATTAAATTTCATATTTTAATATGTATGTAGCCTCTAGTAAAAAATTGCCATATATGACAATTACGCTTAATTTGACGAACTTTTCTAACTGAAAGTATGTTTCTATCACTTACGGTTTAAAAGATAATCGCTTTAACATACATTTTGAATCACCTGGTATATTTACATTCGTTTATTTCAGAATGTACTTGGAATAATATTTGTGTTTGGAGGGAAAAAAAAAACATGTTTAAAACATTTCAAAACACACATATACAGAACTTTTTTTCTTCTTAAGTAAGAAGCGGGGGTATGAGGGGTATTAATATGGGCCCAATTATCTTTCTTTGTGTAGTGCCCAAAGTTGCCTAAATCGGGATCTTATTTGTATTATAATTACTAAAAGAGAGAGGAAAGGTGTTAAGCTTCAAACTTTTTCATTTGCATAAACAGCCATTAAGGATGTTGGTACATTTATGAATTTCACTATAACAATTATAACTCTACAAGGCGCATTCATACAATGAAACTAAAAAATAACAATAACCAGTTAGTCAAATTTCAATCTCACAACAGCAAAACTGCAACATTACAGATTTCTATAGAAAAAAAAAGCTAAAACAAAATTACCGTTACATACAAAAACTACCAAAATTGCAATTTTCCTAGTTCAGTGCACATGGAATTTCTAGTTCGGCGTTAATACACGACGCTACAAAGTTATAACTCCATTTCTGGGATTAATGTTCCATCTCATAATGAATTTACAGTTTGCCGAGTTATGCTAAACAAAAAAATTACGCCTTTCACGCTTTATTTACTTCTGTCCATAATGTTTCCACATTAATAGAACTGCAGTAAGCAAAATTTAACTTATTTTACACAGCTTATTTAATGCATTCGTTTCACTCGCTCAACTATTATTAAAGCTGAAAAAGAAATCCACAGCATTAACTTTTTTCTAAGAAAAAAAGTCCCCCAATTTATTCAGAATAAAAGTAATTCAATTTTAACATGTTCAGATTAGCATTTCACCTAAAACCATGTTCATGCTAGAGTGGAAACGTAAAGTTTAATAAATATGTGTATTATTGTAATGAACGTCCATTTGTTTATCTTTATAAAACTCCGCCTCGCCCCCGCCGTCTATAAGTAAGCATTTCTTTAATTAATTGCCTACCATTTTCGGATAACTAATGTAGCGTGCAATTTTTATTTAGAAAACGCATAAGTGTTTTTGTTTACACAGCATATGACGGCTTCTTTTTTTGTGCAAGTGTAAATAGAGGGAATATAATTAAGGCTTTTATGGCAGTTTCCAATCCTTTTTTCCCTCATTATCAGGTGTTATTAGGAACGTGGCCTTCTAAATCTAAAACTAATTGCTTGTCAGGATTCAACATGGAATAAGTAGTTAGTTTTCCCATACTTTTATTTATATATGCGCAAGTGTGCGCTTTCGTTAGTTCTATTTTGTTTAAATTGTTATATTTGAATTGCTGAATAGTGCGATGGCACAGAAGTATGTATGTTATAAAAAATAAATAAATAAAACTTTCTGGATATTAGTTTGAGAGAATACAGTTCGGAGGTGTGTTACCACAGTTAATGAGTAGGGCAAATTTACCACGAGTTAGACATAGATTAAAGAAAGTATCAATTAATTAATATAGCAAAAAATAAATGAGAGAAAACTGGTGCTTTTCAACACTTTCCAGAAATGATTTTGTAACATCCTAAAAATCCTGAACTCTTTTTCCCCCTCATTCAGAGATTACGTCATGATCCCCCTTCCTTCCTCCCCTCACTCGCTATATAGACTCTTCATTTTGACTCGTTGGCAACACTGGTTGCGAAGATGTTGTTGATGTTCTAATAGAATTTTGTAACGAGCGCTACTACCTAAATAAAAGTTTGTTTTGTGGCGTTTATATTATGTGTAATTATTTAGTAGCCCCGAGATTATAAAACATATTTTAGTAAGGACAGTGTTACCGCTTGCTTGTACCAGCTGACATTATGGAACTGAAAATGAGAATAACTTTAGAGATAGAAACTGTAACACCACACTTGCTGAAATAAGTGCGGGACGAATTCTGCTACAGAATGGATATCGCGGTGTGTTTCTGGTGGTGGTGGCATTATGCCTTTATAACTTGATACTGTTGATAACGTTATTTTTTGTTTCTCTTTTCCAAAATATGTGTATCTTCTATAATTTCGTTAATATAGAAACTATAGAAAAAGTTGGAATATTAATTTGTAATCACCCTGCATGTGTTGTAAATATACGTACACTCTTTTAAAAATTAATTATAAGCATTGAAAGATTTTTTAAAGGAGCATATATAAAAATTCCATATTTTAAGAGCGTTTTATACATCTTAATCTACTTAAAAAATACTATATATTGTTGAAATTTGTACAAGAATGTTATGTTTCGAAATTATTTTATGCAGCATTAAAAGACTGTTTTACAAAAGTGTACAAAAGAATGTTATCCATGAGAAATATTGTACGTAGCATTTATAATTATTTTACAGGATCATACAAAAGATATCCATTACATTATGTGCTTGGTTGTCCAAACTACATTTGAGAAATGTTAATCTGTTTTAAGCAAAATCCAAGTATAACTGACGTTTAGGACAGCATGTTCTGCAAGAAAAATGGTAGACGTTGCATCTGCAGTTCCTTCACAGGGGCTTACAAAAGTACCTTAACAGATTAAGTCCGTGATTGAGAAGTATTTTAGTAAAGTTGCTTTACTTACTTTAATTCATGCATTAGCATATGTACCAGTTGGGCAGTTGTATTGAAAAAGATCTTAAAATGAATGCACCTGGTATAAATTAGCTTTCTTAATCGAAATTTATACGCGAATTTTATCTACTTAGATTTCTAGATATAGTGAAAAAATGCTTTTAAATTTTGAAACATTGCAAGTACTGTTTGGTTTATCGCGCAAAATGCGATCACTCAGAATAAACTATGTGTGTGAGGGGTAAGAAGGAGGGAATAAAGTACGTCTTGAACACAAATTCAGTAAATCATTACACTGTCAGGCTCTAAATCTTAAAGTTTGGTAGTTTTCTTCAGAATAAATGGAATACGAGTCGAATGCTTAAAAAAAATAGATAATAACTCCCTTAAGGACTTCTCTCGCCCAGACAGCACATAAGCTTAAATCAAGCTTGACATTTCTTTGAATTTGACGTATTAATACAAGCTTGACAGTTCAATTCATTTTAAGCTTGCAGCAAGCTTGGAGAAGTCATTTGAACTCTCAAGCTTCAATACAACTTGATTATTGCTTGATTTGGAAAGCCACATCCACATAACAAATAATTTATCATGATTCATAAATGTACTTGACCATAAAATTAAAAAAAAGATTCTATATTTCCAAATATGGAAATTCTTCAAAATAAAATACAATTATACTACGAAATTGATTTCAAAATCAGTCGCTTGTCGACTTTGGCCAGTATTGCCCAAAATGAGTGTCGCGATATTGAAAGTTTTAAAACGCTTTTAAGTTTATATTATGCTTATTTCCCTATTAGTAGAGTAAGTCACACAACATTATTTCAATTTGATTCATCCCACGGAAAAATAAAAGAAAAAACTCGGCATCGGGCACTGATCGATCTCACCAGAAAACGGCGTGACAGCCATGGCAGTCAATTCAAACTTTAATCGTGCCAGCGCGAGGCAGATTGGCGGAACGGTTAGGACGCTGGCCTCCCAACTCTTAGGTCCCGAGCTCTATCCCAGCAGCGGAGGCTTGATGGAAACAGATTAAATTAACTCGAGATTTCAGCATAGAGGGGGAAATGCGTGGAAAAATAAAATATGTGGGGTAAGTTCGCCGACGGGCGCCCCGTGTATTTAAGAAATTTTTTTTGAAAAAATTTTTAAGCTTGAAATTAAGCTTGCTATGTAAAGCTTGATTCAAGCTTGCTATGTCAAGCTTTATGCAAGCTGGGCAAGTGTAAACTTGAACACTTGATTCAAGCTTGGAATAAGCTTACACGCTTGAAATTTTCAAGCTTAATTCAAATTTATTGACTTGATAAATCAAGCTTGCTGCAAGTTTGATACAAGTTTACTGTGCTGTCTGGGAATGCTCAAACACTCATGAATTTAAAGAGTAAAATTCAACATTTTTAATATTCACTCAACAGTTGACAACTGTAAGAAAAATTCTAAAGGAAAATGAACTTAGTTATTTTGAACTATATTTTCACTCACTTTCTTTATTACCCTCTCATTCACCCACACACACACTCCACAAATAAGTCTGAAGGAAAAAAAAAAAATATTATATTTTTCCCTAAAAATTAAATTTTGTTACATACATTTTTTGTAGCAATTAATTTGATATTTTGTTTAAATTCTGAAACAATGATTTGAAATATGTATAATTTAATTACCAAATCCTACTATATTAAAAAAGCTCTTCATATAAAACTAATATTTGTCTTTATACTTTTCTAAACAAAAGAAATGAAGTTTCTACATTATCTCTCTTTTTTATATCCAAGCAAATATATTTAAATTAATTATGAATGATGCAGGTAATTTCAAAAACGCTCCTTGAAACTCATATTTGAATACTTACTAACGTATTAAATAACGTTAAAAATGTGAAAAAAAATTAAAAGGATTTCCTGAGAAATAATACATATGTATGAATACTATACAGCATGTTAATAAATAGTAGGTTTTCGTCTTGTCGTGTAACATTGTTTTCTTAATGATGATAATAGAATACTGTCAATTTCAATTTAATGTTAGAAATATTAGTGCTTGAGCTACTCACATTAAGTTTGAAGTGCGATTATGGGAACATGCATATCTTTCAGATGTACGTACCTGAAAAAGAAAGAAAATCATTAACATTATGACGATTGAACATATATAAAAAAAATATAATATCAATACGTAGGAAATGCTATCAGTATAATTTTTTATTGTTTAAAATATTTAGTGAGAACTTAAATGATTTCACTGCGATTTTCAGCAAGTTACTGTCTGGCCTCTTGGCCTTTATCGTGAAAACAAAATTTTCTGTGATGCTAAAGCCGACAGGATTTATTAAAATATCAAAATATTTAACATATTAACAAAAAAGAAGCTACTAATATTTTCAAAGATTTACAATTGACGTCATTCATCCCGACCCGTCCTTCCATCCGTCGGAACCCGTCAGTTTCAGGCGGTTTTCTCTAGATGTAACGTGAATACGATTTATAACTCCTTAAAAACGTCCTAGGACCAAGTCCCCCTCCCATCCTTAGGCAGATAGCCCTCGAGTAGCTTTGCCTTAATACACAGTATAGTTAAATTAACATTTCATTCCTTAGAAAAAAACAAACTGTCGAAATTTGCTATAAAGTTGACGTATTTTTCAATACTACAGTCGGAAGATAAGAATAATTGTTATAAAAAATGCGCCTTTTTGATGAAATTAAGTCAAAAATTATCTAATTGAAAAAAAATTATTCCTTTTTTTGTTTTTGGAATAAGCCACAGATAAAAAATTTATTTCACTTTAGAAACTCCAGTGATCAAATTTAGTATTTAATGTGTTTCAATTGATTTTTAAATATTTTAAACATTTTTTTAATATGCGAAATTATTGAATCTCAAGCTTTATTATTTTTTTTTTTCATCGAGCCTGATAAAGTTACATTATTCCAACGATGAGGAACTTTTCTTACGTTGTCAATTTTAAAGGAATTCTATCACTTAATTTTCTTTAAAGTAAAGTTATATGAAGCTATGAATAATTTATACCACTTAAAGACATATTTTGAACAGGGGGATGAATAACAACATGAAGCATGTATCTGATATCGCATACAGATGCTCAAACACTTATAAATAATGTTCTTTTGCTTTTGAAACTTTCTACAAGTGTAAAAACACGTGAACGAGATCTTTCGATTATTGAATTTTTGAATCAGCTACTGTATCGTGCGTGTGTGAATCAAACTACTTCTTAAAAATTTCATACATAATAAATCGATGGTCGCTTTCTATTAAGGGAACAAAGTAGCTCAGCAGAAAGAAAAAGTACGTACTTTTAAGAGCTGTACAACATAGAATTTAATGTCTTCAAGTGAACACGAAGGCACGTTGCCAAAGATATTGGCAGGCAAGAATTTAAAGGTTTTATTCCTGCTTTTCGTTTCGGGCAATAAAAAAGATACTGCCCGTTTTATTGAAGTGGTTGCGTATGTGGAAGTGTTTTGGAACAGTAACACTTTTTCTCATCCATATGCATTTAATGTGTACCGCGTCAATATAATGTTGAAACATTCCCAACTTTTAATTAAAGATGTTATTTTGGAAAACATCAAAAATATTTTGAACGCTGTCCAAGAAACAGTATTCTAGTATAAGTCCAGTATGTGTTCTTTTTTTTTTCGAACATATTCGATATCATTTTTCAAAAATCCTAATTATAAAACATATCGTTACAAATTTTGTTTTCTGTATAAAGAAGTTTTATGAAATATTTTAATTCATTCATTAAATAATACATTAACCATATAAATAATTTCTTTCTAGTAGATGCATACGGATGTTTTTGTAATAACATAAATTAAATTTTTATCAAAATCGATAAAATAAAAATTAACGACTATTAAATTCCCGTAAAATGAGCACAACCGCTTTCAATTTTAAATTATTAGAAATCATCTTGGTAATATTCTTAGATAATTTCTGTTCCCAATTATAGACGCCTTCTCTGAAGGGCATAAAGATCCATCTACTGTTTTTTAAAGAGAAATATTTCTATTTTAAATTAAAATATTTATGTAGGATAACATGTTTTCTTATCATTATACATTAAACATATTCTATTATAAAACTATAGCTATATTTTAGAGTCGGCACATGCTTCCAGATTCATCATGAAAAGAGAGATTCAATTTCGAAATGTACTTCATTCTTTGCAAAATGGTTGTTTTCTGGATAAAGGCGCGCTCGAAAAAAAAAGGTTGGATTGAATATAGAAATTTGTTTCAAACTTAAAATATAAAAGAATAACTTCTATGTAAGAGGTACGTATTCTGATGATACATAAATGAATGATACATTAAATTTATTTTAGTTTTAGAGGGTTTGCATCTAAAACTGGATTGAGTCCTGGATTTGCTATAAATCCGAACTTTTGAAAAAGTGTCCTAAAAGTTCTCACAATTTAAGAAACCCGAGAGAACTTCTTTCAGTATTTTATAAAAAACAGGACCAATTTTTAAATATCAGGCTATTTTAGGACAATTTTACAAAAGTTCAGAATTTTAGCAAATCCAGGACTTGTACGAACCCTGTGTTTATGACGGGATTATATAAGTTTTAAGGCGTATAAAGCTGCATGCATTTCGATTCAGTTTTAATATTGTTTCACAAATTGAGTATTTCTAAGCCAAAACCTTCGTAATAACCTGTCTGAGGACTTTTGGAGGAAATAGGGTACCTAGTTGAAATTTATCATCAAGAAGTTGAAGAGGAAAGACTCTTCAAACAGTCCTAGTATCTCTTAAAAAATATTCTAATCTTTAACAAACGAACGAATAATATCACCCCAGATAAAATATTTTCATGGCACTTTTATCTTATCTACAAGTAAAACAATTTTAGTTAAAAGCAATAGTTTGAGATTTTTATTAAAAGACAATTTTGTATGGTGACAACGAGTCTTTTTTACGCTTCAAAATCTTAACAAATAATAATGCGGGAGGTTTAATTTGAAATGTTTTTCACAAGGCATTAATAATCTTAATTTTGTGGTCTCTTTTTTGTTTTTCATTTTAAAACAGAATGTCTAAGTAAAGTAGAGAAATTAACATACATACATTGAGAAAGTTCATTAAAAAAAACCTATCTTCTTCAGAACAATTACGAACAATTTTAAAAAAAGGTAAAATAAAATATAATTTAGCCGAGTACGACGATTATTCTACATTTTGAATAAGTTTTGATTAATCAAGATATATTTTTGTTCATTTCAATCACAGAACGTCCATAAAATTTCAATTTGTAAATTGCCAAAATTTATTTCTTTGAATCAGTGCTTGTATTTTTAAAAAATGCGGCTACGAATTAATTTAGGAAAAGCAAATCCTTTTTTTTAGAACTTAAAAAATTAAGACCATTATCTTAAGTAGATGCACATGAGTTATGACTCGTTCATGAGAGCGAATTAGAATTGCAATTACACTTGAAAGAAGACATTAATAAGAATTACCAGATAGAAATTTTTATTGTATTGCGCAGAATTTAAAGTACTATTTGATAATGAATTAAAAGTAAAATACAAGGCACTACACGTAATCTACATGATTTGCATTTTATATAGAATTTTCTTACGGTAATGAAATGCAATTCTCTCTTTGCCTCACTCTCTCTCTCTTTTTTTTTTTTTTTTTGGTCAAAAATTGTGCATGAAGAAATTTAAAGGTAAGAGGGAACAGAAAACAAGCAAGAAAAAATAAATAAAAATAAAGCTTTCAGTAATAACACTCATAAAAAGGTGCTTAACAAGTTAATTAGATCTCTGCTGGTTCTACAACTTGAAATTACAGTACAATCTTCATAATCCGGTATATATATGACGAACCAACCGCCGTATTATCTCAATTTCCGCCTCAAGATCTCCTATTTTTGACACTAATTTTAAGTCACGTGCTTCTGTTTGGTCGACATTGTAGTACACTACATAAATATTCTACAAAATTCACTAGATAAACTAGAAAACAATAACAAAAGAGGAAAGGAAGTACAAGAGTGAGCATGATGGTTTCGGCGAAGACAATATGACAAGTGTTTCCCAACAGCATCAGATTATTGAAGGTGCCAGATTATCCAGAGTGAACTAACTGTATTTCAATTCTTGATAATTTTTTTTTTCAATCCTTGGGTCAGTTTTCATTAAACTTTTTCATTTATCCAAATAAAATTAGAAAAATTATAAATTTTTAACTAACAATTCAATCTAATACCCACCAAAATTTTTCCCAAGCCGCAAATGGCCAATAGCTGGTGCTGTCTTCGTGAATTAGGAGGCAAATGTGAGATATGAGGTTGAAAAAGAAATCGAATTCTCCAACAATGACATCAAATATACTGATCTAGCAGGGGCGTAGTCAAGGGGGGGGATTATGGGGGTCATAAGCCCCCCGTGAGGAATTTTTTGCCATACAAAACGTATATTCTTCACTACATTATCATACCCACGTATACATATATATGAGTAGTAGTAGTCGTAACCCCCCTATGAAAAATTTCTGGCTACGCCCCTGCGATCTAGTTATGAAGACAACCGTGCAGGAACAATTAATTGCTCAGAAAGTTCTCTGGACTCTCGTTAGCAGTTTTTGAGAGATTCCAGTACTCTCCATCCCATCTAGCGCAGAGGACCAAATGGTTGAAGCTCAGTTCTGAACAAGAGTGAAGCAGCGCCGACCTTGGTCAGCGATCGATAGGGTGACAACCTCTCTCGACCGGACTGCTGTGTGTTCGTATATTCGCTAAATGCAGCTGGTGCACGAAAATTCTGCGGTGGCTCCAACGGAACCCATGTCAAAATGATACCTCTGCGAGTGCCGATTTCAGGTGCCAGGTCTCTCCACTCTGGCAAATGATCTGTTGGTACCAATCCCGACGCGGGTCTTCCGTGTGAAATTGGTTCGCTACTTAGGGGATAGCGGTGGCCGCCAGCTAGGTGCCCCCTAATAAAGTGGCCAAAACTTTGACCTTTGTAGGGGGTCCAATGATTACAGGGCAACTGCCCGCCGTCTAAAAAGAAAAAAGAAATATTAGGTGTACCAGAGAGTAATGTCATTGTTTCGTAAGACAATATTTTGCCGAGCCAAAACTATTGAAGCTAATAACATGAAATTTGGCAAGTATGCGAGTTTTTTAGCGTTGCTAGATTGGAGAGCATTTTTTAAAATTCGTAACTTAATGGGGATGGTGGGAAAGGTGGGCGTTCTTTTCACATATCCTGCACAATTTCAAAGAAGAAAAGATATACCCATAAAAACTGTTGCTGTAAAATACATAACTCACGAAAACCCAAAAATCGATTTCAGAACATTTCGAGTATAATCCTCCAAGAAGGATAGAGGATAGTTGAAAAGGAGGAGGGTGACCACTTTTATTTAAAGAAAAAATATCATCTGTAAAATTCTCGTTTTAGAATTAAACAAAAATGAGTCCTATGCTTAGGCACAGCTTGTTTGTAATTCAATACTTGTTGAAAGTTTTTGTAAATTTTATGTAAAAAAATAAAGACATTACTTTCCCGACGTCTTTCACGTACGTATATTCCCCCTCCATTGATGAAAATCAAAATTGAGTGGGGCCAAAAGCTCTAAATTGCGCATGCGGTGACGCAAGCTGCCCTCTCCTGATAAAGGAAAAACAAACATACAGTAAAAGTTTTTTAATAGTATCATTAATACCGAAAAATACATGCTCTTTCTCGTCTCTTTTATATGGTTTAATTTTCAAAACTTTAAATGATAAAATTAGTCAACCAATTGCTTTCTACAGAATTTTTATTATACATCTCGAGAAAAGTTTTGCAGTTTCAGTTACCAGATTTATTAATATATATTTCGGGATAGGCACATTAAACAAATATTCCTCACGGTTTCAAATAAAATTAATTGCGAAGGAAAATTTTTTCCATGATATCTGGTTTAAAACACTGCAAAAAGAAAAGTTACAGTTTCTAAGAATATGAAAAACGGCCTCTTTTTTACAGTATACCCAACTCATATTTCTTTCGTTCATGCAGCTATATGATTTATCATCCATGTAACACAAATATACTTTACATAGATAATTTATATTTATTTATCAGGAAAATTTATCGGCTTATCGAACAGGAAATTTGATCATGCAGAATAACAGGAGCTATAAACTGTTTAAGAAACACATAAATTTATGGATGTTTGGGCATAAACATTTTTTTTTCTAAAAGGAAAAATCGTTAAGTAATATGGAACCTCAAACTAAGTGGCAAATTGCCAAGAAAGTTGTGTTTTCGCTTAAGAAATAAATTTCGGCGCGAGTTTTTTGTTTTGTTTTCCCCCCCACTGTTTTCTTTTCTGATGTTACTTTTCTGTGTTATTGCTTTAGGTTTTGCTCTATATAACAAATCAGATAGCATTTTAGATAACTGAATTATTTTTTTAGTTTTAGACGATTAAAAATTAATTGCAACGATTTAGAATATTTCTTGCTAAATAAATTTAATATTTTCAAAACAGTGTTTATATTCACTCGTTCTTTTGATGTATGATGTATGCAGTGTTCCAAAACTGGTACAAAAAAACCCTCTCTAAAGGGTGCGGGCAGGGACGTAGCCAGGGGACGGGCCATGGTGCATGGGCACCCCACCCCCCGAAACTTTGAATTTATATTAACTGGATGTCAGTAAATTAAAAAAAAGTGTGAAAAATTACACTTTTTCTCATTTTTTCGGCACCTCCCCTCCTCGAATTTTTTTTCTAGCTGGGTTCCTGGTACGGTGTATAATAAGACGCTTGAAATCACACATGCATGGAAATAAAAGAAAAATTATAACACGGCAAAAGTTATTTAATGAAAATTAAAATTTATTTCCTTTATACTTTTAATGAACTTAAAAAAAATATTCTAAAAAAACAAGAAAAAGAAAAAAAGGCTATCTGCTGGACACTCACATAGCCTGGGGGGGGGGGAGAAGGGTTAAAATTTATGAAAATAGCAGTGTTTAAACTTTCAAATCAATTTTTAATGCAAATCTATACTCAGCAGATTTTAACACTAGTGGTGATCACAGGGATAAAAATACGGTACAATAAGGCAGTGATGATTTGTTGAAGTTATGATTTGTTGTTGCTATTGCCCTTTGGCAACGGCGGAGCGGTGCCAGATCCCCCATATAGGAAGACGAAGGGCGGAGGAACCTGCGAGAGGAGTTTAACCACCCTCCCAGGCACTGGCTAAGCCGGGCCCTGCTTCATTTTCCGGGTTCTTACGGGAACGGAGTTTAGTGACTAGGCCCATCGAGGGACGCATTTTTACTGCCGGGAACCAGTCAACGTTTGCTAATTTTACCGCGGCCTTGCTGAGAGAGATCGGAGGGGGGGGGGGGCGTGTCGATTTTTTATATCGTTTTCATTTAATAATATTCGATAATGTTATTACAATTTGGATGTATAAATGACGCGACGTTTCTTTTTTGTTCAATAAAAAACTCATTTCATTTATTTGTTTCGTTTACTCAGGAAAGCGCATTTATTTTCAATTTTATGAATGAATTTTAATTCATAATCTCGAAATATTTAATAATTAATAAACTAATTTAAAATTGTTACAAGATTTCTTTTGTTACAAAGGTATAAATGAGCAAAAAGTCGCACAAATCTGAGAGAAATACACTGCAGTAAATAAAGTAGAAATATTTAATGCTCCTTGGGCGGCCCGATACCATTTGATTCACGGACCGGTACCAGCCAACGTGGTTGGGGACCACTGTAATAAGAGGACTGCTTTTTAAATACGGAACAAAACCTCAAAATATGGGACAAGTAGTAAATGGGGGGGGGGTAATGTTCTAATGTTATTAATCGGATGGTACTGTATAAATAAAAACATATTCAATCAGAACTAATTTTGATTTAATAAGCAATCTTCTAATGTTTGTAAACCCGGTCACGTCTGTCGTCCCAGCCGTTCGGCATTGTCCGTGGTTTTCTTCGAAACCTCGCGTAAATGGGGGCTAGAATCCCTTAGAAAGTCCCCCAACAGGCCTAGGACCCTAGCGCAGTCACTCGGCCTTAACCCTTCGAGGCTCAACCCGTTCCCAATGCTGAAAAAAGTCAGCTGGCTGTGCCACACAGCCAGCTGCGTAAAAAAAGGGGTCTGTAGATCTGCGGCACGCGATGAACGTTACGATGGTCCGCCATCTTGCTGGTAGTTAAGTCGAGCGATGGCAACGGATACCCTTTTTTCAGCATTGGGCAATCTATCCAGCTGTTCTCGCATTCTTCTATTTTTCAGCAGATGTCAGTGCCGGTAAAAATAATCGTGACAATTTTTTTACGGGAAAGGACGTGCTAAAAAGTAAAGGATTCTCGTGGATACATGTCACCCGCAACTATTTTTATAGAAATCAAATCCATTCTTCGTGACTGGCAACAGTCAAAACGTCAGAGTTTGGTGTTCCCAGTTACCAGAGCGGGAACACTGCGCGTTAAAGGGTTAATTTACAAACAAGCAAACTAAATGTTTATATTAAAACGGGTCTCATGTGTCACCTATTTCTACATTCCAATTTCTCAGAGAAATTATGAAACGACGATTAATACAATTAATTTCTAATTGACTATTAGTTAACATTTCTATTGATTATTAGTTTAGTTAATTGACTATTAGTTAATTCGCACAGTAGTAGTACAGTTTTAGTACACACATTTATTGATATGATTTCTTTATTGGCGGTTTGATCATTATGCGGCAATCTAGGGAAAAAAAAAAATTGAAGCAGGAATTTCCAAGAAAACTTTATAAGCCAAGAATCATTATTTTTCCGATTTTGGCAGCATCGCTATATCATTTATCATCCGTTCAACGTGAAATATACTTTACATAGATAATTCATATTTATTTAGCAAGCAAACTTATCTGGTTATCGAACACTAAATTTGATCACGGTGCATATGGAAGCTATAAAAGTGTGCAAGAGGAACAAATTTATGGATGTATTTAATGTAATGTATTTTGAAAGAGTAAAAAGAAATCTTTCGATCGTGCCGAACCTCAAACTTGGTGGCAAAATGCCAAGAGCAACGTGTTTCCGTTTTGGAAACTAAATTTGTTGTTTTTTATTTTGATTTTACCTTTCTCTGTTATAGTTTTGCATTTTCCTTTCAAATCAAAATCGGGAGTTTCGGAGGCAATTGTTGATGCATTTCTTTCTGATTTAAAAAAGTGGAATAAAACACCAAGTCTGCAGAAAACTGACAAAGCAAAATATTTTTGAAATCATGTTATTTAACCCTTTAACGCGCAGTGTTCCCGCTCTGGAAACACGAAACTCTGACGTTTTGACTGTTGCCAGTCACGAAGAATAGATTTGATTTCTATGAAAATAGTTGCGGGGGACATGGCTCCACGAGAATCCTTTACATTTTAGCACGTCCTTTCCCGTAAAAAAATGGTCACGATTATTTTTAACAGCACTGACATCTGCTGAAAAATGGAAGAATGGGAGAACAGCTGGATAGATTGCCCAATGCTGAAAAAAGGGCAGCCGTTGCCATCGCTCGACTTAACTACCAGCAAGAGCACAGCCAGCTGTCGTCAAAAAAGGATCTCTAGATCTGTGGCAGGCGATGAACGTTTCGATCGTCCGCCATCTTGCTGGTAGTTAAGTCGAGCGATGGCAACGGCTGCCCTTTTTTTCAGCATTGGGAAAGGGTTGCGCCTCAAAGGGTTAACAAATATAAACTAAAAAACTTTATAAAACCCCCACAACAATATTAAGAGCTGCACGACCCTTTCGAGTTGAAAAAGTCCATCCTTCTTCTGCGAAAAAGAATCGCTGACCCACACGTAGGTAGAGAAGCAGGAAACACAATGTTCACTCCGATTTTCTTTCTTCTTCAGAATGGCAATATTCTTTTTCTCTACAAGTTTTCGTATGAGAACTTGAACGACCTTGCGGCCACGACTTATTTTAACGTGTCCCAGTCGCTATTAGCGAGCATGGCGGTCTTGGTTGGTCTCAGGATCGAGCCCAGAACCTTTCTACTACGCCTCTCCCAACCGGGCTACCGTGGCCTTTACAATGATTGTTTACATCTTGAACTGTACGAGGACTACTAAAATTTCTGCAAAACTTCCTTTTTTACATCGGAGGGCCTTCTGAACAATCTGCAATTACTGAGCTCATCCGGACTCAAATTTATCATTGTCACAGAAATCACATGTTGATTCTCAACGCTGTACAACAACTGTTTATTGAAATAGGCAGCAACAAACCTCATTATTTATACCAATTATTTTCTCCGAGTTCGTTTCTTGTTCTGCCTTAGAAAGTCTGAAAAGCATTTGTAATTTTGTACTTATGTAGTATCGATTACCTCGGAATTTATGCTGAAATGTGAAAGTCCCGTGTTTGCACCTACTGCGCGGCTGTCGATCTAACGGTCTGGAGTTTTCGACGACTTTCTCCATATATAAGGTGAATACGCGTTAGAAACCCCTAAAAGTCATCCGACCAAGTCATCCTTTTATAGCCAGATGCCCCTCGTGTAGGCTTGTCATAACACAAACACGTACCTCGGAATTTATACATGAAATTTAAATGAACTATATCAGGTGCCCTCTTGAAAATTGGCGTACGCAGCATTTGCAGATCTTTTCTAAAAGCACCCAGAAACAATTATTAGGGGGACCAGAAAGTATGTCTAAATTTCGGCTGGCCGAATCTGATCTAATAATACGAAATTTGGCATGTTTGCGAGATTTTACGGTAGGTGCCAGATTACTGCATTTTCCAAAATTGATTACTTTGAAAGGTAGGCGTCCAAAACGTTCTTTTTAACATATTTCGCATGGTCTCAGAAAAAATGTGATATCTATAAAATTATTGCTGTAAAATATGACTCTCACGAGTAATTGAAATCAGTTTCAGGACATTTTGACAACCATCCTAAGAGGAAGTTATACAGCCCTTCTCCACTCCTCCTCTCTGTTATTCAGATTTCTTTCTTGAATAAAAAAATCTATAAAATTCTTTCTTCAAATATGAATTCATGTAAGTGTAAGGTATACACGCAAATAACCGCTAAGTTATTAAATCTTAAATCCTTAATATTTTGTTCATACGTATTTAATATAATTATAGAAGACGTAAAAAATAATAAAAATTGCTCGTTAAAACTGAAAAAAAAAATTGTAGACTGTTTAACAAGTAGTAATCTAAATAAGCACTTTAATAATTCTGGTAACTAAAAAAGAAAATAAATGCAAAAAATATTCATACACTGCGTAAAACTCACCTACGTTTGGGTATTTCAAGATCAACAGAATAAGAACTTACCTAAAAATAAAATGAATACATTCTAGCATAAAGAACAAGATACCATTCAAATACAAAATAAAACTTAACTAATTTAAATACATAATAAAAGTTTGTAAGAAATAAAATTAGATGTTTTTAAAACTCCACTCATGGAAGAGGGGGAAAAAAAGCATCAAAGAAGTTGCTCAACTGATTTTTAAAAAACAGAAAACTGTCAAAACGCATTTTCTTAAATTGTCTTTCATGTGTAAAAAAAGCTCCATGTGCAGGGGCGTAGCCAAGGGGTGGTGGTGGTGGTAAGGAGGACTACCCCCCCCCCCCATGAGGAATTTTTTGCCATACAAAATGTATATTCTTCACTACAATATCACACACACGTATACATATATATATATGAGTTGTAGTAGTCGTAACCCACTCCCATATGAAAAATTTCTGGCTACGCCCCTGTCCATGTGAATTCATTTTCTATCAGTTATACAAAATTACCAGTAGTTACAAAAATACGCCACAGCAGGAGTTCTTAAATTTTGGGACTCCTGGGGCTCGCGAAATTATGAAAAATTATTAACCCTACTTCCCCCCCCCCCTTATACTTATGTAGTAGCTGTGTAGACGGGTGTTTCCCGGTACCATTAATTATAAAAGGCACAACTTTTCAGACAAATAAATAAACAAAATATCCGCTCATGCTCGTAAATCTATTCCCATGGTTTATTTTTGCAACCATTAATGCATAAACTAAATATGAATTTAAAAATATTAGCCTGCATATGTGTGCAATTCTACAAACGTTGTATGTGACGCAGATACCAAAAAATCGTTTTATACTCTAATAAAAACTTGGGTAAAAATACTATCTTAAATTAATTGCCCCCCCCTACCCCTCCCCCTAAAAAAAAATCGTCAAGTCACGTTATTATAGAATTAAAAAAATAATTTTAAAAATCTTCAAGTTCCACGTTTAAAAGTTGGTAATTTAATATCTACTAAAAATGATAATACAACAAGAAAAGAAAACCGCCGCTATCGTAAGTTCCGCTATCGTAAAATTAAAATAATAATATAAATTTTCAAGTTCCATGCGTTTAAAAATTTAAATAAATAAGTCATTGCATAATTTCTAATCCATGTATAAATGTGGTAGGACGGTATTGTGCTTGAAATTGATGAATGCCCCTAAAATTGCTATTGACCGTAATGTATTGGAAATCTTTTGAGTGTTCCTGTAGCAGAACTATAAATGATAAAGACACTTTTTTTAATAGAGAAATTCATTTTCTAACTCTTTACAGCATATATCACTTCTGAGTCGTTTGAAATAGCCCAATACCTCTAAAAAACGCTTTGATGAATTTCGGCCCATAGAGCGTAATGTATTTCGAATCTTTTGGGCGGTCCTGTAGATAAACTATTCAGTCGAATGGAACCGAAAGGGGAGGTGCACAACTAGATGTTACAACAATCCTAAATATAAAGTTTCAACATTCAACGCCTAACAGTTTTTGAGATATGCCAGTTTAATGAATTTCGGCCCATTGAGTGTAATGTATTTCGAATGTTTTGGGCAGTCCTGTAGATAAACTATCCAGTCGAATGGAACCAAAAGGGGAGGTGCACAACTAGATGTTACATCTATCCTAATAATAACAACAACAAAATAACTTGCTCAAAATTTTCATAAAAGTGCAACTGTCCAAAAGTACCTTTAAGAAAAATTGAATTCCAGGAGAGAAATCACAAGTAGCACGCGTAAAAATAGCTTCTGATGTTCGAAAATTTATTGTATCAGTGCCCCCCCCTCCCCTACAGAAAAGAAAATCTACTCTTAGTTGGAAACGCTTCAGCCAATGGGAAAAAGCATAGTAAAAAAAAATCTCCTTGCTACCTTCTTTACGTAATAGAGATTTTTAATTCGCGATCTTTATAGAAAAAGTACCATAAAAAATCTAATTCATATTTCTGCATGGCAGAAAATTTAAAAGTGGGCGAAATAAATATTTTATCAATGGAAAAAGGATGAAAAAATTTTAGTTAGATTTTTCGATGCGACAGTTTCAATTTCAAATTGCGAAAACTCTCCTGAAAAGTGATCTTTTTATTAAAAATTCTTAAAAATCTACAAATTAAAATGTGATTTTAAAACGAAGCTTATTTGGAAAAGAATACTGTGTAGTTTTCGACGATATTATATAACGCAATTTATATAACGCAATTACGAATTTATATAACGCAAATGCGCGAAAAGTATCCGAAAACTGGACAAAACATAAAATAACTAAAAAATTAAAAACAGGATTGAATTTTTTAAGGTTATAGCTTTTCTTTGTCTGTTTAGCCAGTGTGCGAAATTTGGTGCAGATCCGAAAAAACGGTCTAGCCGACTACAGCGATCACTCATACATAGATACATACATCTCATTAGCATATAGCGCTACTATTAAGTAAGATTCTATTTTTAAATACAAAATTATATCAACTGCTTTACCAGACTCTTGAACACTAGAGCTGATAATCATGCAATTTTTCAGCTATCATTTGTATCGAAGCAGTTCAGTTGTATGCATTTTAATATTAACTATACATAAAAGTTACATTTCAATACCACATAAATGAGCACGAAAACACTTTAATGTGAACATTTTTTTTTCTTTTTTTTTCTTTTATCTAACATATTCATGAAATTCAGTTACTTGTGAATTGTCTGAAATCGAATTAAGAAATATCTTAATCACATTAGCGATGCAATCTAATAACACTAATGCTGAAGCACCCCACTGACGTTTTATCCGACAAATTAACGGAATTGCGTTTTCTGGAAGCAGACAAACGTACATTAACAAAATCCGACTAACAAAAAGAAATAAACTTTTCCCTGCTTTTTTCCGTGAAACTAAGTCCCATTTAAACAAAACCGTAATAAAAGCTGAAAAGAACTATTTTAATTAGCTCCATAACTTTCCGTATTCTCTACGGGATGAAAGCGTTCGTGAAATAATTAGTAGCTGACTGATATTTCACAAAGATATTTTATTGTTGGAAAGACATATTTTATTTTAATGGGACGTTGCAATGTTTGAGACAGCTTTTCGATATAATTTACTTTGGAAGTGAAATATAATGATTTCATATTTTTCACTTTCAAGGAAATTTTGTCGTCGTTGTTTTTAAACTTTCACATGTTATCACATAAGTATTTAATGCATTCGGAAACATGTATTAAAATGAAAAAAAAAAATATTTGTTGCGGACAGCACATGACTTCTGTCCGTTTGTTAAGCTACATACATTTTTTCGTGCATTTCATACAAATTTATTTGATGTGAAATTGAGATATGATTATTCAATAATACACTGCTGGCCATCGTAAATGCAACACCCTGAAGGAAGCATGCAAATAATATGAAATTTACAACATGCATTAGCTGAGGTGAGATATGCAAATGATTAGAATTTCAGCGCAGACGCACATCAAGCGCGCCTGTGGCGCCACCTCAAAGCGCTATTTAAGGTTTGGAGATTTCGACGGTTTCAAGTACAGCAATTGTGTTTTTCTTGCTTTTTTTTCAAAAAAAACGATAAATTATGCCTCGTAGGAAACAACGATCATCTTTTGATCAAGTATCCGAGTTTGACAGAGGAAGGATAGTGGCATACCGAGATTGTGGGTTATCTTTCAGGGAAATCGGTCGTCGTATTGGACGAAACCAAACAACTGTGATGCGGATATGTGATCGTTGGGTGCAGGAGGGTACGACGGACAGACGTGATCGACCGCATCGACCTCAGTGCACCACGTCACGTGATGACAGGCAGATTGTACGCATGGCAGTGACGGACCGCTCAGTCACATCACGAACCATATCACAGCAGATTCAGTCTGTAACGCATCATCCAGTGTCTGCGCGTACCATTCGACGTCGTTTACAGCAGAATGGTCTGTCCGCAAGACGTCCGTTGCTTTGTCTACCTCTGACGCGGAACCACAGACGTCTCCGCCGCCAATGGTGCGATGAAAGAAGGATGTGGACGACAGAATGGAATGAAATTCTCTTTACTGACGAGTCACGCTTCTGTATGCAACACCACGACGGTCGGATTCGAGTCTGGAGACACCGTGGAGAGAGGATGCTGAACAGCTGCATTATGCACCGTCACACTGGTCCTGCACCGGGTATTATGGTATGGGGCGGTATCGGATATCTCTCTCGCACTCCTCTAGTACGCATTGCCGGTACTTTAACCAGCCAGCGCTACATCTCCGAGGTGTTGGAGCCAGTTGTCCTTTCTTACCTTCAGGGCTTGCCAACAGCCATATTTCAGCAGGATAATGCACGGCCACACGTGGCACGCATTGTCCAAGGGTTCTTCGTCAATCACCAGATTGAATTGCTTCCCTGGCCGGCGCGCTCTCCGGATCTTTCGCCGATAGAAAACATGTGGTCCATGGTTGCTCAACGACTGACCCAGAGTTCATCCCCAGCTGTCACACCAGATCAACTTTGGCAACGTGTGGAAGCTGCTTGGTCTGCTGTACCCCAAGAACACATTCAAAGTCTCTTTGAATCAATGCCGAGGCGTGTGGCAGCTGTGATCTCCGACAACGGCGGCTACTCTGGGTACTGATTTTGGCAGGAACCACGCTTCATAGAATGCTGTAAATTTAATCATTTGTTACTTGGTCAACATGTTATCTACACAATAAATTTTGTTGTGATATCTCTTGTTTTTCTTGGTGTTGCAATTTGGGTGGCCAGCAGTGTATTAAGGTTCGGCGAATTTTTCTCCAAAAAATCTGATATGGAGACCACATTATTTACAGGCGATATTTCGCTAAAACTCTCAAAGCTTGGCGACAGCTGGCGAGATATTAGATATGGCCCCAAATGTAACTGTATATATCGACTTTTAATGTAGGAAAACTGGCTATAGATCTTAATATATTGAAAGTCTTTTGAATGACCCTGTAAACAAATTTTTGATGCACTTCATTCAAAGTTACGGTTGGTGCATAATTATCAGGCTTTTCTTGAGAACTATATTTTAATAAAATTAATATTTTTAATTAATTATTTTCCGTTTTGTGACCCTCACAAGTCCACAGAGGCTCACAGAAGAGAAATTCAATTAATTAATAACTTTAATAAAAATTTACAAACGCCTGATAATTATGCACCAACTATTTCAATCAATGTTCAACCAACTTGTCACCAACTCATTTTTTTTAGAACTGAGATAAGAAACTTCAACAGTAGTTCGGTTATTTCTTGGCAAAATATAAAAGCTATGGCCAAGCTGGGCTCAGTTTTAAAAACTTATTTTGGAGACAAATTTGCCGACAGTTCACCAAAAATTCGACAAGTTTGGCGCCGGTTGGCGAGATTTTGCCTGTCTGTAGTGATATGTGAAAAAAATATATTGAAATTGTCCAAGACTTTAATGTTAGTCAAATATGGAAGATACTGCCGCGTAAGGTTCAGTTTTGAGGACTTATTTTTTTGGTGCTAACTTGGCTATAAATCATAAAAAACTACAAACTTGGCGACTTTCAGCGTTTTATTATCACACCCTTCTGCATTATCTGGAAACCCTATTGAAAAACGCCATGTAAACCTCTGATGATCATATAAATCATGCCGTCAAAAATCTGTCTACAAAAATATCTCCACAAATAATGTCAACAGAAAATACCGGAGTGAACGAAATAGCATTCTTAGAGCTAAAAATATCATTGCTTGTCTTCCAACTGGACTTCTCGTTCACTAACTAAAGCAAAAGCATCTTAAAATGTTAAAACATTGGCTAAGGGTTTCAATTCGATTGATCTTGCAGGCAATATTTTCTTCTAGTGCTGAAAAATTGCAACGGAAACATGTGAAGATCCACAAAATCATGACCACAAAAATTTCACAAATTAATTCGACAGATTAACCAGGAGTGATGAAAATAGCACACCAGTGCTAAAATATCAGGTTGTAACGTAAGTTTTCCGCCAAATCTGCCTGGAAAAACTCTCTTGTAACTCCTTAGATAACTGTTTTTGAACTTTCGGTACCAAATCTGCACAGTGTCACATGATGCAACAATAGTAATTAAAGCTGTACTCATAATTCGTTGATATTCTGTAGCTGACTTTTTGCAACACAACTGGAAGTAAATTTTGAGACACCTTATATTTAATGATAACTATATTTTTTACAGATTTATAAAGTAAGTTATAAAGTTTACAGATTTATAAAGTGTTATAAAGTAAGTCTCTTTCTTCCAAATGCCAAAAATCGTTTCACAAAATATGAGCAAATACGCCAACGCGAACTGTGTGCTGACGATGTTTGAGGTGGCGGGAAACTTTCGTTACAACCTAATAGTTTTTTTTAACTTTAATGGGCGGTGTCCTCGCCGTGTAGACAACTGACATTTTGATTGTTTTGATTCACGAAAAATACATTTGATTTCAATAAAATAATTAAGGAGGACATAGTTACACGAGAATCCTTTTATATCATGATTTATTGTTAGCACATGATTTATTGTTAAAAAATGTCGATTATTTGTAAAATGAATGTCAGAATTATTTTTAACAGTACTGGCATCTGCTGAAAACTGGAGAATACAATGCAAATACATAGACACAGAGAGTTGGATTGTGTGTGATTATGGCAACGCTACACTACGGCGATCTGCCAAGGGGGGGGTGCCTTGGTAGGAGGACTTCTTAAGGGGCTTTAAAGCGTATTCACGTTACATCGGGAGAAAACCTACCAAAACTCCAGACCGTTAGATCGACAGCCGCGCGATGGGACCCGAACCCAGGACCTTCACACTTCGGCTATTGATATAGAGAAACAACTAGATAGACTGCCCATGCTGAAAAAAAGGCAGCCGTTGCCATTATGGCACGACCGTCCGCCATCTTGCTGGTAGTTAAGTCGAGCGATGGCAACGGCTGCCCTTTTTCATTATTGGAAAAGGGTTGCGCCTCAAAGGGTTAAAGGACGCGGTATGAGAATTTTGCTGTAACCCTTTGAGTGCAAATCTTTACGGATGCTGGAAAAGGGCAGCCGTCACCATCGCTCGATTTAACTACCAGCAACATAGCGGTCGATAAGAATCGCCCATCGCGTGCCACCAGATCGGCTTCGTCAAAAATGGTCTCGATCTGTTTCACGTGATGGGAGATTCGATCGACAGCCATGTTGCTGGTAGTTAAATCGAGCGAGAGCGACGGCTGCCCTTGTCAAACGTCAAAGTTTGGTGTTCCCACTGCGCGTTCAAGGGTTAAGACAAACCATTCTATCATGTAAAACATAAAAAAAATTCAACCATTAGAGAAGTTTAATGTTGAAATGTTTCGCAAAAATTAATACCAATTATCAGTTAAAGTTAACGAAATGAATTCGGAAGCACGTTAATTCATGTTTCCTCTAATTAATAGAGATGTTTTCCGGAACCAAAATAGACAACAAAATCTGTGGGGAAAGTAAAAAAAAAAAGGTGGGGGGGAAAATTTTCCATCTTTCCGCTTCATCCTGGAGCTTAGTCGTATTTTAACGAAGCATCTGAAATAAAAGCTAAAAAAAAAAGAACTATTTTAATTAGCTTCATAATTTTCCCCGCGTTCTCACGTGGGAGAAAAGCGTTCGTAAAATAATTAGCATCGGACTGATATTTTACAGAGATATTTTGTTGTTTGAAGATATTTAATTTCAGTGTTGCGCTGTTACAGCGCTCGTGACATCTTTTCAATAAAATTAATTTTTTAAACGAAAGATAAGGATTTCTTTTTTAACATAACGGAATACATGATTTGTTTGGTAGATATTTTACTCCTCTCCATACTCCTTTTAAAAAAGGCATTTTTAATCGTTGAAAATTAGTTGCAAACTGTGATAAGAATTTTTTTAATTGAAATATTTTGTTTAAAAGAAATGTTTTCATAGACCAACTTTTGGGAACTAATGATAATTCGTTAGCTACTCTACATTCTTACACAACCAATTATAATATTCATGATATACGGTCTTTAATCATATTTTTCAAATATGTTACTTTAGGTTTGTTCAAGGCATGATTTTATGAAGGTAGTTGTAATTGCATGCACAAATTTATTCGGAAAATTTTTGTCAGTATAGTGAAAACCTCTTTTTTAAGGAAATTTAAGGGACTGAAATTTCTCCCCGCACAAAGAGAGTTTCAATGGAACAAACGTTATATTAAAGGGATTAGAGATTTAGAGTACCAAAAAATATTTATATTTAAAAAAATGTTTTTATAAAAAGCCTGCTAAACACACTTGACAGCTTTTACTGTACTAGTTACATTTCGTACCGTACTACTTTCGCTATTTGATTTTCTGAGAAAAATATTGTGAGACTTACATATATGAAAAGCAATATTTATTTACATAATGCAATTTTGAAATAACTAAACCTTTGCAAAATAACACAAATGTATTGATCGTTCTGTACAAGTGTTTCGAACGAAAAAATTTCGTTCTTCTTGAGCAGTTGTCCATTAACCAAGGTACTCCTCCTTAGGCAAATAGACCTCCAGAAACTTTGTCTAGTACACAATACACAATTTTATTTCGCCTTCCATATTGTCTATGTGTGCTACCTTCATTGCAGGGTATTTCTTTTATTCGTTACTCCTCTGGTTAGTAGCTTTTGGAAAATAAATTTTATTCCTGAAATATAAAATTATTTCCTTTTTTTTGCGTTCTCTTTTCCATGCCCAATCTGACAGTGTATTGTCCCATGGACGACTACTGAAGAAGGACAAATTGTTTTCGTGCGAAACACGTGTACAGAACTATATAAAAATGACATACGTAAAATGCACTTAAAGTTTTAACAATTTTATCTTTTAAACACGGGCTTCTTTTGAGAATTTTTTTTTTTGTTATGATGCAGCAATTATCTTCTACGTTGTAAGGGATATAATAAACAATTTAATATATTTCTCTAAATGCAAAACACTGAACTATGTTACTTGTAAAAAAACTATTTTTCTTGAAGATCTCATCTCATGTGATACGACATTTGTTTTAGATAAACCGGTAAATTTTGTACGATTTTTTCATCGTCTTTTCTCTTCAGGAATTAACATGTTTTCTCGTTTATTCGATTTTTGGACTGGGGAAAGAGAACATGAAAAAAAGAAATAATGCCGAATTTCAACAGTAAGATTTATTTTCCCAAGCTACTGACCAGAGGACAAAGGAATAAAACAAATACCGTCCAATGAGTGAAGCAAGCATGCGCACAATGTAGAAGGAGAAAGATTTTGTTTTTTGTGTATTAAGGCAAAGCTATTCGAGGGATATCTTCTTAGGGAGGGTGCGTTGGGTGGAGGACTTTTAACCCTTTGAGGCGCAACTCTTTCCCAATGCTGAAGAAAGGACAGCCGTTGCCATCACTCGACTTAACTACCAGCAAGATGGCGGACGATCGAAACGTTCATCGCGTGCCACAGATCTAGAGACCCTTTTTTGGCACAGCCAGCTGTCGTCAAAAAGTAGCGTTGCCAGGCGTCCGTATAAAGCCGGACATAGTTAGGCTTTTTGATTGCGTGTCGGCCAAACTTAACGGTGTCCGGCTTTTGTTAGGTTTTTTACTATTGACTTTAGCTGATTAGTAATAAAGTATTTGAACTGATTTGGCATTCCATGTTATTTATATTTCATTAAAATTTAACAAGATTCATGGTAATAATCAAAAAAGGCTTCATTTTACATACAATTTTTTTTTTTTTGTACCTATTAATACTGAGACAAAATCCTCAATGTTGTAGGCTGTCCGGCCTTTTTACCCAAATGTCCGGCCAAACTGGATGGTCTGTCCGGCTATTTGGTTTGGCGACCTGGCAACCCTACCCATGGGGATGGTCGTGTAGGTTCTGACCCCCTTCCAAATTATCACATTATACATATATTTATATGTGTGTGAGAGTATATTTATCTATAATATGATGATATTCAATAAGTCGGACCCACTCCAAAATTATTTTGTGGGTACGGCCCTGCGTGGATGCCAATAATCAAGCATTTTTGTGAGAAATTCCACCTTTCACACTTCTTCAGTTCACGATTTTTTTTTTTTTTATTATTGCTATATGCCTGATGGGTAACCATAGCAGCCAGATTAATTATATCAGCTTTTTTCAATATTTTTGAGAAATACAATCATTGAAACAAATCAATAAAACATATCACAGTCTATTAAAATATGTACAGTATTTTGTACATATAATTTATACTTATCGTACCCAAAAAGAAACACAACGCAAATAGCATTTCACGAACGCTTTTCTAACTTCGTAATTCGTGGAAATTTGCTGGAAATAAAAGTACATCGACCATTAATTAGCAAACGCACTTGGGATTTAACAGAAAGTTTTTCGCGTGTTAAGCTCTTATAAAAAAAAAAGGGTTCAACAAAATCATAAGACCTCAATTAATTTCAGTCGAAACCTGATGAAAAATCACCCAAAAGACAATTAGGAAATCTGGGTCATTCTCCCCTACCCCTCCCCTCTCCAAGAAGAGCTTTGCAAATCTGTAAAGAATATTTATATTAATTGGTAAAAATTATTCTGTTCGTGACAATTTTTCGATATTTATTGCAAGTCAAATAAATGATAATTACCCGTTGTTAATACAGCTTCATTTAATAAGGCCCGATAGATATTAATCATACATCGTGCTCTGAGTATTTGACACTTTCACATGAGCTGGCAAAAGAGTTTTGCCTAGTCATATGACTGAGCACAGGAGTTCAATATAAAGAGTGACAGAAGATAAAGCAATAAACATGAAGGTATTACTTAAAAGTATAATACAGATGCTAGTCAGAAGAATTACATGATCAAACTTGTTGTATTTGGAACATTTGTTTCTGGACTTGTGTGCTTGGTTTTATAAGTCCGCTTATAAATCCCTGTCGAGTGGACAACACAGTAAAAGTTTTTACTATCACACAGAGAAAGGAAATTTATACAACCAGTGTATGAGGGTTAATCGAACCTGGAGTAGATGATGCCCTTAACCTCCAAGCCGCAGGTCCCGACCAAACTTTGAATTGTGACAAAACACATCTAAACAAATTTTGCTATGCAGAACACGATCGTAAAGCAAGCGGAATTGAAAGTGCTCCAGTTTTAGTGTTTTGTGTTTAAACCCATTTATGCCTAGCGTCCCATTTTTGGGAAGGCATTTTCGCTATTAGTCGAAAACGTTATTTATTTTTCCTAGCCTTTATTCATGAGTATCGAGCCTCAACTCTACAAAATATTTTAACATGATCAAGTAGGATGTTGATATTTCGATTTTTATGCATAATGATTTTAAAAGAAATCATCCCTTGTTCAGGAAGTTGACGTCAGAAATTTATCAATTATTTCTGTTATCAGTATAAATCGAAGAAAGTCGCAAAAATATCCAGGCACAAATGGATTATGGAGATAATGAGCGAGGGGTAGCTGCCTGCCTAAGGAAATGATGGATGGCACTTTTTAGGGGGCTCTAACGTGTATTCACGTGAGATCTGAAGATCACCGTTAAAAACTTCAAACCCCGAACACAAAGCAAGTGGAAAACCGGTAGACGTCGCTAAGGATAGTAACGATGTAACTTCAAGGTTTAATAGCTGTATTTCTGATGCAGCCGTCACTGTGTCAAAGAGTATTAACAGAATTTTACCAGAAAGCTACATGAGGCATGCAGGTTTTCTGTTAATTTTTTGAAGTGAAAATATTTTCACGTCGATACCCTACTAGCAATTTTGCTCGGGCGACCACCGGCCACGTAGCCAGCCGATGATGGCTCGAGCAAAATTGCTAGTAGGGTATATAGAAGAGCAACTGGATCTACTGCCAACGCTAAAAATGAGCAGTCGTTTTCATCTCTATTATCATTTAACTGCCAATATCATGTACAGCTAGCTGTGGCGTACGAATGGCGATTTCATCCATCGCCATGTTATCGGTAGTTAGTCAAACTACGACAACCGCTGCACTTTTATAGAACTGGGACCATTTGGGAAGTTCATGGACTTTTACTGGAGTATTAGCGACCAGAGACAGACGGGCGAAGGCAGCTTCGCAAAGGAAAATACTAGACCCCCCCTTTTAGTGATTATCTACATAAACTCCCACTAGCGAAGCATAGCAACAAATTATGATGCAATTTACTACTCACGCATGTATTCCCACAACATGAAATTAATGATTCCGACTCACAGCACCATCTTACAGGCAAATTTCGTTTAGCTCTTCTAGAAATCGTCGATGATCGTCCTAGATCCAAGTTCGTGGGCCAATCTAACCAATTGTTCTTTTATATCGATGCTTTTTCACCATATTCTCCAGTTTTCAGCAGACGCCAGTACTGATAAAAATAAATCTGACATCAATTTTATAAATAATTGATAAATTATTTTGGAAATTATGTCCTAAAATGTAAAGAATTATCCCGTTACTTGGACAAGCTCAAGTATTTTATTGAAATCAAATTTATTCATTGCGAAATAAAACTTGGAAAATTCGCTAATGTTTGAGTACTTATGCGACCGACAGTCAAAGCGTCTGAAATTTTGTGTTTTCACGGAAAGGTCCCTGTGCGCTAAATGTCAACCCTTTAACGCGCAGTGTTCCCGCTCTGGGAACACCAAACTCTGACGTTTTGACTGTTGCCAGTCACGAAGAATAGGTTTGATTTCTATAAAAATAGTTGCTGGTGACATAGCTCCACGAGAATCCTTTACTTTTTAGCACGTCATTTCGCGTAAAAAAATTGTCAGGATTATTTTTAACAGCACTGACATCTGCTGAAAAATGGAAGAATGCGAGAACAGCTGGATAGATTGCCCAATGCTGAAAAAAGGGCAGCCGTTGCCATCGCTCGACTGAACTACCAGCAAGATGGCGGAAGATCGAAACGTTCATCGCGTACCACAGATCTAGAGACCCTTTTTTGACGACAGCTGGCTGTGCCGCACAGATAGCTGTGTCAAAAAAGGGTCTCTAGATCTGTGGCACGCGATGAACGTTTCAATCGTCCGCCATCTTGCTGGCAGTTAGCGAAAGACGGCTGCCCTTTTACTGCATTGGGAGAGGGTTGCGCCTCAAAGGGTTAAAAGTCTATAGTACAGTTTATAAAGAAGAAAATCTTAATGTTTTCCATTGTTCAATATCATTGGTTTATTTATAAAACTGTGTAAAAGTACAATGACGCTTATAGTTTTTTTTTTCAAAAGCAACCAGTTTCAAGATTAGTAGCCTTGAACATATCATATTCACTTTTTGCGTAATTTTCCCTATTTTCTCCATTGTTACGATCAGCCAGTCAAAACGTTGTTTAAAGAAGAAAAAAAAAGGGAAACAGAAGCACGTATATGAAAAGGAAATAAAACAAAAGTCTGCTCATTAAAAGCAACCTTGCGCACTCTTAGAAAACTATAGTTTGAAAAGCAGAAAAGCAATCCTGCAATGTATTAAGAGAATAATAATTGCATATAATCGGCTTATGTGGAAGAATGTTTTGTGTGGGGGAAATTCATTATTAATACTGGGAGAAAAAATTAAGTGTCCAACATTTTTATTGAAAAAATAGTTTCACGCTATGGAAGTTACCCGCTGGAGTTTTTCGACCGTAAATGCAATAAACAAATATAAGAAAAAAAATCATTTTGATAGTTAAGAGAGTCCAATTTAAATATGCAAAAAAAAAAAAAAAAACCAGTTTTATACATCCTCGGTATAAAAAAAAAATAAATAGATAATTTAAGGTTTTTAACTTATTTCATTTTTTATTCCTTCTTCTTATTTTTATCCTTTAGAGATAAGCATTAATTTTTTCTCGCACATTGAACAAACAAAAAGAATGCATGTCTTACTATTTTATATCAGGGTTATTTTTCACTCAATAGGTTCCGCAATTTTTTAAAAATCAAGATGGTAACATTCAATACTTTCCTTCATTTTCACTTATGAATCCCACCATAGCCAAGTGTATAAGACACTCACAATGGTAGACAGCTGGAGTGTGAAGATCCAGTGTTCTGGCCTATCGCGAGAATGTCTATATAACGATCTGGTCCATTTCTACAAATGTAATGTGAATACGCGTTAGAACCCTTTGAAAAGTCCTCCGACCAAAGCAACCACCATCCTTAGCAGATAGCCCTTTCGCACCTTTCAATAACACAATACACATCTTTCGCGTTTTTTCTATTCGGTTCACCCTTCACAGAGTACGTCAGTTTATGCTACCTGACTACTGTCAGCGACAGAATATTCAGCAAGTCTTCAAACCAAACCTTTGAAGTCCTTTTCAAAGAAACTACCATTGAAATTTTTCTTTTACTTGGGGGTCATACTCCGAATGATTTCTATTCCCTCTGCTATACCATGGTTTTTCAAACTGTGATCCGCATGAATAGGGGCGTAGCTAGAGAGTGGTTGATAGGGTGCAGCCATCCCCAAAATGAGTAAATTACGTATTTGTGGATAAATTTGAAATTCCCCACTTTTCCAGCTTTACATATAAGTGCTTATTCATAAATTTGTTCCTTTCATATACTTTTGTTTTGTTTTTGTATTCTCAAATTTTACTGTCCGTGTTCATGTGCTTCTTTCATGTATTGCTTTTTTTTGAGATTCCTAAAAATTTTATTGTAAGTGTCCATATGATCTGTCTTATTATTTATGTATTTGTATATTCAAATACTTTACTGTAAGCTTTGGATTTCATAATAAATAGCACTGCCGGTTAATGCAAAGCTCAGAACCAAAAAGGTGAGATGACCTGGCTGGGCGAAAAGAGAAAAAATGTTTTCCAGCTGCAAAAATTTTAAACTCGATTTATGAAATTTCGCATTTATTTTCTGTTTAATTTATTTTTTTACATGCGAACACTTTTAGACAAAATAAAAGGGTCTCCCTCCCCCTAAAAAATATATGGATTTTTATAACTTATATTGTATTCCAAGTTTTGAGTTGAGTGAATTTCCGGGAAGTAGGATTCTTCTTTTATAAATCGAATATTCGCCCTAGAGCACATACTATTATTACTATATCTAAACATTCAATATAGACAGATTCGACATTACAGATATATTAATATTGCACGTTTAAATACATACACAAAAATACCACTCACAACCACTAACGCATCTATGACCGGATAAATATATCGTTGAGACTGAAAAATATATTTGAGACTGAATAGAATATAAGTAACTCGCTTTGCTGAGTTAACTCACGGGATCTCTCAATAATGAAGTCCTAGAATGTTCTAGATCTCTCATTAATGAATTTTCCACACAAAACATTCTTCGACATAAGCCGATTATATGCAATGTTTGGTGAATACCGTCATTAGTGTTGCAAAGACAACGGAGAGGGTACCCTTATAATTTTCGGCTTTGGTCTTTCAATGCACATTGGGACCTAGATCTCACAGATCAATACTCATGTGCAACGCTAGGGTGGGTTATATCCTTATTTGGCCATTTTTAATTTTGGACAAGCTTAGTCTCATAGCGTTACAAAGACACAATGGACAGTGAAGGAGATACCCAACTGGTTTTTATCTTTATTCTTGCTAGGGCAGGTTATATAATTTTGGGGCATTTTCAATCAACAGCAAGTATAATCTGTTCAATACAACTGTTTGTTGCAAAGACAAAACGAAGACAATACCTTTCTGTTTTTACTTCCTTGTACGTAGTATAAGGAAGTAATGTGATCCCGAAAAATTTTGGGGGCCAAATTTCGACTAAAAAACCGATTTTGACTACCTCTAAATTTAATTTTAAGAATTTTTTCGATGCATCTCATCGTAGGCTAGCATGCACGATCATATAAACGCGTCTGCAACTCATTTTGACCAGCGGCCGGTCTATTGTGGTCAGTTTTTCCATGCCGTCTGTACGTACGTACGTACGTACGTACGTATGTATGTAACTCGCATATCTCAAAAACTATTGGTCGTAGAATGTTGAGATTTGATATTTAGGATTGTTCTATGATCTAGTTGTGCACCTCCCCTTTTGGTTGCAATCGAATGTATAGTTTATGTACAGGACCGCCCAAAAGATTCGAAATACATTACGCTCTATGGGCCGAAATTCATTAAACTCGCCTAACTCAAAAACTATTAGGCGTAGAATTTCGAAACTTCATATTTTGGATAGTTGTAACATCTAGTTGTGCACTTCCCCTTTTGGTTCCATTCGACTGGATAGTTTATCTATAGGACCGCCCAAAACATTCGAAATACATTACGCTCAATGGGCCGAAATTCATTAAACTCGCATATCTCAAAAACTATTAGGCGTAGAATGTTGAAACTTTATATTTAGGATTGTTGTAACATCTAGTTGTTCACTTCCCCTTTCGGTTCCATTCGACTGGATAGTTTATCTACAGAACCGCCTAAAAGATTCGAAATACATTACGCTCTATGGGCCGAAATTCATCAAAGCGTTTTTTAGAGGTATTGGGCTATTTCAAACGACTCAGAAGTGATATATGCTGAAAAGAGTTAGAAAATGAATTTCTCCATTAAAAAAGGTGTCTTTATCATTTACAGTTCTGCTACAGGAACACTCAAAAGATTTCCAATACATTACGGTCAATGGCAATTTTAGGGGCATTCATCCATTTCAAGCACAATACCGTCTTACCACATAAGTTAGGTAATGGTCCGACCACGGTCACGTGCCTCCCTCAAGAACTGTGCCAAAAGTCGCCAAGCTTGGCGACTTTTAGTGACGTGTGTGTATATTTAACTCTCAAACCTCAAAAACTATTATGAAATTTTATATATAAGATTGTTGTAACATCTAGTTGTGCATCTCGATTTTTGGTTCCAATCTACTGGAGAGTTTATTTACAGGACCACCGAAAAGAATTTCAGTACTTTAATGTCTATGGACATCTTCAATATAATACAATTGCAGACAGTGATTGTTTGGTACATGCCCAAAATCTCGCCGACTGTCCTGGACTTTGGCGAGTTTTGCCGAAATGTCGCCAAATTTGGCGATAGTCAGTCATTTCGTCCATGCCCAAAGTATCGCCATTTGTCATCGTTCTTGGCGAGTTTTGGCGAAATATCGCCAAATTTGGCGATAATCTGTCATTGTTGGTCCATGCTTAATATCTCGCCAAATGTCGTCGACATTGACGAGTTTCGCCGAAATATCGCCAAATTTGGCGCCAAAAATTATTTCGTATTTTGTATAACTCTAAAACTTTAACCCGTAGAATTTTGAACTTTTGTATTTAGAACTATATTATAATATCTAACTGTTTTCAATATCTTTTTTGACAGCAATCCACTAAGAATTTATTTATAGGGTGAGCCAAATGACTTTAAATACATTAAGGTGTATGGATGCATTCAATTCATTGAAAGTCTGTGGTCAATGACTACTGTGGCTATCCCCAAAATCTCGCAAACTATCTCAAGTTTGTCGGCTTTTGGTGAAATATCGCCAAATAAAGTGTCAGAAGGAAATCTTTCAAATTGAACTCAGCTTGGCGATATCGAAATATTTGGCTAGAAATCGCTAAACCTTACTATTATTGATATTTTATCTCTTTCAAACAAATAAGTTTAGAGGAAGTGCGTAGAAAACATTTTTATTTAATAGACGTGCAAGGAAGTCATGTGTTGGACACATCAGATTTTTTTTTTAAGCTTTGAATGCACGTTTGGACTAACGCTCAAAAGTCAAGGCTCATATGAAACGCTAACTACACATAGGAAACCTTCACCTCGTGTAACGATAGAGAAATGGTTTAGTCTCAATGAAAAGCATACTCCCCCATAATTTGTACAGCTGCTTGAACTTAGTTTGCATGGTACCGAGCTGAATAGCGACTGTTTTAGCCAATGTTTCGATGAAATTTAATTAAATATTGCTTCAATTAAAAAACTGAATAGTTTTGTCTTAAAAATACCTTTTAGATGCCAAATAATTTCTATGAAATAAAGTTTCTAGACGATTTTGAAGTTTGATAACTTCGGAAACAGCTAAAATTAGCCGCATTTGGCAAAAATTTAATGTAGGGAAAAAATAAGCTCTTACTTTTTTCTTCTTCCAAGACGCTTAATCGGCCTTACTTAAACTTTCAGAGTTAAATAAAAAGCTATAAGTCCACCTATGAAAACGTTACGTAAACGTGTTTTTTTCAAAAATGTAAAAGGATTTTTGAACAAAGTACAATCATTGAAGAAAACGCACAATCATGGAACAAAACAGGTAAACGTTTCATCCAGAATTAAAGCTAAGTCCTGTAAAACTAGTTTAAAAGGCAGGTAAATTACCATTACTGTAGCGAAGCCTGGAAATGAAGGAAACGGGGAAAGGGGACACACTTAGACGAGGAACGGAAACATGATCGTTGTTTCAAATAATTTAGTTTCAGAGCAGTGTAATAAATTGAATTTCAGTGTTCATTCTAACTTAAAACCCCCCGAAATCTAATTACCTAATTATCTCGGGTACGACGCGAATTTTGAATTTGTATCCGTTTGTTAAACATTTAATTTTAACGGAGACGTCTGCTCGTGACAGATGATGATGCGTTTGATGTACGATCTGATAATGAGTATGATCTATACAGGTATGTTTAGTAAAAAGAATACAGGAAAGTAACTTCAGGAGCAGCCTACCTACATGATACGCGTGGACGCATGAGGATACGCGTTTCGTTCAAAAATTGAACGAAACAATTTTTGAACGAAACGCGTATCCTCTTTCCTTTTACTTCTTATGTGTGTTTTTTACAAAGTTTTTTAATTACTTTATCGTTTAACACCAGTATTTTGAGTGTTTTTTCACCTACCTACATGGTTTAAGACTTTGACCCTTTCCCAATGCTGAAAAAAGGGCATCCGTTGCCATTGCTCGACTTAACTACCATCAAGATGGCGGACGATGGCGGATGCTGGCACATCCAGTTGCGTCAAAAAAGGGTCTCTAGATCTGTGGCACGCGATATGAACGTTTCGATCGTCCGCCATCTTGCCGGTAGTTAAGTCGAGCGATGGCAACGGATGCCCTTTTTTTAGCATAGGGCAATCTATCCAGCCGTTCTCGCATGCTGCCATTTTTCAGCAGATGTCAGTGCTGTTAAAAATAATCATGACATTTTTTTTTTTTTTTTTTTTTACGGGAAATGACGTGCTAAAAAGTAAAGGACTCTCGTGGAGCTATGTCACCCGCAACTATTTTCATAAAAATCAAATCTATTCTTAGTGACTAGCAACAGTCAAAACGTCAGAGTTTGGTGTTCCCAGTGTGGGAACACTGCGCGTTAAACGGTTAAGTGTTTTAGAAACAGAATTACTTGAAATTAATACAGTAACCAAGACTTTCTTTCGGAGTTTCCGATTGCATATTTTTATATTTGCTCATGTTTTCATTATGCTTTAACTTTCGCTGGGAAATATGTTCAAGTACCGTTGAAACAGAAACAAATTTTATTTTTTTATTTAGTGTATGGAAATTCTTAGGTGTTTTGGGGAATAACTAATTCTAGGGAATGTTTGCGAACAATGCTAATTTTCAGCGGCGTAACCCTACAAGATTTTAACATTTTTCAGTTTGTTATCGCAAGCATGAGACTTGATGAACGTATGCTGGCATTATACATATTTTGCAATATTTCACAGCTGTGGTTGGATTTCGAACTCCGGTTCGAAGGATTCGGGTTCGAATCCTGGCTGATCACTTAGTGTATCCGACAAATGTGCACGTTAAATCTGTAAGGCTGTGATGTAGTGTGTTGAACATCTTTTTTTTTTTTTCACTATCTTTTCAGAAATTCGAATTTCAATTTCTTTGTCTGAATACAATTTAAAAATTATCAGAAAATATTTTCACAAAATTCAGTATATACTTTCACGAAAATAAAAAAGAGTAACCAACTTTAAAAAGTTAATCAAAGCAGACACTTACGCATGCGTAAACAAACCGCAAAAGAAAAACGACTTTATTTTACTTGTTTTCTGTATTCTTTTTTACTAGTATTTTTTTCTTTCCTGTGTATGCATCTTATCAATATTATTATTGTATTTTTAATTATTTTGTATTTCTTATTATTTTATATTATTTTGTATATATTCTGTATCATTATATGAAATATGCAACTAAAATTCTGATGTATTCGTATAACATATTAAAAAAAATTAAAAAAAATTGTAAAGTGAAACTTCAACTGCCGTTGAAGTTTCCCTAAAGAATGGTTTGCTTCAGGAGCAAGAAAAAGTCTTAACCCTTTAACGCGCGGTGTTCCCGCTCTGGGAACACGAAACTCTGACGTTTTGACTGTTGCCAGTCACGAAGAATAGCGTTGATTTCTATAAACGCTGTGCGCGGGCACAGCCAGCTGCGTCAAAAAAGGGTCTCTAGATCTGTGGCACGCGATGAACGTTTCGATCGTCTGCCACCTTGCTGGTAGTTAAGACGAGCGATGGCAACGGATGCCCTTTTTTCAGCATTGGAAAGAGTTGCGCCTCAGAGGGTTAAAACATAATGAAAACATGAGGAAATATAAAAATATGCAGTCTGAAACTCCGAAAGAAAGTCTTGGTTGCTGTATTAATTTCAAGTAATTCTGTTTCTAAAACACTTAAGGGGATAGAGAGTTTAGTCAGATCTTCTTTTGTTGATTTGTCTATTTTGTGAAATCTTGAGGGCCAATTACTCCTGTATCCCATGCGGTACAAGTGGTTAATTTGTTTTCTTTTGCTCATCTGAGAAAGTTTTCGCCAGATAAACGTGATGCAGATGCGTTTTAGCATTTGCCTTCAATTTCCGGAAGAGCTTTTTCAAATTTACATTTCACTGATTTCAAGAAACTTGCTTCCTCCTTGAGAAGAGATTTTTGAAGATGTTAAAATTGCAGTTAGTGATTTTATGAGTCCACAAATTTTAAAATTACGGGGATGTTTTTGGTGCTTGAAGTTGCTGAAGAATAATGGACTGTGTATAGAAAATCCTGTTTGTTTAAATGAATGCACTGCAGAGTATATTATTCAACGATTTTAAAGCATTTAATTCGTATGAATTAATTTAAACAACTTAGCAGTTTAAGATTTTTTGTTTTTGTTTTCATAGCTGTGTTTATCATGAATGTTTAGTAAAATATTTATGATACATAAATGCTTTGATAACGATTTGTTGGAGATTAAAAATACGTATATGTGTTATAAGGATACAAGGTGTCAAAAAAAGGTAGTAATATATTTTAATTCTTTTTCTATTAGAGATAAGTAGGTAATGCAAATTGAAAAGATATTCGAAATATGGTAGGAAAAGAGACTATGTTAAGAAACATTTCTTGCCGTTCATTCTCAAAAAGTTACACTTTTTTAATTTTTATACGACTCCCGTACAAATTTCCAATCAGTAAAATGTGCCCCGTATACTAATGAGGTGATGTACAAAATTTCAGCCTTTCTTCATAAAAAGCCTCTGAGGTATCTCCAAACAAAGATGATCAGTGGCTATACATGAATTTGAATATAAATGTTTATTGCTACAGTAGAAAAAAAATTTCTTTCGTAATTTCTGGACGACCCGACCCCCGAAATATGATAATATTGAACTAGTTCAAGTCAGCATATATTTATCTTCATACCTCTGACACTTTTTAGGACATTTCTCAAATTTTGAACTTCTCCTCATCGGTGTATGGGACACATATTAATAATTGGATATTTTCTGTACCAGTGTCGTATACAAATTAAAAAAGGGTAACTTTTTGACAATTAACGGAAGAAATTTTTCTAAAACGTAGTCCTTTTCCCCCCCCCCCACTTAATTTGAAAATTTTTACATTATCTACTTATCCCTAAGAGGAAAATTAATTAGAATTAATAAGAATCAATACGAATTAAAACACATTACTAATCTTTTGAGATACCCTATATATGAGAGGGAGGAAAATATAAATTGTGAATAAAATTATTAACTATGTACTGAAAAATATAAAATAGATAAGTAAAGAAAAATATTCTAAAAAGATCTAAAATTCATTGTATGAATTTTTTTCCAGGTAATGTCCTTTGGTAATAAAGAATATTGTTCACAAGCTCAAGTTTATAACAACTGAATTTTTTTTAGTATTGCAGGTTTTGTATTTAAGATTTTTATTAAATAAAAGCTATTGCATCTTACTTAGAGCATGTCTGAAAGTTTCCTTAATATTTCATTTATTTATTTGTTTTATAAGACCATATGATGCTGTTTCAGAATTTGAATGTGTGCAATTTCAAATGTTCACATTTATTCGTCAAGCCTTATGCTTGAGATAACTGAAAAAAAATGTTCATTCTTGGTATGCAAACACAAAATTAGCATTGTTAGGAACATGGCACTAACGTTTGTTTGATTTACAAAAAAAGTCATACTTTACGAAACTTAAAAAAAAAAATATCTTGCTGTTCTCTCCTCATACGCTGCTTTCGCTTTTAAACATTCGTTATTTTCCAGAGAAAGCTAACATATAATCACAATATAATGAGGAAAAACGGAAACATGCAGACTGAAACACAAAATAAGAACTCTTTGTTACGCTTTTAGTTTCATGTTATTCTATCACAAAAACACAAGGGATTGAATGCAGTCTTGTCTTCTTTTGTTGATTTGGCTCTTTAGCAAAATTTAGAGGGCCAATTACTCCGGTACTTTTCCAGCGATAACAGAAATTATTTTTTTTTTCTCGTTTGCTAAAATTTTTGCCTGTTTTCAATTTCTTGAAAGGCTGCATATGAAATTTTCATTTCACTTAATTTCAAGCAACTAGTTTCATAGTGATGAATTTTTCTTCGACTAATTAGTCTTCTGAAATTTCGCTACATATTACTGCACGTAGGACAAAATGGTATTAACATTAATAAAATTGTTTTGTAAAATTTTAAATGAACACGTAAAATTTAAATATGTATATAAGTTGTCCCCGAAACAGTAATCTATGCTTTCATTCCTTAAATACTGATAATAAAAATAAACAATAAATTACAAATTTACGTAAAAGAGGTACAGAATTCAATGGTTTCATTAAAAATTTTCATGGGATTAAATCTAAACAAATAACAAATTTAAATTTTTTGAAGTCCTAGACATAATTAGTTAACTTGTATTTATGTACCAAAATCACATGGTTTATTTTTAACTGCACTGTTAATATTCGAACTTCAAAAATTTTAGGTAAGTGTTTATTGTGGGGGGCACCGAGGCTCCAGGCCTGGTTGCCCTTCCCTAATTCCGGCCATGTTTGCCATTGTTCTTCATACACCTCCACAAGGCATATGCTTATATACAGTTGGGCACTGTACCACTGTACCCCCTCCCTTCCCTAAGTCTTTCTAAGTACAAACTTAAAAGTTGTACAAAATTTATCACAAGAATAAATATCATTACATGTATGAAATTAAGAATGTTTAAGCTTAAATTAAAGTAAACTTTTCGATTATTAGATAATAATTTACTGCTTAAATCCAAAAAAGTAAAACTTGTCTAATTTTTCCAACAGTGATAGTAGAAACACAAAAATGTCTCCAAATTCTCTACAAAATGACTTGTGACTGTGACTAGTTTCCATAGTGCTGCAATAGCAGTTAACTACATAATGGAACTATTTTTCTAATTTTTGAGCTTTTGGATCATAGAAAAATATCGATCAGCCCATTGTGTCCCATTCTCCCCTGTTTATTTATATTTAGTATACTGTGAGAAAAAAATTAATCGATATATTTTGTACTCTTTTAAAGGAACTTTGTATTTTATTGTGTGTGTGTGAATCATCAATATTTAAGGAATAAAAGCTTAAGTCAGTGGAACAGAATTTTCCAAAATTCGATTGAGAAATTCAGAGGGGTGACGCACTAGGATCCGATTACAAAGCGGTTTACTAAAAAAAAAAAAAAAAAAAAAAAAAAAGAATGATTTAATTCAGAGGGGTGATAGAAACAATCAAGAGAATGGAAATTTACCATGGAGCATGAGATCATAAACCACGTTAAGGGGGTATAAATCAGGAAAAAAACACATGCGGATTCCAAAACTAAAGGAGATGTAACTTTTTTTCTAATAGATCAGTTGATTACTGGAGCTATGCTAGTTCAGTCGGAAGGCATGTGATATGCGCATGATGAAACCCCTACCCTTTTCATTTTCCCGGTGCGTAACCTCCTCGACATGACATACCCATGGAGGTGGATTGGATGCGCTGGACCCGTTGCGTGGCCTCCGAGCTCGACGGATCTCAATCCATGCGACTTTTTCCTTCTGTGTCATCTTAACCCTTTGAGGCGCAACCCTTTCCCAATGCTGAAAAAAGGGCAACCGTTGCCATCGCTCGACTTAACTACCATCAAGATAGCGGACGATCGAAACGTTCATCGCGTGCCACAGATCTAGAGACCCTTTTTTGACCACAGCTGGCTGTGCCCGCGCACAGCCAGCTGCGTCGAAAAGGGTCTCTAGATCTGTGGCACGCGATGAACATTTCGATCGTCCGCTATCTTGCTGGTAGTTGAGTCGAGCGATGGCAACGGCTGCCCTTTTTTCAGCATTGGGCAATCGATCCGGCTGTTCTCGCATTCTTCCATTTTTCAGTAGATGTCAGTGCTCTTAAAAATAATCGTGACAATTTTTTTTTTTTTTACGGGAAATGACGTGCTACAAAGTAAAGAATTCTCGTGGAGCTATGTAACCCGCAACTATTTTTATGGAAATCAAATCTATTCTTCGCTGACTGGCAACAGTCAAAACGTCAGAGTTGGGTGTTCCCAGAGCGGGAACACTGCGCGTGAAAGGGTTAAGGAACGCCTGTGGACAAGCCGTAAGATCTCATCTCGCAGATTGTCGTTACTGCTGCAGACATCAAAATCATGCATGGCATCTTCGATTTCGTTCAGTAATCGTTTTTCACGTCGTTGTAGACTACGAAATGATCTCAACGAGAGGCAGTTTCAACAAATCTTGTAATATTTAGTCAAATACATATGTTTGAATTTAGCATTGTACTTGTATCGTTTTAGCGTGACGTCGAAACCTGCATGCGCGCGCGCGTTTGAGATTTTATCCCTCTCACCGTGGTTTGCGACCCCGTGCTGTAATGTTCATCCTTTTGGTGCCCCTCTGAATTTGCAGTTCGATTTTTGGAAATCCCTGTGTATATAATTATGTATGTATGCATTTATATTATTGTTAATAAGAACTTCATGTGTTAATCAGAAAATAAATAAGAAGAATGTTCAGACAAATTTTCATTTTTATTTAAATGAGTGACTATTTTTAAAAACTTCGTTTTTTTAGGCTAGACAAAAGTTTAGACAACATTTTTTTTCAATATGTAGTCAAAACTTAATAATTAAAAAGAGTTTCTGTTGTTATAATTTTATTATTTTTGATTATTCAGTATAATAACGCATGGAAGTTCATTTTGGGATTATTTTATTTTCAAAAAGCTTTAAAAGGTTTTTATTTAGCTCATTTTTAAAGTTTTTTCTCTTTTTTGTAAAATCATATAATTTAGTTTTAGAAATTAACTGCTGAGTATTTCAAATACTGAAAATTATTTTTCAAATTTAAGGTCAGGACTCATATGTTGAAAATAATTCCTGGATTAGGCTGTAGGAAATCAGCATTGTTAAGAAAATGTTACTGACATTTGTTCATTTACGAATCATCAAAAATTTCCAGAAACTCAACCAAAAATATATGTTCTTACATTTAAACTTATGTTACTTCCCAGCAAAAGTTAAAATGTAATGCAAACCATAAACAGCGAAAACAGAAACTGAACACGGGAGCTCTGAACAAAGCCTCTACACTACAAGTTTTGAGTTGTTCTATTACTAAAAACACTTAAGAGGATTGAATTTAGTCGGACCTTATTTTGTTGAACTGCCTCTTTAGCGAAATCTTGAGGGCCAATTACACCTGAATCTCAAGCGATACGAGAAGTTAATTTGCTTTTTTTTACGCATTTGCGAAAAGTTTCCACGAGATAAACGTGATGCAGATTCTAGCATTTGCCTTTAATTTCCCGAAAAGCTTTTTGAAATTTTCATTTCACTGATTCCAAGTATCTCGCTTCTTCGTTGAGTTTCTTTTGAAGTTGTTAAAATCACAGTCGCAAGGTTTTAATGCCTCGCAAAGTTAATGTTAGGTGGATGTGTTTAGATATTGTCGAGCCCGTTAAGTGGAATATCGGTTAAATCAATATTCCGCTTAGTTAAATAAATTTTCACTGTACTTCAAAGCATAGTATTGAGTTGATGCATAATTATCAGGATTTTGTAAATTTTAATTAATTAATTAAACAATTTAATTTAATTTAATTTAATTTAATAAGCTATTAAAAAATTAATTAATTAAAAATATGATAAATTTTTATTACATTATAACACTCCAAAGAAACATATGATAACTATGCACTAACCCAATAATTTGTAAATTTGATCAGGGATAATGGAAAATACTGCTTATTAGAATAATTTTCCATGGCAAAATGGTTATTTCATAAAGCGGGCTTGACAGTAATATGTTGGAGAATACTTGAAAAGGTACTTATCTGCTGTTTCTTTGTTATGGCTAGTCTACATGAGGGGTATCGACCTACGGGATGGGGGGATGCCTTCAGAGGAGGGCATTTTAAGGAGTTATAACGCGTACTCACGTTACACCAGTAGAAAACCGACCAAAACCATTTGGTCGGCAGCCGCATGGTGGGCCCGGAAGTGTGACTTTCAAACTTCAGCCTTCCATCATGTTTAGTGCCTTATCCACACGCCCACGGTGGGGTCCAGATACAGTTAGCCCCGGCTAAAGAAATATCTCGCTTATTGAAATAAATTTTCAGTGTACATCAAACCATTGTAATTTGTAAGCAGGGGCGTAGCCAAGGGGGTGGGTTAGGGGGGTCATAACCCCCCCCCCCATGAGGAATTTTTTGCCATACAAAATGTATATTCTTCACTCCCTTATCACACACATGTATGCATATATGTGAGTTGCAGTAGTCGTAACCCCCCCCCCATGAAAAATTTCTAGCTACGCCCCTGGTAAAAGTGATCCCGTATAGTGGAGTATACCGCTTGTTAGAATAATTCTTCGTGGCAAAATGACTGTTCCATCAATCTGGCTCGAATGTATTAGCTTCGATAAAAATATTCGAATTGGTACATATGTTCTGAAATCAGGGGCGTAGCCGGAAATTTTTCATGGGGGGGGGGTTACGACTACAACAACTCATATATATGTATACGTGTGTGCGATAATTTAGTGAATAATATACATTTTGTATGGCAAAAACTTCCTCATGGGGGGGTTATGACCCCCCTAACCCCCCCCTTGGCTACGCCCCTGTCTGAAATGAATGGGTTTGTTTGTATTTTAATTCAAATGTACGCATGGGCTATCTGCCTAGGATTCTTCCAGTTTTGGGAGTTTCCAGAAAACAGCCACCTATTCGTTCTAGACGAGAGCGGTATTTTCTTTTTCTCCGTGTATTAAGTTGAAATACAGGGAAATCCCTCTATAACGATATTTTCGTGGTCAAAAAATAGTATCGTTGTAAACTGAATTATCGCTATAGAGGGAATCAATACTGGAAAGAAAAGAATTTTGTTCTTCATAGCCTGTAGACCAAGCGTGGGCAACCTTTGTAAAGTTGCGGGCCCAACTTGAGGATGTTTGTGAATGCAACGGACCGTAATAATTGGGATTCAAATGGGATTTCGAATGGTTTATATGAGGTTCTGGTATGTTCTGCGGACCGGATCAAAAAAGCCGGAGGTTGTCCATATGTGCTATATAGTCTGTGGCGTCACTGGAGATGCTCTGTTTTCATTCAACTTTTCCCTCACGTTCACGTAAACAATAATATATATTTAATGGAATGAAAATAACATTTTAAAGTGTTGTGTAATTTTTACTTGTGGGTACAGTAATGCCCAAGTTTTAGTCAAATAATCTCGACCAGAATTTTAGAAATGCCATAGCCTACAAATGTTTATCACATATCTAAATAATTTTTAAAATATATAAATAAATAAAATCCCAGAAAGCTTCGTGTAAAAAGTATTACGAGAAATGCACTTTCTCGCAATACATTTCTCATTACCGTAGTTACACCAGGAATATGAAACGGAACGGTGGTGAAGTTTTCCGACAGAGACAGTAACCTAAAAACAATATCCAACGGTCCAACCACATTTTACCTCGACTATCTTTGTATAGTGTTTAATTCGTACGGATCAGTTGGAGAGAATTATTCTGGTAAAAGGGATATTGCCATCACTTAGAGAATTATTGTTCTAGAGAATATCATGGCACAGAAAACTTTTGCTTTATTCAAAAGGGAATTATGTCAGGACTATGAGAAAAAATATCGTAATAGAGAGAATTATCGTTATACTGGATATCAGTAGCGAGTAGTTCTAGCAAGATTCTACAAATTTATAGTTATAAAAAATAACCATACTTTGTTGGAAAATGCATGTAGGAATTACAATGGACATTTAATTGAAATACTAGTTGGATCAGCATTGTTTGAAGAATGATTCTTTGGACAGTTTCTGGACGGGAAATATTTATGCTACATTTCGGGATTCCGTACTTTCTTTCACTTGTGGGAGAGTCCGCCATCAATATTGCATAAGGCTTCGAATTAAAAAATGAAAGAAAAGAAAAGAAAATCTGTCCGGCGAAGCTGAAATGTAACAAATTTATCTATTTGGCTCTCATGCAGCCTTTTATATTATTAAAGCTTTGAGATTTTCAAATGCGAGGTTCTCGCACCCCCCCCCCCCCCATTTCTTATCTGGTAATGGATTGGGTGTATAGTCTCATCACAGCTGACAAAACGACATGAACGGGTGACTAATCTTTGAAATCTGATATCTGTGCCACCATTATACAAGGGTTATCACACTAGCTTGAAATCCGAGCAACTTTCTTGCCGAACAAGTTTTACAGATTTTCTGTATTTTACCTTGACGACGGCGATCTCCAACTAATGAACGATAGAGAAAATCGGTCAAAATTGTTCGACAAGAAAGTTGTTCGGATTTATTAGTTTATTGTTCATTATTTGGAGATCGCCGTCGTCAAGGTAACGATAGATAAAATCCGTCAAAAAGTTGTTCGGCAACAAAGTTGCTCGGATTTTAAGCTAGTGTGATAACCCCAACGCTTACATTTAACAAAGAGAATGCTACGAGAATATCAGGTGTTGTTAATATCCTACAGCGAAGAAAACGTGTTACGATTAACTGAGCTGCATGTATAGAAGAGATTTTTGAATAGTCACAAGAGAACCTTTTCAAAATTTACAGGATTTTTATTTCAAGCGATTATACTAGTCACTGACAGAAAATTTGTCTTTTCATTCAGCCGCTTTCTAAACCAAATTCTACGTTTCAGAGCTGAATTTGAATAGATGAAACACTCATACTCCTACACACTTAAAACCAGTATCTAAATTACAGAGGCCAAATTAAAGACCAATTGACTACCAGGTGGAATACAAATAAATTCGATTAAACGTGTATACTCTGAAGTAAAATGCGTCTAATGGAACTGATAATGAGAGTGTATTACATGCTAATGTTGCAATTAAGTTCTCGTTTAAGAACCGAACTGAATTAATGTAAATAATTTAAACATGACACACCATTTTAGTTTAAAACATTCTTTGCTAGCGTTTTCAAATACACGCAAACTGAGCGAAATTTTAAAATGCAAATACGTCCTGAAAGACGTGCTGCCTTGACTGTTATAAAACGTTTCGAATATTTTAGAATGTCATTAAAAGCATCCATTAGGGTACATATTAATCTTCGGAAATATTTTGCTAAATTTAAAATAATACTTGAAAGATAATAAATTACGGAGCTTAAAATAGTGCATAATGGATGGAAAGACGCTTAGGAGGAGGGAAGAGGGCTAATTTGACGTTTGGGATTATTATGTAACGAAGTAGAAATGATAATTAGGTTATGACATATGGCTGCAGTTTGTAAGTGCAGCCACTCTGGAATCACGTTGAACGGTGTCAGCGAGCTTCTGTTTAGTATTCTTTCAGTAACATGATGAAAGAGGATGGTATATTTAAAAGAGAATCCTCAAATATTTAGAATGGAAACGTAAAGGGAGAAGTTAAAGAAGTGATAAAAGTTTATTATGAAACCCAGATTTCAAGGTTGTGACATTTATATGAATACAGATGAAAATCTATTTATGAGTTGAACTGCCTTCGGATAAAATCCAAAATGTAAAACTTTTAATATAAAAAATACAAAAATTTTGCTTTAAAAAAACAGGAAAAAATATTTCAGGTCATTTTAAAAATCTGAAAATCCAACCGTTTTCTGATCCTTACTTATTTCTCGATGATTTTTAAGACCTAAAATTGTCTGCGATTAATAGAGAAAGTAAACGAATGTCAACTTTTCTCACATCATCGCCAATCGCTGTTCTAGAAAATTTTCAGCTGTGATAAATTATCAGATATATCCTTCAGCTCCAATACACTTCACCTGAAGTATTAGTCAATTTTTTAATAAATATAACAATTAACTTCACATTTTCCCAATGTTACGAAAATCACGAAGTGGGTGTACTTTATAATAGATAAACACGCCTCAAAGAGCGAATATATAACACTATATTCGAGGGACCGACGCACAAATATCTCACAAAAAGTACAGAATTTAATAACACAAGCAAAAACAAATTATTAGCTATCACAACAATAACAGCATTCAAATCGCAAAGTCAAACTTATATCGCTGCTCTGTATATCCACAATCTGTTTCAACTAACTCACAGCGAGATAGACTCCGTTATTTGTAGATTTCCAAGCAGGTCGTGACGTAATTTTTCTCGTAACTTCTTTCCTAATTGAGATACAGCGAAAATTTCACTATCACTCAGATCTTTCATTTGGTAGCCAAAAGTAGCTAAATTCGTTGCCAATTGGCAAAACAGTCGCCAACTACTTTGTCGCCAAATTCAAGGGGTCACATACTCATTTCGCTTGCAGGAATGCCTGTACAACTCTTTTTTCAGTAACACAAACTAACGTGGGAAAACAACATTACAATCTTGTAACACCGACATAATTTTTATTCAATAGCTTTCTCTGAAGATCGTACTTTATTTTGATTTCTTTTGGAAATTTAATTATAGGCTTGAATATTCCTTGTAACTAACGATTCATCTAATCAGTATGGCATCATACTTTGAAGGCAACATAAAAAATAAATTGTAATAAAAATAGGGTATCTCATTACAAGTGATATTTTTTGAAACCTAAATTAAACATCCCAATTCAATTTATTAAAGTAAATTATGCTTTATTTTGAAGTTTAGAAATTGCAGCTAGGCATTCGGGTTAGATAAAGAACCATTCTAGCAAACCGTGGGGTCGTGGTTCGATTTTCGGCTTGTACTGATGTCATTTCGTCCCTCCCTTCCCTAGAAGCTATGTTGGTCCACCTATTAGGTGCCTCCATAATAAAGAGACAAGTATTTCTATCAGCCAAGTAGACAGCCAAGGCCTGATGTTGCCAAGACGTTTGGCAACCCTATCATCTCAAGACGTGATTTGTGAATTGGCTGCCGAGTTCTTGTGATTCAAAACCCATTTTATCTTTTTCTTTGGGAGAGAGGCATTAACCCCAGGGCACCTGGTACCTCATGCGGAACAACCATTCCTCCACGTCTAAAAAATAGTAGCATAGACATCTAAAGCTTATACATCGATCGCAACAAGATAATTTAGGCCACTACGTATAGATGTCAGTACTGTTCCTATTACAGTCCAAATTATCGGAAATTTAAACTGTAATTTTTGTGTATCTCATTTGTTTATTTTAGAAAATTAACAAAAAATTGTTAGCGAAGAGTTTTGACTCCGATAAAATTACTGTACATAAGAGTTCGTCATATTATGAAATAATTTGTATTCTAATATTTGAAATTAAATGCCAAAAATTGTACTTCTGTCTTAGTGTACAACATACGGAACTGAAATAAAAAAGTGATTTTCCAGTAAAATATATGGCTATTATTTTTAAAATTATTTTTCCCCAACTACTAATCACTAACATTATCACGTATATTTATTTCAGACACAGAGAAAAAAAATCGAGCCTTGTAGGGTTAAGGAAAAGGTCTATGCTGTGCTGACAAACTACAAACTGAAGAATTTAAAGGTGACCATTCGTCAAGCAATCGGCTCTTGCATATATAACAGGACTAAAGTTTTATAGAGTGATTAATGAAGCCATGGTTCGTGTCGGTGTGTCCGAGGCTGTGTGATAGATATTTAAACGATTTTTGTTAAGAATACAACTGCAGTGCCAAATCCCATTATACAAATCTCGGCAATTCTATTCTTCAAGAAGTGTAAGCACACGTATTTTATAAAATTAACCCAAATTTTATTTTACGTATGTACTTCATGCAAAATTATTTTATTTAACAAATTAACACTTTGAGAACCTACGTCCATAGTTGAGGACACAAAAATTATTTACTAGTTCCGTACAGGATGGTTGTTCTAACTTGTGCACATTAAGATAAATCTGTTTTCCTCAAAAAATTAATTCCTCAAAAAATTCCTCAAAAAAATTTTTTTTATTACAAATTTAATTTCTATTACCAAAAGAAAATTTATTTAATCCAAAGAGAAATTAGTAAATCAGGTCTCAAAGTGTTAAAGAAAATCTCATTTATTTCAGTTGCATTCTAATGTTTACATTTTGCTTTAATATACATAGCTATACGCTATTGACTTTGATAACTGAATTGTATTTATCCAGTGACTTTAAAAGGCAGTATTGCATCTGTGAAACATACGTAATTTATTATTTACAACGAATTAGCTCGAAAAGAATACCCGATTTCAGAAACATTAACTTAAATTAAGAGAAATTCAGACGGAGACGCGCTCTGCTAATACCGTGCTGACAAAACTTTAGTTTGTGATAGAGTTCATCTCGAATGCAAATATTCAATGGTGTACTAAATTCACAGTCAATAATTCACTACGGATATCCGCTGAACTTGCATTTCAATAAAGCTGATTCCTGTCGTGCCGTTTAATTAAGTAAATATTTGTTGTTCTACGGCCGAGTTTACATATTCTACTCTATTGCATTTAATGCCACTGTTTTCAGGTTATTGCTCAGTTTATGAGAAGGAAGACAAAACAGTCAGTCAGTTTATTTACGAAGGCACAATATTTGTTGGGCATCTAGCTAGGTTATTCTGACTGGATATCTGTCATTCGTGACTGGAGAAACTTTTCGTGAAAAAGGTTAATTACATTTTTATCGAAAGAAAATCTGCTATTGAAAAAGCATGTATTTTCATGATATATTTTTAATTTAACTACTAAGTCGCTATCTGTCGGAAAATAGATTTTTCTTCTTTTTTTCAAACCTCGAATGAAAAAATTACCTCTGCATTTTAAAAAGAAACCACATATTTTGTCCCAAAAAGGTGGTAACGGGCTCTAATTCTATATCTATTAGCGATAAGAGGGCAATGCAAATTGGAAAATGTTCTAAATAAGATACGGTCAAGAAAAAGTTCCTCTCGTTCATTTACAAAAGGTTACACTTGTTAAATTTGTATACGACCGCTGTACAAAAAATTACTAATTAGTAAAATGTGACCCATGCAGTAATGTGGTGATGGACAAAATTTCAGAATTATGTGTTAAAAAGTGTCAGATATGAAGATTAAAAGTATATCGACTTAAATCACACTTTTCAATGGCTCTCGATGGGAAAAAAAAATCACGTCGGGTGATTACATTTCAGGGGTTGTCCAAAAATTACGTAAGAAAATATCTTACTCCACACTAGCAATACGCGTTTACACTCAAATTCATATACAGACCCCGATTATCTTTGTTTATAGATATCTCTGAAATGTTTTATGATGAAAAACTGAAATTCTGTATATCATCTCATTAACGTATGGGGAACATTTTACTAATTGGGAAATTTTTTCGTACCGGGGTCGCATATAAATTTAAAAAGTGTAACTTCTTGAAAATTAATGAGAGGATTTTTTCTTAGCGGAGTTTTATTCCTGATGCTATTTTGAATATTTTTTCAACTTATGTTGTTTACATATCTCTATCACCTTTTTGGGACATCCTGCATAATATTCATAAAATAAAAACTATACATAAATATTCAAGAGAAAACGTGTAGATCGTTCTTTCAGTAAATACCTAAAAATCTGAAGACTGCCGAATTTTAAGTTTTAAAAATTTGCGTAGAATTGCAATAGAAATTGCTCATGACAATCCGTCTTTATTGAGTAAATGAACTAAACGTTAACTCTTCGTAACACCATGTTGCAGATCTTCAGCATAACAATTAAAGCTGTATAAATTAATCAGTGTGTAAAATGAGTAATTAAAAATATTTACACGAATGTTTTTTTTCAGAATAACGTGAACATTAAATATTTTTTAAAATCTGAAAAATTTGTGATATTTAATTAATATTGCAACACGAAACTGTATTTTCTTCTTCAGCAGTCCCCAGTATTGGTCATTGCAGCACTAATATAGTTCTTTTGGAGGTCAACCTTACAACCGTGTTAATGATTTTTTAGAAAGTTCTCCGCTTAAACTGTTTACAAAGCGAAGTAAGTAAAACTTTGTTATACTACACATATATTTTCAAGTAATACAAAAATAAAAATAGCCGTTTTATTGATTTCTACAACAAAAAAATTTTGGTCAATAAATTTTAAATTAATTACAAAAATAGAAAAGAAAACTTTCGATGCGCTTATAATCTGTTTCTGCACGTTGCAGTAAAAATTTTTAAAAATTTAAACTGTTGAGACATAAAGAGATACGTTTTAAAGTTCTACATGTTCCTTAATACCGATGGAATTCTTTATCCATAACTAGTTTAAATATCTTTTTTATCTAAGTCTTTATTATCTAAAAGTAATTCTAGTTACTACTGGAAGAGCATTCAAATATCTACATCAAGGGAGTTTAATGTTAGGCTTTAATGACAATATCTTGATGTTGCCTCAGCAAGTAATTTTGCGATATTGTTTTAGTAATAATATCTTTTCGGTGAAATCTCAATATCGAGATTCACGTCACCATTACGCCATACGCAAACTGGGAAGAAAACAGATAGTAATAAGCATCATGAGCACGAAAGTTAGTTTCATTGCAAGCTAAATAATAATGTTCATTAATATTCCTTCAGACAATTTGGGTTCCAAGTATTGTTTAATGGTAAATAATTTGCCATTATTTATTCATAACATCGTATAAACATCTTAAGATATTTGGAATGTTTCAGGGGTCCAAAAATATTTAAATACCAGTTAGTTAATGGCTCTTTGTATAGTTTAGTAGTGCAAAATATCGCCAAAGAAAATTAACCATTTACTCAATTAGTAGCAACTGAAAAGTATTTTCTCAATCATAAGAGACATATAAAAAAATATGAACAGTTTTTATTGAAAAACTAAATTTTAAATTCATCGAGTGGTTTAAAAAATTAGATTTAACCATTCTCTCGACTGTAATAATTTAAATTTCTTCAAACGACGGTGTTAATTAAAAGTTGCGGGTAAACATTACACGATGATTTGCTTCCACTGATCACTGTAAATGCCGAATGAGGTAGTAGCATTTCACTATAAAAAGTTTCCTCTTATCCAGTCACATTATAAGAATCTTTGGTCTGCTTTTATACAATAAATTCCTTCCTCTCTCAAATAAATTAATAAATTAAACCCCATTTATTGATCAACAGATGCTTGTTGTTATTGAAAATCAGCCCAGTAGTTGCAGATTCCAATAAATTAGCTGGAAGTTTATGGAAAAGATATATTGTTAATGGTCAAAACTCAAAATTTTGAGACCAAACATGCTGATTATGGTAACTCAACCATCTATCTAATTATGGATTCCAAGTATGTACATGTGCATTGTGTTAAGACGAACCTACACTTTTGCTTGAGAGGAAGACGTTCTCCAAGGGGTTTTAATGCGAGTGCACGTTACAACTGAAAAAAAAAAAAAAACATCCAAAACTCCAGACTGTTAGATTGAAAACAGCGCAATATATTAGAACATTGGGCCTTCATATTTCAGCCACGAATACTGTTTAGTGTCTTTCCAAGTATCAAAAGAATATTCATGCAAAATTAAATATCAATTGGTATATGATGACTGCTGGTATACAATGGGTATGGACAATTGGTATATGATCACTGAATATACATGTAACGCTTTCAAATAAACATGTTTATTTGAAAGCGTTTTATGTATATTCATTGATAAGATTTTTATTTAATGGTACATCGATAGTTTTTTAACACTAAGGGTCTTACTTGGTGTATTTAATAAACACAACCAAAAATAATGCACAAGCGTCCCCCAATAAATATTTTTTATCAGACAGTTCAAACAGCTATAAGAAAAACATTGAAATATTTTCCTCTCCGGAATGAATGATTATCATAACATTTGCAAAATATGCATTTACTTGTTCGATACATTGTCTTAAGAGTGATGCGCACTATAAAAATATCTAGCTTCTGTGCCATTAAGTAATTTTACGATATTGTTTTGCTAATTAAGTCGATAATCTCCTTTTCGATGAAATCTTAATATCGAGAATCCCATCATTACTATTCAGTGAGCAAACAGGGAAGGGAAAACAGATACCAAAAGCATCATGAATACTAAGTATTAGGATCAGTAAAAGCAGAATAATATCGTTAATTTGTATTCCTTCAGCGATTTCTGTTTCACAGTATAATTTAATCATAAGTAATTTGTAACTGCACTTGTTACGCATATAGCTTCGTAAAAATATTTATTATTCTAAATGTAGAGGAGATTTTTTTAGAATTCTTGGATGTTCTGAAAAAAAAACCAGAACAATTAACAAACGTAAATATGAATTTTTTTTCAGTATACCTCTTGAATTAATTTAGACTGTTACATTGCATTTATATTTTTTCTCCAAACAAATCTACCAAAGAGAGTTAAAGCATGCTCGTGAACAATCTTTAATTCACCAGAATGACAATATAAATACCGAAGTGATGAGATTTTAAATATGGATCGGTAAATCATGTAAACAAAAGACCACCGCGTATACTTGTTCCTGGATTAGTTGAACCATAAGTTCTTTTAATGGCCATTAAAAGTTTAAGGGGGTCAATAATCAAGATTCCTCCCTTTCTTGTTCAAGCCGAATTTTATGGGGAAATAAAGAAAATTCTCATATTCAATCGTAAATTCTATTTTCAGAATATTTATTTTTGTTTAATGTTTTCAAAATTCTAAAAAAACCCGCTCTTTCTACAGCCTAATTTGTTTTTCAGATATGATAATGTGTTATAAATTTCAAAATTATTTTTTAAAACATCTAGTTTCCAAGCCTTTAATTTTATTTCCAGATATTTATTTACTTAATTTTTTTAAACTTTCATAATTTTTTCAAAAAAAGAAAAGAAAAAAAAAAAAGAAAAGAAAAACGAGAAAAAGAAAATAAAAGATGTGTTATATATAAGTATATATGGCCAGATTTGTTACAAAAGTACAATATTGTGAGCTATTGTAAACTAATATACTGTATTGAATTGATGCATTTTACCATTTATAATTCAAAAATTATGTTGTAAAAATTAATCGAAGCCGCGATTAATTGCCCTGCTGGACTTGGGCCAGCGGAAGGGGCTCAGCAGGAAAGTAGGACATTTCAGGAACAGTAACAAGCTTTAAACCAAATAGGAAGGCCATCCCGGTAGGGAGTATCCCAGTATCCTTCTTGTTCAGGCATCTAAGTCAAGCAGCGATATCGACACAAAAGCTCATAAGCAAATCCTAAGGGATGAATTCTAACAAATCTTTATCCGACAATTTGCCGAATTCTGTCGGTATTGCGACTGGTTGAAGATCAAACGGACTTGCCAAGAGTGCAAAATACATTGTTGAAGGAATTCCTACGATCATGACATTTTGGGGAATCTTATCGGATTCCGGATTCCGATGAAATGGAACTCCTTCCTCTCGAGAGATCTGGTACTATTCATTTCACACCTAAACAACGAACACTTTCAAGGCTGAAATCAGAGCATGTTTTATTGCCATTGGTGTTTCCTATTTCAGCACTTTAATGTATGTTCGGGTTATTAATTTGATTCTCTTTAGATAAATATATTGTACAGGAGATTTTTGATGAAGATCCAATTATCTTAGCAACTTACGGGGCAACAACAACAATAATAAAAAAGACAAAATGAAAAGGCTAATTTCCAACTAATTAAGAGTTAAGAAAGGACTTTAAATTAAAAAGTCTAATTTCCAACTAAGAAAGAGTTAAAAAAGGACTTCATACGCTTCAATGGAGACTATATTATTTTTATACTACTTCTTTCCATAAAATGCGTGTGTTTCTTTGCCAAAAGATGGTAAATCACTCCACTGAATGAGAGGATTAGAGCTACCTGCCCTCGGTCCTAAGCATTTTCGTCTTAATTTAGATTGTGATCGGGAAAGGAAGAAATCTCTGAACATCAGCACACTTCAGAAGCTGTTAACGACTATCGACAGGACTTTCAGAATCGTGAATTTAGCATGCTTGTTCTCACATGATAATGTGACCGGTCAGGGACACAGGGGATTGACCACAGGATCCTGAGCACCTCCCGAAACTTCAAATTTTTGTTATTTGGATGTCAATAATCAAGCTTTTTGGGAGAGAAATTCTACCTTTACCACCGTTTCGGCCCTTCCGAATTTTTTTCTCGCTATGTTCTTGATGTCAGTGGTTGGTCGAGAATCGATTTACCGTCTCTCAAGAAGCTATTCCAGCACCTTAATCACTGGACAACAACATCTATCACATTTGCGCATTTAAAATGTTTTCCATTTAAAGAATTAATGCTCAAAAATCTAATTATTTCTATTTTATTTTTAATCTGAACCACAAGAATTTTCTTTGGCAAATTTCAGATCATATATTGATCCTTACAGTATGAACTATACTGAACAAAATATTCATTCTAGAGTCATAATAGAATAACATACTCGAGTTTTATAGATTTCTGTGTAACTTTTGTATCTTATAATCACCTTACTGCTTTTACTTCGTGTTAAATCTGACATTTTACTCCATATGAATACTGTCTAAATCTGATTGAATAATTATTCTGATTATATCTGATTGAATAAATATTAATATTGTATTAACCATACATAATGAATTAATACTAAATAAATACAGAACTTAACATGTATCTGCTTATCGGGCATTTTCTATTAATTTCCATAACTGAAACTAACATAGTGCAAGAAATTCTTTTCCGAACTCAATTACCGACATCCTTTACATCACAAATATTGTCATTTTATTTTTAATTATCTCATCATCTGACAGTGTAATTATTACAATCTTAATTTTAAATAGAAGATAAAACTCGGCACAATACTATCTATAAACTAATTTTCAACTTATTAGAAATGATACTGCATAAACAAAAAAAGCTATCTTTTACGTAATTGTAAAGAGAAAGAAAATTTCTCTTAACTATCATTTTCTATTTTCAGGGTAATGCATACATAAAAGAGGTATAAACTTTCATGATTATGCATAACTGCATAATGTATGAAAAGGGCAACATTATTTATTGTGAAAATGTCAATAACAATAAGCGGGCTTATCTATCTTTTAATTTGATTTTATACATGGCCAAATTGTATGTATCAATTTTAGCTACGAAGAGTTGAGTTTATCAGATACAACTAACTTCTAAACTAAAGGAAGAGATAAACAATTTAATGGTTTATTTCTATTTGTGATCCGTCTTTTGTTAGGAGGATTGTATCTAGATGAAAATATCTGAAAATTTATTTTCTAGCGAATGATTAATATTTCTCTGAACAGCAAAAATTCATTATTTATTTTCAATAAAAAGTTAGAGGTATATACTTTCTTTTCAGTCACAATAGCTAATTAGCTGTTTCACAAAAATAACATTGCCTGTTGTGCACAGTATGTGGTTATATACTTTATTCACGTTATAATATAAACTTAGATTTTATCTGAAAAACACAAATTTCTAATACTTAAGATATTTTTGCCCATTCGGGGAAAAGATTAATGTACACAGAATACTAGCCTTTTCTGTTTAGTTTCAGAATTAAATTGAAAACGAACTGGAGACTGTTTGAATGTTTACTGACTTCATTTAGTTAAAAATACCGAAAGAGCCTCAATGGTCTCCTGTAGTGTTTTTCATATTACGGAATAGGCAAAGAAGAGAATCCAAATTGATGTGCAGCAAATATTTTGGTGTATAATCATGCCGTCTTTGATATAGGTCAAATCATATTCATACAGTTGTTAACAAGCCATAAAAACCAGGCAAATGCATAAGAATTAGAAGTTGTGAAATTTAAAATAAAATAGGTCTGAAATAAATTACAATAATTTTATGCCTCAGAAAGGATGGTTGCAAGACCATGTTAACCAACTAGCACGCGGGGTTCTTTTTGACGACGCTAATGTTCTACCATTTTCACTGTTGGTTGCAAAAATACCCAAATTGTTTAATTTTCCAATTTTAATTTCGCAAATAAAAATTTTGATTTCTAAAAAATGCTTAGGGCTAGCAAAGTGACAAATGCGAATCATCGCTAGAAATCAATTCTTCATAAAACAAATACTGGAAATTAGTTTGTCACTGCAGGTATGAGCACATATTGGAGAATGTGATAGAAACGGTCTGTTGCTAGTGGTGGAGTGTGTTGTATTTTTAACATTTCATCCTTACATCGTTATTTAACCTACACAGAACTTTATAATAAACCCACAAGTGTTACTTTTGAATTTGTTCGTCACGGAAAACATCATTCCGAGTGCGCACTGGGCGATTAGGTAAAGACTTATGGTTTACGACCGTTGTTAAGCAAAGATTTGAATAGTAAAGATGGATATTCATAGGCAGAATGAGATCCGAACTCGTGGCCTTTAATTCTCTGTAGTTAATTGAAAACTGGCGGACTAACAAATCACCATGTCTGCAGTGTTAGAATGTACTAACACGGCAGACATGTGTGTTTAGAAGACACCATAGACTAACAATTTAATCAGATGTACCAATGTTATTTTCGTTAAGGGTTCTAGCGGTTATTCACGTAACATATAGAGAAAACCACCCAAAACTGCTTACCGTTAGATCGACAGTGTAGTGTTTTATGGCTGATTCAGTGGGGATAAAAGTAAATATTTTTATTAACAGCAAGACTGATTTCTACAAACTTTTAAGATTTTTATATCCAAACATGCCTATGGCTTTAGCACATGCTCATTTTATCATAGAAATGATGGCAAAGAAACAATTTCTAATCATTTTTCATAAAGGATATTTAAATATAGATAAGCATTCCTTAAAACGTTTATCTCAATCATGCTTACGATACTTTTCTGAATGCGTTATACACCAAACTTCCTGAACAGATATTTTAGAATAGACAACGGAAATCGCATAAAAATAGCATCCCTGTTATCTTACTATAACTACTTTTTATTTACAGCGTAGTGGAATTCCTTTAACAGTTTTCTTTTTAAGTCGAGGCGTCATTTTCAACAATATGTCTATTTACAAGCCCAGAGTCTTACATGCTTTACAAAAGGTGTCAGAAAACATAAACATAGGCAACCTAATCTCTTAATTTAATCTTGTACACACTTGAGATGATAAACGCAGCTTTCGCTTCTAAGAACTGATATTGCCCTGAAAACAATTTGCAGTTGTAAATGGTATGTTGTAGAGTTCATTTCACTTTCAACGTATCTATCTTATCTTTCATTAAAATTAGTGTGTACATAAGGATATAAAAAGAACTGCCAGTTTGCTAAAAATTCCTTTGTGTGTTCATTCATAAACTTCATTTTATTCCAAAAGAGTTGAAAATACGAATATTTATGAGTTTTAAGATTTATTTTAAGATAGCGTTACTGATTAGTGTCTCATGTTGCATTTATTTAAAAATTGTTTTTTTCAGAAGAGAATAGAATTAAAGTATTACATTATACTTTTGTTTTCTACAAACTAAAAATTCTCAAAACAGAAATTACTTTAACAATTCAAAAGCATTTATTTTGACGTTTATACAATTAGGTTAAGCTTATCCTACATTTCCTGATATTCGCTTTCTGTTTACCTTAGTTTTTGTTCTAGAATACCATATTCTGTTAACAATATTCTGAAGAGAAATAATTACAGTGTTGCCATTCTGAAAAATCTCAAAATACTGTTTAAAATTCTTAAGTATTAATTTTTATTATTATATTTTTCATAAGCATTTTACTCTCTTGAGAGGATTGGCAGTTAGCTCTCATCCTTTTAGAATTTCGCATATTTCGACGGCTCATTTTAAAAAATATTCAGATACGACATTATCTTTTGTCATCTTTTGGCAAATGATAAATTTAATGAAAATTGTCTCAACAGAAGGCACTTCCGTGAAGACTTTTTGCCAAAGAAAATAAGTAAACAAATTACCACAAGCACTTAAAAAAAATTCCCTAGAACTGTAACAAGTTAGATTTGGCAGAACTATAATGTTAAGCTTGTTTCTAAGGGCATCCGGAAATTTTAACATATTGAAAATGCGAAACGTAATCTATAACGGGGGTATTCCCAGAAAATTGGAATCAGAAAGCTGTCTCAAATCTCTTGATATTGCGACTAAGTGAAGAACAGACGCACTTGCAAAGATTGTAAAATATATTGTGGAAGGAGTTACAGTGAAACTTCTCGAGAGCGACCACCCTCCATTCCCCGAAAAACCAGTCGTTAAGAGAGGTGGTCGCTTACAGAAGTACAAGCATTTGGTTGCCAAGAAAAAAAAAAAAAACCTAAAAATATTGTTTGTTTTGTTATTTATGAATTTGCATTCTGATACATAAATAATTATTCAAACATATTTTTAAAATTTAAATTTTAATAAAACATTTCAGATTACTTTAATTATTTTTTCTCTCCGAGAATACTTCTCCCTCTGCTTTATTTTACATATCTGACTAAAGAGTACTTATTCTGATATTCTTCATGCATTCTAAATTTTCCATAACAAAATCTATTTGGTTTAAAATTTGCTTTTTGGGTTTTCCCATAACCAAAAGTAACCGCCAACTTCCTCTCTGAGTTTTCTTTTCCATGCGAATCGATCACGCGCTGTTCAGTCAGTAAATCAGTCAGAACAGTAAAATCATTCGTTTCTTAGACATGTCTCTTCTCTAATACACAAGATTTGTACGTGCTGTGTGCGTGTAGTTACACATGCTGTCGATTTGTAATAGAATGACTAGTACGGGTTGTTTTTGTTTACTTTACTTCCGGAAAAATGCAAAGAAATTACGGACAGGGAGCCCGAGACGGTCGCTTATAGAGGGTTATGCAGTTTCCTCTAGATGATCTTTTAATATTAAGTAGATAGGATAAAAGGTGCTTTAAAAAACTTGCCGTTCGAGGAAAAGGGTCTCTCATAGAAGTTTCGTTTGTACTTCTTTAATGGAGCTCGCGAAATCTTATCGGATTCCGATCTACTGGGACTACCTCAAAACAGTTACAGTTGGTTTTTGAAATTTTATTCGACATCTGCTAAAGTGACCATTCTTCTTAAGTTAAAATACAGGACACTCACATTAATCGAGGGGAGGAGGGTTGAAATTTATGAAAATAACAGTGTTTAAACTTCGAATTAATTTTTCATGCGAATCTATACTCGGTGGATTATAGCGCTGTCGACAAGGCCCATATTTACTTGCGCAGATTTTTTTTCTAGTGTTTTTTTGCATGGAATAAATAAAAAAAAGAAAAACAAACTTGGGTCGCCCCAAAAGTCATGATTTTTAACAAACAACAGCTATTTTCTGGTGGTTATCACATGGATGAAAATACAGTACAAAATCTCAAAATATGGGGCTGTCCCTTATATATTGCAGTTGTGGGATTACGGCCAATTAATTATCTACACGTGGGATCTAGGCCTATGGGTGGGGTGCCCTCCGCGGGGGGGGGGGCTTTCTATGGGGTCCTAACCGGTATTTATGCTATGTTTCGGAGGATACCACGGAAAACGAACGGTTAGGTCGGCGGACGCAACATGGTTTTGAAACAGGCACCTTCCATCTCCCAGTTGACTGTCCCTTATAATGCAGGTAGGTTGGTCAGTTTACATTTATATAGCTTACTCTCAATTTTGAAGACCTCCAATGGGCGGGTAGATAAGAATCTGAGCATTGGTAGACGGATTAAATGTGAAGGTGTAGGGGTTATGGTCTACCACGTGGCTGTCAATCTAACGGTCTGGAGTTTAGAACTGAATGAGCGTTAGATTATTAACCCCTTCAAAAGTACTCCTTTCAAGGCATCCCCCTCTTAGACAGGTAGCCTCCGCATAGCTTAAGCACTAACAAACAAACGCAAATTTGACTAAATTACATTTCATTTCACTGGAACAAGATTTTTTTTTTCTTTCTTTGTTTCTTTTTTTCCCCCTTACTTGGGCTTTTATAAATTCTATTTAGATTTTAGGCCTTATTTGTTCTATCTTCGAATATTACCCTACCGGAATATAATCGTCTTCCATACTTTGCTTAGATTGTGAGAAATTTTCGAAACTCCAATGTATTTAAACTAAGCCTGCTTTTTTCCACAGTTTTGGTGGTTTTATAAGGACTAATGTTAAAGAAGACCTGCTCCTTCTCAAATGCTCTTTACAGGGGCCTCTGACTTGCAGGCCTGGCCTACATTTCTTTTCTGAAAGTAATTGATCTTAAAATAAACACAAAGTACCTTCACATGGAAAACTGCGGGCCATTTCCTGGACAAACATTTACATCTTTTGTAACGTAAGTACAGTAGCCATCGATTGCAATGTATTCATTTCATCAAGAAAGATATACGTTATAATCCAAGCACGTTACAAACAATACCATCTGTTAACTTTAGCATTATATAGGAAAACGAAAACTGCTGCATAATTTCACTGTAATATGCGTTTTAAATAAGTAATTCAGATTTGTTTTAAAAAGTAGACACAGGAGACATATAGAGAGACGTAAGGCATTACAACAAGAACATTTACATTCATTGATGACAAAAAAAATTGGGGGGGCTTTGCTTCTAGCGTTACTAAGCTATAAAAGTTTGGGACCCTTTGACATGTGCAATTTATCCAACTACAAAATATGAAAGTTGGCTTCGAATAATTTTTAACGAGCAGAATTTTCGAGAAAATGACGTAAAACGGTTGAGAAATGCACAGTTCTGGTTTCCAGTACGTTATAGCAAAAGGAAATATTTATGTAATATACGCTCTAATCAAAGTTCAATGCACTATACATGGAGAACTTCAATCGGTAGCTAGCTTCTGGGTACGTTATAACCCTGGTCCTTTATACATTATGCAATGATAAGAGAAATACTATCTGAAACCAGATCATTTAAGGCACTGTGCTCACGACAAACACCCCTTTGACAATATCCTTGAAGTTAATTATCCTAGACATATCTGTATTATGAACAAACCTAACACAATGTATTATTTGCATAAACAGCAACATAAGTTTTTAATACCACTTTGCTAAAATGCTGCACGGTGAATAGAGTCACGAAACTAATCGGGTATTATTCACATCATTCTGTTTATTGCTTTCTATAACTTGTACCAGTCTTTATTACGTCTCTTTCAATCCAATACTCCTGGGTTTTCTTGGAAGAATACCGCTGATTAATTTCTGAGTAGCAATAACTTGTGCTTTGCTTCCCCGATCGATGATGGCATCTAATCTGATTTCAGCGAAAGGAATTTTCCCTTCCCCAAGACAACATTCCATCGAGAATCGCATCCAAACAATTAGATGTTAGTCCTTTTTACTGTGGCACTTGTTTTGGCTTTTATGTACGGCCCATCAAGTAGTTGTGCGTCCGTGGCATACCCGGAAAAGTTTCAAGAGAGGGGGTGATAAGTATAAAGGAGCGTTTAATTTGAGATGGGTCTTTTTATTTTCTTGTTCATCTTTAATCTTGAGCCCATGTTTAACCCTTTAACGCGCAGTGTTCCCGCTCTGGGAACACCAAACTCTGACGTTTTGACTGTTGCCAGTCACGAAGAATAGATTGGATTTCTATAAAAATAGTTGCGGGTGACATAGCTCCACGAGAATCCTTCACTTTTTAGCACGTCATTTCCCGTAAAAAAATGGTCACGATTATTTTTAACAGCACTGACATCTGCTGAAAAATCGGAGAATGCGAGAACAGCTGGATAGATTGCCCAATGCTGAAAAAAGGGCAGCCGTTGCCATCGCTCGACTTAACTACCAGCAAGATGGCGGACGATCGAAACGTTCATCGCGTGCCACAGATCTAGAGACCCTTTTTTGACGCAGCTGGCGGTGCGGCACCGCTAGCTCGGCTCCCTTGCTGTTAGTTAAGTCGAGCGATGGCACCGGTTGCAGTTTTTTCAGCAGCACAGTCAGCAGCAAAAAGGGTCTCTAGATCTGTGGCACGCGATGAACGTTTCTATCGACCGCCATCTTGCTGGTAGTTAAGTCGAGCGATGGCAATGTCTGCCCTTTTTTCAGCATTGGGAAAGGGTTGCGCCTCAAAGGGTTAACCTGTTCGCTCTGGACGCAGTGGAAAAGAATCTCCTTTGTTGCTTTCCAGGTTGTGTCTCTCAATTCGCCGCCGAAACATAGCAATAGCAGGCAGTTGCTGAGAAATATAAAATCGAAAGTTTTTCAAGCATTATTTTTTTAAAATCTGTGTGGTATCGTGCATATACAGGTAGTCAAATCAAATTGCAACGAGAAAAAAATTCAATTTTTGTCATATGTTATCTTTCTACGGAGCCATACCATAAGAAATTAAAAAGGTCCATTAGACGTCACTTGCTAACTGAAAAATATCCTTGGCTGGAAGATTTTTAAAGAAATCTCCATCCTTGATTATAAAAATATTTTTTCTTCTTCCAATGTGTTGGCTGGTCTGTTAAATGCGTGAATTAAGGAAATTTCACTGGAAATGTGCAAGTTCGATCACATTTGTTTTGAGGCTCCCACACACGAGCGACATTTCCACAAGGTTTGGCCCAAACAATGCAAGCCTTAAAAAATTCTCCCAATGTGTGCGGCGGTTTCCTTTTGGTCGCGGAAGAAGAGAGAAGCCAAAAAATCCCGAACGATATTCAGTTCTCTTTGAATTTGAGGTGGGATTTTTTCCGATCTCTTGAATGCGTTTGTGGTTGACGCTCAGTTGTCTTTGGAGATTTTATTTTATTTCAGCTGTTATGTCTTTCAAATTTCGAAAAAAAGAGTCCATCCAGATGTATGAGATTAAAAATTGCCTCTGTCAACTTACTTTCGAAGATTGCTATGACCGAAACAAAAAAAGATGCCGCGTACACGAAACTGGTCAAAAAATTGAAGCATTAAAAAAAAAAAAATGTCCAGAAATTTCGAAAATGGATTAACAACAGTCTTATAGTTCTCGATGGGTCCTTTCAACGCTGTGAAAGAGATTCTCTGAAAAACGAAACATGTCCTTGTTATGACGTGAGAAAGTTTCGATGGTTCTACAGAATAAATAATTGTCCATAGAGTTTGCTTTTTTTTCCTGAAAACTCTGAATGTTGAAAGCCGCAGTCAGTTCGAAGAATCAGACTCAAATACAAACAAATAGGATGTTATTAAAATACTAGCTGACCCGGCAAACGTTGTTTTGCCATATAAATTATTCCTAGGATTATTTTAGTAGAAAGAAATGACTAACTTATTGTAAGTGTGTGAGGATGTGGTATATGAGTGGAAGAGGCATGGAGCGCTGTGAACAATGCTAGAATATAAATATAACACAATACCAAACATTTATATTTTTAATTCATTGTAATTTATTCTTTACATTTATATATATCGCTAATTACAATAATTTTACTAAAAAATAATATCAATCCTTTAACGGAATAGAGTGACTAATATTTTTAGCTAACACAAACAAACTGCATGGTTTGCCCACTCGAGATCATGCCACGTATAATTGTCCGTGTGAAAAAATGGCGTGCTCAAATCTAAGCCACAAACAAACATAGTTTGGCCTTGAGACTTATTCATAGTCATTCCATAAAAAATTTTGTCCAAAAAAAAAAAATAATAAAAAGATGAAAATCTGAAACATTTTCAGATTTTAAATACGCACTATAGCGCCGTATACTAAATTCGTATCATAATTTATGCGTCGTCCCTATTTTTCTCTCATATTCCATTAAGTTGGAAAGTGTATATTATTCATGACTGTGCTGTATTTTTTTTTCTTGTTTCGTAAAACCCATCTTTGGAATCGAAATCTATCTTAAAATCGTCTACTAAAACTATTTTACAATATTCGCCAAGTATATTACAACTACACTGCATCGTTCTATATATTGTTTCGAATGCGCATCATAATACATGCGTATACCATGTACGTATACCATGCGTATACTATGTCTTTCTTGGGCTGATTCCTACTTTAACGCCTCGACTCTCGCCAAGGTGGCGATCATTAAACATATGCAGTAACAATGACAATTTTTTGCATTTATGTGGCAATCATAATTTAGAATTAAAATGGCGATTTGGAACAACATGTAAGCACAGCATGCCGTTACATTTTTATTTATTTTGGATTGCCAATTAATGTAGTTGTAATAATAAAGTGTCTTCAAATTCCTTAACTGGTGCGTTTATCGCTAATTTGTTTACTTTAGTTTTCATCTAGTTCTTTTGGGAGCGCCTAAACGGTACGTACGTATTATGCCGGCGATCACTTCCGCCAAACTACTTTTTCGTCAAATTTGCTGGCAAACTATTGCCAATCGTATTCCAAACCATCAACAATTTCATGTGCCCGGCATTTATCTTGGTGAAAATTGCTTGTCTTGGAGGACGGCCGGGATAATACGTAAGTACCGTTGAAACTTGTGCATTACTCCCAGAGACCCATGACTGCAAAGCTCGCCAAAGTACGGGGATTTTTTAGGTTGGCGAGAGTGGGGGGCGTTAAAATAGGAATCAACTCTTTCTTGTACCATAAAACACATCTTTGGAATCGAAATCTATCTTAAAATCGCCTACTGAAACTGTTTTACAATCTTCGCCAGGCATATTCCAACTATACCGCAAAGACATTTTAAATGCTGTTTGGAATGGGCATCATAATCCACGAGTGTAGGCGATCATTAAACATATGCAGTTACAATGACAATTTTTTGCATTAATGTGGCAATCGTAATTTAGAAATAAAATGGCGATTTGGAACAACATGTAAGTAAAGCATGCCGTTACATTTTTATTTATTTTGAATTGCCAATTAATGTAGTTTTAATAATTAAGTGTCTTCAGATTCCTTAACTGGTGCGTTTATCGCTAGTTTGTTTACTTTAGTTTTTATCTGGTTCTTTTGGGAGTGTTGAAACTTACTTACCGTAACTAACCTAACTTGATACTTACCGTATCGTACAATCGTATTCCAAACCATCAACAATTTCATGTGCCCGGCATTTATCTTGGTGAAAAATTGCTTGTCTTGCCGGACCGCCGGGATAATACGTAAGTACCGTTAAATCTTGTGCATAACTCCCAGAGACCCATGACTGCAAAGCTCGCCAAAGTACGGTGATTTTTTAGGTTGGCGAGAGTGGGGGGCGTTAAAATAGGAATCAACTCTTTCTTGTACCATAAAACACATCTTTGGAATCGAAATCTATCTTAAAATCGCCTACTGAAACTGTTTTACAATCTTCGCCAGGCATATTCCTCCTATAGGCATATTCCAACTATGCCGCAAAGACATGAAATGGGAATCATAATCCATTAAAGTACAGTGTTTTCCTTTCTTGTTCCAAAAAGCACTTCTTCAGAATAGAAATCAATATTAAAATCGCCTAATAAAAGTGTGTTACAATATACGCCAGGCGTTTTCTAACTATACTCGAAATATATTTATAATAAATTGTCACGTTTTGGCTCCCCATTTAGCGATCCATTATCAAAAATTGCAAATCCTTGTGCGACTTTCAACATTTTATTAACGCCCCCCCCTCTCCACGTTATCTGGCAAACACATTTGAAAAGGGACTCGATGCGCTAATGCCTAGTCAAAAATCCTGATTGAACTTATTAGCACTCTGGTGCTAAAAATTTTGAGGTGGACCGCCCTTGTGACTTAGGGGTATGAGACAAAATCATATTCGCAGACCTAACGAATATACATATAAAATTTCTTTAAAATCGTTTTAGCCGTTTTGGAGGAGTACGGTAACTAACACTGTGACATGAGAATTTTATTTATTAGATATACCCAATATGAGTTCAATCGAATGTACCGTTTAAACGCTAGAGCACTTTCAAGAATTTCCCCCCCATAAGCCATAATGTAAAAGAAATCTTTGTAGTAGCCCAGTAGAAAAACTATAAGTTCTATACACATCAAAATCAATGTCGGTCTTACGATGGTGGTTTATAACATATATACCCAATTTGAGCTCAATCGAATGCCCCGTTTAGGAGCTATCGTGTTCACTCACACACACACACACACACACACACACATACAAACAAACATCTCGTAAAAATAGCATAAATGAATTCAGAAGACCTCAAAACGTGTTAATATATCAAAATCTCGAAGTCGACTTTTTTCATGATTACAATACTTTCCTTACAGGATACATGTTCGGAAAGAAAAAAGGATGAAAATCCGAAACCCTTTCAGGTTTTAAATACACACTATAGTGCTATATATTAAAATCCTATCATTAGTTATTCGTTGTCCCTATTTTTCTTACTTATTCCATTAAGTTTCAAAAGTGTATCATTATTCATGACTGTGCTGTATTTTTCTTGCTTGTTTCGTAAAACCCATCTTTGGAATCGAAATCTATCTTAAAATCGCCTACTAAAACTATTTACAATCTTCGCCAAGTAAATTACAAATATACTTCATCGTTTTATATATTGTTTCGAATGTGCATCATAATCCATGAATGTACCGGTTTGTCTTTCTTGGGTTGATTCCTACTTTAACGCCTCGACTCTCGCCAAGGTGGCGATCATTAAACATATGCAGTTACCATGACGATTTTTTGCATTAATGTGGCAATCGTAATTTAGAAATAAAATGGCGATTTGGAACAACATGTAAGTAAAGCATGCCGTTACATTTTTATTTATTTTGAATTACCAATTAATGTAGTTTTAATAATTGTCTTCAGATTCCTTAACTGGTGCGTTTATCGCTAGTTTGTTTACTTTAGTTTTTATCTGGTTCTTTTGGGAGCGTTGAAACTTACTTACCGTAACTAACCTAACTTGATACTTACCGTATCGTACAATCGTATTCCAAACCATCAACAATTTCATGTGCCCGGCATTTATCTTGGTGAAAAATTGCTTGTCTTGCCGGACCGCCGGGATAATACGTAAGTACCGTTAAATCTTGTGCATAACTCCCAGAGACCCATGACTGCAAAGCTCGCCAAAGTACGGTGATTTTTTAGGTTGGCGAGAGTGGGGATGTTAAAATAGGAATCAACTCTTTCTTGTACCATAAAACGTATCTTTGGAATCGAAATCTATCTTAAAATCGCCTACTGAGATTGTTTTACAATCTTCGCCAGGCATAGTCTTCCTGTAGGCATATTCCAACTATACCGCAAAGACATTTTAAATGCTGTTTGGAATGGGCATCATAATCCACGAGTGTACCTTGTTTTCCTTTCTTTTTCCACAGAGAACTTTTTAGAAATAGAAATCTATATTAAAATCTCCTAATAAAACTCTTTTACAATATACGCCAGGCGTTTTCTAACTATACGCGAAATATATTTATAATAAATTGTCGCGTTTTGGCACCACATTAGCGATCAATTATCAAAAATTGCAAACCTTGTGCGACTTTCAACATTTTATTAACTTCCCCCCCCACCTCTCCACATTATCTGGCAAACACATTTGAAAAGTGACTCGACACACTAATGTCTACACAGAAATCCTGATTGAAATGAATAGCACTCGGGGGCTAAACATTTTGGGGTGGACCGCCCTTATGACTTAGGGGTATGAGACATAGTTAAAAACCTATTCTATGACCTAACGAATATACATAGAAAATTTCATTAAAATTGGTGGAGTGGTTTCGGAGGAGTTAGGTGACTAACACTGGGACAGGAGAATTTTATATATTAGATTCCAGTCGTTTCCTGGAGGATTTCCATCAGGAAAATCATCTCCGGATTTCCTGTACCTATGTGGCTATTTTTTAAGGCAATATTAAAAGAATAAGTTACAAAGTACTTTTGTAGAAATTGAAACATAAAAAAATAGGAATAAAAGTCCAAAATTTTCAGATAATTTTAATTATATCGCGTATCATTTTTAATTGGGAGCAGAATCATAAAAGAAAGGATATGCAGTACTTACAAAGAGGATTTCCAACTGTTAAATATATTACAAAGAAAATTTATTTTAAACATTAAATTCCGCAGTACGTACGTTTCCTTTGATTCGAAGCATTTTAAATTTTACTTATGCAACATTAGTACATAAAAAAACTAAAATCCTTACTATTACTCCAAAGTGGCCATTTAGTAAAATAATTAACTGTGGTAGGAGTAATTTTGCCCCTCAACTTGCTGATTGTAAATTTAGTTTCTCATGAGTCATTCCATGCAAGAGACGTATCCTGTGCAGCACTTAACGTATCCTGTGCAGTCTGAGACAAGTCTAGACGAAAATCAGACACTGTTCAAAGCAGTTATTAAATCCGACAAAAACTTTTTGACTAATATTCTTAAGTATGTGCATTTTAAGTTTGCCAGGAAACTTTTAAAAGTCTTGATTTGAGAATAAACTTATGATGCATTTTTACATATGCTTGAGCGTTAATAAGTGCGCTGACATGAAACCTTCACAGTATCTGGGTCTCTGGCTGATAAATAAAGTGTTTCTTATTTTTTTTCAGAACACGCCTAACACTTGGTTATGAAATTTTAAATTCGATGAAAGTGATTACGATGTAAATTACGTGTTTAGTATAAAATTTAACACAATAGCAGTACATTAACCTTTTGCTAGGGCATTAACCCTTTAACGCGCAGTGTTCCCGTTCTGGGAACACCAAACTCTGACGTTTTGACTGTTGCCAGTCACGAAGAATAGATTTGATTTCTATAAAAATAGTTGCGGGTGACATAGCTCCACGAGAATCCTTTACTTTTTAGCACGACATTTCCCGTTAAAAAATTATCACGATTATTTTTAACAGCACTGACATCTGCTGAAAAATGGAACAATGCGAATACAGCTGGATAGACTGCCCAATGCTGAAAAAAGGGCAGCCGTTGCCATTGCTCGACTTAACTACCAGCAAGATAGCGGACGATCGAAACGTTTATCGCGTGCCATAGATCTAGAGACCCTTTTTTGACGACAGCTGGCTGTGCGCGGGCAACCTTGAGACAGATGGCTGTGCCAGCACAGCCAGCTGTGTCAAAAAGGGTCTCTAGATCTGTGGCACGCGATGAACGTATCGATCGTCCACCATCTTGCTGGTAGTTAAGTCGAGGATGGCAACGGCTGCCCTTTTTTCAGCTTTGGGAAAAGGTTGCGCCTCAAAGGGTTAAAATGTCTGAAGGTCAGTGACTCTTTCCAAACAATTTTCCTCAACTTTTTGTAATTTTGAAAAAAAAGAAAAGAATTAACTTTGTTTATATCTAAACAACGATCAACAATGCGATTGCAATACAATTTTCTAAAAAACAATTCATTTATCATAAGATAATAAACAAAACTAGAATTTCGTCACATATTTCACAGACCTGAATATCTTGGAGAGCGTTCGTTATGCTCAGGTATGCCAGTTGCAGAAATTCTCATAAATACAATTAAAACGGATTGCACTTTCTATTGATCCAATATATAGTAAATGAACGGCCAAGAACAGCACATTTAAAAGACACTATTACTCTTCACAATTAGTAACTGCATTTTCTTAGGCTCAAATCCATTACTTTATTTGGGTAAAACGACTGGAAAGGCTCAATAGCAATGTTCTTTTGAACCACAAACTTTGAAATTGTTTAAATTTAAGATGAAACGTATGTTTAATTATTTGAAAAAAAACTAAGTGTTTCAGAATTAGTACCTCTTCAGAAAAAGAAAAAAAATCATTATTCAATATCCTACTATTAGTTACACTGATACTTAACTCGCCCATTCTCTAATAATTTCAGGCAACCGCTCGAAGATAAAACTTTACCACCATTACTCCAAAAAGATAAAAAAGTTAAGCACAAAAAGCGTAACAACATCTACATCGTTTGTACGATCCGCCTGAAATTTCTCATAATTGTGCATATAGAAAACAATCTGTGCTATTTTAAAATCTGAAAATCCACCCGTTTCCTATTTTTTATGAGATTTTCTGCAATTTTCAGCTCCATTTTATTTCCGAGAGTACTAAAAGCTCCTCATTTGCGTAGCAAAATGCACTATCGCAATCGACATGACGTCCTATTTAAGTCAGGGTCATCAGGCTTCGAAAGAAAACTTGCGATTCCATTTCGTTTATAAAATAGTTTTTCCAGATTACAGTAATTTAATTTTTGTTCACAAATAAAATATAGCCTGCATGAAGCAGTGATATAAGAGGAACTGTTTACACAAAACGAAATCGTTCCAATGCGAAAAGTTTCCGCACGTTTCCTGAAGAGCATGAAATTTCGATTTTGGTAATAATAAAAATTAAATATGAAGCTATTTATTTTAAGTGGATGAAGATTAAATGTATTGAGTGTAGAAACATTTTCGTGAAATGTTTTTCTAGCGCCCGTTGTAACTGCCCCCACAACGGGCTTTGACTTCTATAATGTAATGAAACAAATATTAATTTTTGATAAAATAACATTATGTTGAAAACCATTTACAATTTAAAACAAAAATTGAAAAACATTTAAAAACGCAGAAAAAATAAAATTATTTTCTATATCTTTTACATACTTAGAAAGTGTACCGCTGTATACTTTAAGGAAAACATACACGAGGGTTTATCTGCCTGGGAGGGGTTGCCTTGAGCGGCCTCTGAGAGATTTTAACTCCTTTTCAGGTTACATCCTGAGAAAATAGACCAGAACTCAGACAGTTAGATCGATAGCCGCGTGTTGGGCCAGATTCCTGGATCTTTAGATTTAAGCTACCTACCACGTTCAGTGTCTTACCCACTTGGCCATGGTGCAGCCTAAATGAAGAATGTAAGTCTATGAGACTTGTAGAAACTATTTCTAGTATATAACTGGATATAGGAATAAGCTTACTATTCCTTAAGTATCAACTAAAATTTTCTAATTCTAGTATCCCCTTTTTGTCATTTTCTTGAATCCAATTTCGTTGTATGTGTAATTTCTCTTCGAATAAAACTCCAATTGCTATAGAATCAAAATAGGTATACGCGTTAGTTCAAAAATATATCTCATAATGAAGGGCATGAGGATGGTAGAGGGAACCAAGACTGTTCATAATCAGGGGCGTAGCCAAGGGGGGGGGGGTTAGGGGGGTCATAATACCCCCCCCCCCCATGAGGAATTTTTTGCCATACAAAATGTATATTCTTCACTACATTATCACACCCACGTATACATATATATAAGTTGTAGTAGTCGTAACCCCCCCCATGAAAAATTTCTGGCTACGCCCCTGTTCATAATTAAATAGAAAGACAGGGTCGGAAACGTCATTTTCATACACACCTGTTTCTAATAACTTCACAAAACTTTTTGTGACTATACAGTTTGGGTAGTGATTATTAACAAGTGTATACAAACAATGTTTTTTTTATCCTCATTGTTATGCAATTCTGAATTTCCCTGGTTCTTTCTACTTTATAACTCAGCTATAATTTTTAAAACACGGTGTTGAGGCCTCGAGTGGCATATAAGTTAGCATTATGAAGTGAGCCAATCCAGCATTTTGGGTTTTTTTCCGTGAGTGTATTGGGCGAGACATTATCGGCACAAAAATTGTTTGAAAACTAAAAGACTTTTGACAGTTTTTAAACAATCTGAGAAATTAGAATCTTGTTAATTCGACCTCAAAGGGTCTCAGGTAAAAGTTCGAATTATCCAATGCTAAGAGAAAATATAACTCAAGACTGGTTTTTCTGAAATTCTAAGAAAATCGATAACAGGTAAATAAATGATTAGCCCCATACCCCGATCCATTCATAAGGGGTTGTAAATGAGTCCTAGGAAGGAAGCAAGTAAGAAGTGGACAGTAGGACAATAGTCACTAACGCTTAGCCGAAATGCAATAGTGTAGAAACGCAGGCATGTACCTGTTTACATGGGAAATAAATACAGATGATTTGACAAACAAAATAATAAATCCAACGTGTGTTTTCTCTGTTGAACAAGGAAAAAGAATTTTTTTTTGAATAAATTTTTAATTCGTACTAACCGAAGTGATAAAAATTCAGTTCGGATTAATGAGATATTATTTTTAATTCCAATAGAAGTATTTTGGGACCTTTTGATTAGTTGGAACTAAACGAAAGCTCGAATTAAGAGAATTCGAATTAAAGAGCGTCCACTGCATATGTACACTGCAAATAAAAGTCTGTTAGTAAGTCACTGCAAATAAAAGTCTGCAAAAAAAAGTCTATCAAATTTAGAGAAAAAAACTGTCAGCCAGGACACCAGTTTATTTCCGTATATTTTACAGAAGTCTTCCGTATTTTTTTCCGTATACGGAATATTTCTGTAAAATGCACTGAGAATCTGTAAAATTTACGGAAGACTTCTGTAAAAAAACGGAAATAAACTGGCGTCCTGGCTGACAATTTTTTCCTGTAAATTTGAAAGACTTTTTTACAGTGTATAAATTCAACATAATAATGAAAAACTATTTTTCCCGGATTCATTCAAAATCAGATAAAGCATCTTAACTAAGTAATAATAACAATACTTATAACGTTCTAAAGTTGGTTTATTTGAAATCAAATTGATACTAAGTTAATATAAATGTTTAAAAAAAAAAAAAAACGTCTGTCGTTTTCGGGAGGGTTCCGAACCCCGTTGTCCGCCCTCCCCTTCAATACACCACTGTTCTGTATATATATAAAAAAAATACCTATTTCACTATCAAACAAAACCTCAACTGAATGTTCCACCAAATCGAAGCCCAAAAGCACTTTGCGAATTAGTTTAGCTTTTAAGAGACTTCCTTACCATTTTCCGGCCAATGTGTCAACTTCCGTCTTTCTTTTATCGGATTCTGCACGACCCCAATCTTCTTATTTGTAAGCCTCTAAAAGTGTTTTTGCTTATTGCAGAAAATGTTCACGTTATTCCAAACAACACAAGCATAGACTACTTCTCTGCAACTGCGAAATGTTGTCATATAAAATTTATTTTCAAATAAAAATAGTGGTTAAGTGGATGCTTATGGGCCATTTTCGAAATTCGGTGCCATTTGCTGTCCGAGTGCAAAATATTTTTTAACAATGTGTAATAACATTATGAAAATTACATTATGAAAATGTTTTTATACGGTTATAAGAAAAATGTAAGATTTTTGATAATTAAATACATCTGTCCGGAAATTGATGTCATGTCTGTTACCATGCATTATTTTCAAATTTAAACAACAAAATTAGAATTTCAGAATAGCAACATCTCTTTACCATTAGAGTGTGGTCAAAAAAGAAATATAGGCAGAGATCTCGAGTTTTTGGCATATGACTAAAAAAGTAAAAGTTTTAATAATTAAATGTCTACAAATTCCTTAAGTGGTGTGTTCATCGCTAGTTTGTTTACTTTAGTTATCACCTAGTTCTTTTGGGTGCGTTGAAACGGTACTTACGTATTAACTCGGCGGTCACTTCCGCCAAACTACTTTTTCATAGATTTTAAATACATTGCCAATCGTATTCCAAACCATCAACAATTTCATGTGCCCGGCATTTATCTTGGTGAAAAATTGCTTGTCTTGCCGGACCACAGGGATAATACATAAGTACCGTTGAAACTTGTGCATAACTCCCAGAGACGCATGACTGCAAAGCTCGCCAAAGTACGGAAATTTTTTAGGTTGGCGAGAGTGGGGGCGCTAAAATAGGAATCAACTCTTTCTTGTACCATAAAACACATCTTTGGAATCGAAATCTATCTTAAAATCGCCACCTGAAACTGTTTAGAATTTCCTCCAGGCATGTTCTTCCTGTAGGCATATTCCAACTATACCGCAAAGACATTTTAAATACTGTTTGGAATGGACATCATAATCCATGAGTGTACCGTGTTTTCCTTTCTTGTTCCACAGAGCACTTCTTCAGAATAGAAATCTATATTAAAATCGCCTAATGAAACTCTTTTACAATATACGCCAGGCATTTTCTAACTATACGCGAAATATATTTATAATAAATTGTCGCGTTTTGGCACCATATTTAGCGATCCATTATCAAAAATTGCAAACCTTGTGTGACTTTCAACATTTTATTAACTTCCCCCCCCCCCCCTCTCCACATTATCTGGCAAACACATTTGAAAAGTGATTCGACACGCTAATGTCTACACAGAAATCCTGATTGAAATGAATAGCACTCGGGGGCTAAACATTTTGGGGTGGACCACCCTTATGACTTAGGGGTATGAGACATAGTTAAAAACCTATTCTATGACCTAACGAATATACATAGAAAATTTCATTAAAATTGGTCGAGTGGTTTCGGAGGAGTTAGGTGACTAACACTGTGACAGGAGAATTTTATATATTAGATTGCATGTCATGTCTGTTACCTTAATTACTTGTTCAAAGTACGTTTATTTATTTGTTAATTCAATTGATTAATTTAGATAGGATTTTATAAATTTATGTCTATTTTAATGTTGTGTTTAGACTCATAAATTTTTATTCTTTGAAATGCCATGTCTGTTACCGGTCATGTCTGTTACTATAAAAGTAATAGACAACATTATTTGGACAAAAGGGCTTTATACCTATGTAATTCATCACTTTCTATTATTTTACAAACATTAAGTGTACAAATTTCAACGAAAATATCCGGTAACAGAGATGACAATTTTCATCACGTCTGATAATAATTAAAAGAATCTATGAAAATTAAAAAGAAATGCATGAATAATATTCAATTAATGCTTATAAATACGGCATGTTTTATATTATGGAAAAAAACCACTCAAAATTTTATCCTTGCTTCTTAAATTTCCAAATGGCACCCAGATTTGAAAATGATCCTTGTGACAAAATATTTTTAAATTACCTATTACGTTTACAATTAAACAGTAACGTTATTACGATATCAAAAGCGTTAATATCTGAAATATAGAGCTTGTAAGCTAAATAATACGTATTTTTTAACCTTCCCAGTTTTCGATTAAAGTCATTCGATTATTAGTTGTCATTTCTCAATCTACAAAATACAATGAACACGCTTGTAAAATTCAAACTCTAAAAACGATTTTCTTTTAAAAATACATATACAAGTTAATTTAAATATTTTAAGCATTCAAGCAAGAGAAAAAGCAGGTGTAAAATACTAAATATAAGCACATTCGTTTTAAAATGTCTTTTTGCAAAAATTACACACACACACACTGGGAATTTTACTTTTTTTCGATCCTAAAATATGGTTTACTCAATACCAAAACGCGAACAACAAATTGATATGGATTCAAATCTTTAAAATAAACTGCGTGCAAGTTTTCGCATAAGAAATCAACTAAAGGAAGGTAAAATTGAGTTCTTCAACTACAAGAATAAAAAAAAGGAAAATAAAGTCCCGTAACTTTTTTTTAGTTCTAGGAATGACTACATTTGCACCCTGCAAGTCTGGACGATATGAGAAAAAGCATTGACAAATTTCTTATCTCCAATATTCATCACTTACTTATCTGGATAAAATGATGTGATGCTAGACATCTAGATAGGGCACGGCTTCTTTTTATCTCTCTACACACGGTTGACACTTGTCATCAAGCGATATTTCTTCATCTGATATTTCCTTTGGTTTTTGTGAATGGCAAGTTAACAAAATGCAGTAAGCAAACAGAATAAACTTTATAATTTACTAGGCAAATAATATCGTTCAAAATCGTTAATTTATGTGTTTCGAAGACAACCGCTTTACATACAAAAATGCCCGGAAATAAATAATGCAATAGAAATGTAATTACCGTCTGTAGGATTATTGTATGCCCTTATACAAACACACACACACACATATATATTTAAGAATTTTAAAATATACTTTCAGTTTTGAAAATGCTACAGTATGTGCTGATTAAATACAATTTTTACTGTATTTATCTAATATATGTTCACATGTATAAACACACATTCATGGAGGGGTCCAGCTAAAGTGGGGGGGGGTCTATTCTTACAATAAAATTTGATTGACAGTAAATTTTACAATAAATATCTGGTAAAAATTTCCAATAGTACTAAGCATTTTTATTTTTTTTAATAGTAAATTCTGTTTGTTACGCAAAGAATAATAAAATTTACAAAATCATTATAATTATTTTAAATTTTAATGTAAAGTTTTTAAAAATTTATTATTTTACAGAATACAGTTTCGAGCGATCAATGCAAAGCGGTAACAAAGTCCATATTCTTTTGAGAAGCACGAATAAAAATTCGGAATAACTTACAATATTTATACCTACACACACATGTATTTTTTCCTCACGAGAGATCTGTAAGTTTTAATATTTGGGATCTTTAGCTGCGTTTTACTCAATTTTCTGTCTCTTTTTTTATTTTATTTAATTATTTATTTTTTGAAAAATGGGAAATTTTAAAGTATCTGTTTCCAACCGTTGATTCGCGAATCTCTGGGGGTTCGCAATGTGCACACGGTTGAAGAAGTTTTCGAAAACACTATACTAATATAGAACAGCTATGCTAGGGGTTCTTCAAATTCTTGAGATTTTAGAAGCGAGGAGAAAAAGGTTGAGAACCTCTCCTTTAGAGCACAGGTGACAGCACTCAAGATAGACAATTTTCAACTGAGATTGGCGCAACTGAGATTGATGAAACGCAAACGCGCTAGCATGATTCAAAATGGTAGCTCCACAAAGGTTTAAAGCGGCATTTTAACAGTTACACGTTGGAATAGCATTTATTCACTGCGACACAAAATTATGACTCCTTCTTGTAGATATTACATTTTCATGCATGGTTTCTTTCTTTCAGTTTGAGAAAGGATAGTTTCTAAACACGTTAGCATATTAGACCAAGCATTCTATGTTGAAAATTTTTTGTATTTGTGTGTACTAAAAGCAGTTAAAGTATTTTTAACTCTACTTTTCCTGAATCCCCCTGCATGATGACGATACTTAAGACTTGCTGACAGACAAATTCGACGCATCAACATGTTCCAGCATCGCTCAAAAATCAGTTTCATAAATCTTCGATTGCAAGTAATGTATGCAGAATCACACATATAACAAATAAATACGCGACGAATTGATAACCTGCATCGTTTTGAAGCCTGTTGTAAAAGCGATGCAAAAAATGAATTCCTGTTAACCTAGAATATTTAAGTAGGTAAATCTAACAGAGCTGTAAGACTTTTTTCAATAGGACCCCACTTTAATCGACAGCCAATTTTCCAAGTCAAAGATTCAAAAGTATGCAGACATGTTGAAAAAGAGCGAGGGAAAAAGCATGAAATATTTTTGTTGAACTTCGTAAATTTCGCGCATACTAAGAATTCTCCGGAGCGAAAATGTTTCAAGTGAAATTATTTTTGTCTCCCTATAAATCGAAAGCACATGCATGCCTTATCTTCATTCTCCTTCGACTAAAAACTGAACGTTTGTTGATAACGACAATATTTTTTATCAACATAGGTTTATTGCTTTTATACTATGTGTTTACGTACTAAGTAATTCTTAAAATAATACTAAAGTAATTGAACTAGCTATTTTGCTATTTTAGAAATCTAAATTCACAAACTACTGCCACGTCCTTTGAAAGTTTTTTAAAATAGTTTTTCAGTACATTTTATTTAAATCAATGTTAACAGAAGAAATACGTACACGGGATTTTTTTTCCTTTTTTTTTTCGTGTAGTCGCATTGAACAAAAATTTGGTTTGCTCTATTTCAACCGAATAATTTTGATAGTATAAACATTTTTTTTAATTATTAAAATGTTTCGTTTATTAACAAAAATTCCCTTGATTCGACAAAAAATATTTTTTGAAGTAGAGCCAACTTAAATGTTGTTCATCCAAAAAAAAACAAATTCCCTTCAGTCTGATTTGAAGTCTAATAACTAAAAACGCCTGTACCATGATTCTTCAAACTTAAATATAAAACAATTTCAATTTAAAAGTCAGTTTTTATTTTTACAGGAGACCTCATAAAGTTATCATTTTATACAAGAATCGCCCAAGAAAATATTAATACGTGCGAATAATCTGAAAAATTCGCAATATTGAAATTTCATTATAACGGATTTTGTATTCTGCAATTTTCTTTTGGTAGACGTATTTTATTCGTTAATCTGAAATATTTGTAAAAATGAAGTTCGTCATAACTAAAGTTTAATGTACTGAAAAATTCGTCATATTGAATTTTCATTACAACTAAATTTGAATTCTGCGATTTTCTTTTAGTAGATGTATTTTATTCGTTAATTTAAGATATTTGTAAAAGTGAAGTTAGTAATTATTTTGATATTTACTGTACAAAATTTTCCGCAATTGCAGTACTTCCTTTACTTCACAAATGAAGTAAAAAAGTAATTAAAGCCATCAATGCTATTAAACAAATTAACGGTACGTTGTGATAATAACAATATATTTTCAGAACTGTCACATAATATCGGTTATTAAATATTGTATAGTTAAGATTTCATCGACTACGAAAAGTACAGAAAGGTAAGAAAAAAACTTGAAAGTTCTTTCCGCAAAACAACGTGTAGAGGAAAAAAAAATAGAAACAATGCAAGGTTAGTTCCGTACATCAATCGAATATCATAGGCACACACATAGAAAAAAACAAATGCACAAATTTACTATAGCATATCTGCTATAGTTTCAAGAACAATTCAATAGCAGTAATAAAATATTAGACAGTACTGTCACGTATTATAGGTTACAAATATTACCCTATGGTTTGGAGAAAAAAGTTTTTTTTTTTTCAGCACTAAACTAGGTATAAAAACAAACTAACGAAGAAAAAAAAAGACAAGAACAACAACAAACAAACGAACAAAAAAAAAAAAAAACTTATCAGAGATCGATCTTTTGCATCATCTAATATCATATGTATACATACATTCAAGAAAACAAATACTCAAAGAGCTGATAACCTGGTTTCCGTTTTGAAGTTATGTTTAAAAATATGTGCTGGGCTACCTTTTGCACGGAATATTGAAAGTTATAGGAAAACTAATATCGATAAGAATTTTTTCATGGGGAGCATTTTACCCCACAGCAAATTTTCCAGGTCAAAGCCCCTAATGTATGCAGAACCGTCGAAAAGAGTGGAGGTAAATTATGAGATATTTTGTTGAACTTCGTAAATTGTGCGCATACTAAAGATTCTCCGAAGGGTAGATGTTCAAGATTGAACTGAAATGATTTTTGCAAGAAGTCGAAAGTAAAGGTACATATCTTTTTCTTTTATTTTATACATCGCGAAGATTTATCTAAGATGTAAGAAAATACTTTTAAAGTTTTTACAATCGAAATTGGAGTTTTGCATAAGAAATAACGTAAAAAGTACTATATTCAATTTATTTTAAAATTTCATGAATCTGAGATTTTATAAATATAACAAAATAATAATAAATTTGAAAGAGCTGAAATTTTGGCTTAATTTCCTGAACAGCAGAGGCGAACAAAAACTGAACTCGAAGTTTCACTGCAATGCACTTACCTGCTAAATTGAGTTTAAATTTTAATTACTGTTTAAAAATAATATTTATATAGTACTTTCTCTAAACATACTAACTTTTTAAAAAAAATTGTTTTTCAGATTGCTGAAAGTGGTAGCATTAGAGCATAGTGAAATTTTATTTTTCACCTTTTACAAAGATATTGATATTTAGAAAATTAAGCCAGCATGCTTCTTGAAAGAACTTTATAAAAAGGGTGTACCAAAAACAGTGACCGAGGCTTTTATTTCCTTAATACTAGGCATAGACAATAATTTTAAATTAAAATATTGTCTATGCTATTATAGATGCAGTATTCTGTAAATTAAAATATTACGTAGAAACAGGTACCGAATTTTATGGCATATATTAAAAATTTTCAGACATTAAATAAATGCAGCAATCTAAATTAAATTTTTATGCAGCCCTTGTACAAAAAAACTTCCAGTTAATGAAATTTACCCCGTACATTAATACGATAATGCATAAAGTATCAGCCTTTCATCGTTAAAAAGCTGTTTTTATACAAAGTTGGTGAGGGGCTGAACAATGCAATTATTAGCAAATAAACTCTGTATTTATGCAATAATTGTTTCCTTCGTAATTCATGCACGACCTCTAAAATTCGATCATTTGACGTGATTGTTTTCCTCTTGGAGAGCCATTGAAAAGTGGTTTAAGTCATCATATATTCATTTTCATATCTCCAACTCTTTAAGTACAATTCTCAGGTTTTGCACATCACTTTAGTAATGAATAGGGCACATTTTACTAATTGAAATTTTTTAGTACGGTGGCTGCGTAAAATTGTGTATTTATTTAGATTTAATCGACGAAATCTATTTCTAGTCAAACACAGCTTAAAAGGTGAAAGATTAATTATGGGGGATAAACAAAAAATATCGAGTATAAAGCTAAAATAAGATATTTCAAAATCATTACTGATAAATAGCGAATCATACGTACACACAGTCACGTATAAAAGCATGCTTAAGTTTGTTAAAAAATCTGGGAGTTCTATCGTTTTCCTGGAATATTTAAAGTTAGAAGAAAACTAATATTTATAAGAAGATTTTTGATAGGGGAACATTTTAACCTGCAGCAACTTTTCCGGATCACGGAGTCTAAATTATGCAGAGACGATGAAAGGAGCGAGAGGGAAAAATCATGAAATATTTTGTTAAACTTTATAAATTGCTTGCATACTAAGGATTCTCCGAAGCAAAAATGTCAGAGCTTGAAGTGAAGTTAGTTTTTTTTGTTTGTTTTCACAACCGAAAGGACTAAAAAGGCACCTTTTTAATTCTACTTTGGTTAAGACAAGACAAAAATGAGCGATTGTTTTTAAGTTAATAGGTTTTTTAATGGTTGTGAAAGAAGACAAAAAAGTATTATTTAATGGGAAATTAAAGCTGTAAATTTTTTACTATGAGAAAAGTTTAAAACAAGTTGTTTTTAAGAACAAACTCATGATCCTATTACATAAAAAAAAAAAAAAAAAAAAAAAAAACATCCATTTGCTCAATCACATCCCTACACAATAAATAAATAAAAATAAAATAGTGTAGAAATAAACAATGATCTATCAAATAATTAATGTCCTTTACGTTATTTAAATGTTCTCGATTTATCAGATTCGTCGTTGACGAATCTGATAAATCTCTAAACATGTACAACTCCCAAGAACTCTGATGTCTAAACATGTACAACTACCAAGCATGTTTAGAGATCATGCTTGGTATAACATTGACCAAGCATGATCTCTAATACTACATCATTCTAATAATTGTAGTTGTCTCCTCCTGTATTTTACAGCTTCAATTGCAAATAAACTAAATTTACTCCATACATTGGTTAACTCTTTCGTGGGCATTGGGGATATTCTTCCCACCTGCATTATCTTACAAAATATGCCGACGGTAAGCAGAAAATCGCCTATATTTATATTGGCCTCGCTTTTAAAACGTTGAAAAACCTTATTCCCACACCCGTTTGGCACTGCCATGCTTGTTCAGGGCGGTTCAAACAGAATTAAACGATTTCCTTTGAAAATTGGAAACCGTTTATTAGACACGAGGTTTTGAGATTTGATTTGCAGCTTTGGTGTTATGTGTGAACTGCGCAACAATTTTACATCATCATATCATCATCAGAACTGAAAACATGGAGAGGCATGTATAGACTCATGCATATACACAACTGCCTGAGCTTTGAAACTACTGGAGATACTTCCCACCTCCAGAATTAAAATGTCAACATAGAAAATATCTGGCAAGCCAAACATATTTCTTAAGTGCTACTGTTTAATTGATAATAACCAACCCCGCCAACTCAAAAAGTGAGAAATTTAAATTAAATAAATGGAGGGGTAAAAGGGTTAAAGTGTTTTGTGTTATGACAAGACTACACGAGGACCATATACCTACAGGGTGCCGTGCGCGGAGGACTTTTTAAGGGCTTGTACCGTGCATTCTCGTTACATATGGAGAAAACCGCCCAAAACTCCAGACCGTTAGATTGACGCGAACGCGGCGCGGGACCTTCACACTTCAACCCTCTACCATGTTAAGTGTTTTATCCACTCGGCCATAGTGGGGTCATACATTGTTTTATAATGGATGTTTATTTTTCATCTAATAATTAACTATGAATCTGTAAAATCAAATCTATTAATCAGTAAAATTAAGGGGTAAGCTTTTCACAATACACTAGTACATTGCGGCTATAAAACATGTATTTTAAAATGTGAGAATATTCTCATATTTGCAACTGATTAAATATAAAATTCATTCTTTATGTATTCATAACTCACCTGAAACTTTAATACTTATTGTAGAATCAGTAAATGCATTATTAAACAAATTAAAATACATTTATAAAGTATTCCCTTTGCATAAAAAGGCTGTTTCTAAAAGATTTAACTTTGCCTTGAAATACAACAAGAAGAGAAAATATTTAATATTTAGATAGCTATTTATTTATTTTTTTGATTTTTTTGATTTTCCAAAAAATATTCTTATTTCATAGTCTAAGCATTTTTACCAAATCAAGCATTTACATCTAAAATATCCGGTCCAGGGAATAAACGCTGTTTCTATGTAAATGTTATAAAAGAAAGTTATGTATGGAGCGTTCACCGTTGTGTATACATAAATGTTTTCAATATTTTCTGAGCTCAAAAAATATGGAGCTTTCGAAAAAAGGGGGGAAGGATACTTTGATGTGTAAAAAGATTTTTCAGTGACAAGGCATCCAAAGTTTAGGGGAATTTTCAATTTTTTTTTTTCGGCCTCTTTTCTTATCGTAGAAAATTTATGCATTCTTGTGCTCCATTTTTTTGAGAGGAAGAATAGAAAGGTTGTAAATATGTATTCGAGATTCAGGAAAACGCAAGAAGAATCTTCAGCTTTACTGAAAAGAGATGGCACTAAATGTTTGCTAAATGCGTTTGAGGCTGGATCTAGGCAATATTTCCGAATTTTACAACGAAAATATTTTTCATGATGTAATTTCATTTAAAATCACAATTTGACACAGTTCGGACAAAAAAGTTCAGTAAACAGTATTATTCAATAGTAATGGAAGAATGTGAGAGAACATTTATTAAATTAAAATTCTAAAATGGGGCATTTCACTACACATTTAGACATTTTTTAAATGTCTAAATGTGGGTTTGTAAAAATAAAATGTGGGTTTGTAAAAATAAATGACCGCTGGCTGTACCAACGCACAGCCAGCTGTCGTCAAAAGAGGGTTTTCTAGATCTGTGGCACGCGATGAACGTTTCGATCGTCCACCATCTTGCTGGTAGTTAAGTCGAGCGATGGCAACAACTGCCCTTTTTTCAGCATTGGGAAAAGGTTCCACATCAAAGGGTTAAATGTCTAAATGTGGGTTTGTAATATTGTGCATACGGTGTTCCAAAAACCCTGATCTAGGTTTTTTTTTATTTCTTAAATATTGATCATCATAGACATTTGTAATAAAATAAAACGTTACTTAAAACATGTACAGAATTTCACAGTATCGAATGAAATTTTACGAAATTTTATAATAAAAAGGAAAGAAAAGAAAAAAAAGAAAGCAAAGAAAAAACAGAAGAAAAAGCCTACTAATTGAACTTTTATGTTGCCTCCGTAGAAAAAATTCTGAATTAGTCAAGTAAGTTCCTTCTTTCCATTTAGTAAAGTATGCCCTCTTCCACCATATTTAACACCCCCATTTCACAATATGACTGAAAAATGTCTATACTATTACTAAACAAAATATTTCTCAGCTCTTTAAAAAAAATTCCAGTTACCGTTTGCAAGATTCCTATGACCATTAAACGCTATGAAAATTCCGCTGCATCAAACAAGAGATAATCAATATTTTCGTGTAGTTAAAATTCCTTCAACATAAATACTACACATAGTAAATGCAGTAGTATGCAATATCTTCCTTTTAACGTTCAAAAAATATCAAAGGTTACCAGTTAAATAAGCAAAATTTACAATTGATTAATTGAATAGTGAAGGGAGTAATCGCCAATACAATTCGAATAGAGAAAACAATAAATCGCGAATACAATATGAATAGTGCAATCGCGATTGATTGCGAATACTATTGGAATTGAGTAATCCCGAATATTCACTATTCTATTAATCGATTATTGATATTATTCAAAACCGAGTAATCGATTTTGAAAATCATTCAAATGGCACATCACTAGAAAGTACTCTCAGAAGAGTAAAAGAATGAAACAATCCGAAATTTCTAAATTTTTCATTAAATTTAAATTTCAAAAATATGTTTGTATAATTACTTATGTATCAGTATAAAGTTTCATAAATAATTAAACAAACAATATTTTTTAGCGAATTTTCGTGGCTATCAAATATTTATACTTCTTAGAACGACCACCTCTCTTAACAACCGATTTCTCGCATAATGCTGGTTGGTCGCTCCCTAGAAGTTTCACTATTATATAGACACACATACAGTATATATATACATACACACACAGACATATATATATACCGTCTAATCCGCTCAATAGAACATCGGTTAAAAGATTATTCCGCTTAATGTAACACATTTTCAATGTACTAAACAATTTCAAATAGTCGATGTGATATTTACAATATCCCGCTTATTAGAATTATTTTCCATTGCAAATTTGCTGTCGCATTAAGAGGGTTCGACTGTATATACAGGGAGTTTCAGTACAGCGTTTACAAATTTTCAGGAGAGATAGAGTACACCAAGACGGTTCAGAATCGCACAGCAAAAGTCGTCTTCACGTACCTGTTAATAATCACTTTGGAAGAAGTGTTCAAGTAATAGTAAACTTTCCGACCATGGTTTTTCAAAAACTAACCCATCTTTCACTGCTTTCATTCGATAAAAAATGGTTAATTCAGAATTTTTTCTTTCATTACATTGATAAAATTGTCGGAGAAAAGCCCATTGTTTATGAAACTTGGTTAAGAAATTAGACGCACACTTTAAGACTTCTTTCAAAGTGATTATTAACAGGTACATGAAGATGACGTTTCCGACACTGCATTGCTATGCGATTCTGAATTGTCTTGGTATACTCTATCTCTCCTGACAGTATGTAAACTGTACTGAAATACCCTGTATATTCTGGAATGCAAAGTGTAGGGGAATCTGACATCCTTATCCGTTTAAACGATTAAATTTTTAAAAAAGTAGCAATGTCGAATGCATAAACATGTTTTGGAAGTTAAAAGAGTAATTCATATTTATCGTAAAATATCATAATTTCACGATGCATATTTTGCGAAGCAGAATTTATCGACGAAAACGTGTAATTTGTTTTTCGATTTTATCCTGAAGTGTAATTTTGTTTTGACATAAACATTTCGTATTCAAAACACATTTAAAAATGTATAGCATAAAATACTATGGTAAACTAAGCTAATTTGTATCTTGCAGTAAATTTGGGGTATTCGATTTATGTTTATGCATGTTTTCAGATACTCAAATTCGTTACTAACACATGAAATTAAGTCTTATAAATAATTTATAAACTGATTTACTGTGTTTACAACATTTTTTTCGAATTACACAATGATTTATACAACATATTTACAAATAAACTGCTGTGCGAAAATAATAATTTGTGTGTGTTTTGTATATTGCGTTATTAAGGTAAACCTGCACGAGGAGTATCTACCTAGGTGGAGGTGCCTTATGTGGAGGACATTTTATGGAGTAATAATAATTTCGCAATTCATTAATAAGTTTTAGTATACAGAAAAGTTTCAAAGTCCGAATATTTAATCTTCTAACTCACATGTTTAGGCTTTTCAAGTATTTTTAAACGATATAATATGTTACTACTTTTGTCTGTTAGTCCAGCCACTTGTATATCTTAAAAATCAGCAGAATCATTTTAAATCAAAAACATGGTGACAGCAAATTCATAAATAAACGTGAAATTTTAGATTTAGTTGCTTTTGGACAAGAAGTTCAAAAGCAAATCAACAGTTATTAGTATTTTAAGTTTTAGCTCAAAATCAATAGGTAAATCATTTTTTGTTACTTAATAACTGTTGATTTGCTTCAATTTAAATCATAACTCTAAAATTCGTGCACATGCATTATTTTAACTTATGATTAATTATGATTTCTTAATTTGAACTAATTACCTTATACAATTATCAAGTACTTTTTACGAATGGCGGATACTTATCGACCACACTATACAAAGGTCGGAAGTGTTGGCCTCTTTATAACAGAACACACAATAGTTGGGCCAACGTTGGCCCTTATGAAGGGATGGACAATATAAGCTAGGCCTAAGTCGGGAGTCGAACCCGTGCTTAAAGACACAAATTTTACACTAACGACCAATCAACCCGAGGCGATTATTCGCACGAATAAAGTCATACATATTCACTTAATATAGGAAAACAAATTAAACGACTACATTATGAAGATGGCAAAAGTTCATTTGCTAGAGGTTAGTCTATTATAAGTAAGGCCGATTTGACAATTAGAAAAATTTTACATTATATGAAATTAATTCCACTTATGACTGAGAAAGCAAAGTGATTTTGAGAAATTTATTGCCGACCAGATGAGCACCCGCTGCACTAGCAAACAAGGCATGTTCTGTTGATTTCGACCTCTGGACGGTACTTAATATACTACACAAAGTAAATTAGAATCTTTTCTCCGCTTTAATTATTCAGCCTGATTAATTCGCCAGAAGACATGGCGTCGATTGACTGAATTCACCAATGTGCAAACAAGTTATTTGAGTAATAAGAATAGATAGTGACAGTGAAAGTTACTGCTCCTAAAACCGCAACAGGAAAAAAACAGTCAAATTGGATTATTTCACTTAAAATTTGCTCTGGAGGGAAGAAGACTTATAATATCTTGATGTGTATGAGATAGTTGTATGTAACGAAACTGAAAATTAAGTGGTGTTTGTGAGTCGATTTATGTTGTTTAAGTCAGTTGCTTTAAAAAAAAAAATGTCGGAGGAGCCGTCCGTGTTGTGCTATGGCTAGAGAACCATTCTACCGCACCGCGGGCCCGGGTTCGATTTCCGGGATGAGCTTGTGTGTCATTTTATCCGTCATTTCATAGCAGGCAACCCTGGTCCCCCTATTATGTGTCTCCATAATAAAGTGAACAGTACTTCTGAACTAGTAGAGGCCATTGGCTATAAACGGCTAGTGCCCGTCATTAGAAAAAGAAATATTATCTCCTGCATATTATGAGCACGTAAATAAAATGTCTTTTATGATTAATGACTATTAATTTATTAGTCCTAGTCATTTAAATGCCTTTTAAGTCAGCTGATGAAATCTCTTGCATATATTAACCGGTATAGTGTGCAAACAAAGATATAAAACTTTTCCATTATTCTTCTACGAACCTTTGTCCAAAACTCTTACTAAAAGAAAAGAATTTGAATCATACTAAATGGTCAAAGAAAGTAGATATGAAACAATCCCACCAGAAAAAAAAATGAGGAAACTTTTTGCCTATAAGGATAAAATGCACCACTTTCGTAAATATGCCTAGCATTTATTTTCTGTTGTTCTTTTCTCTTAGAAGCGTGTGCGTAAATTACTATAGTGCAGGCATGTTAAACTTTTTCTACAATTAGTTAATCTCTTGAAATTTCCTATTCAGTTGAACACGCTTAATGAAATAAACAATTTGCCACGAAAATTTATTCTATTAAGCGTGATATTTTATTACCCGGGATCACATTGAGTAATTATTACGGTTTGGAACGTGGAAAATCTATTACAATATGCGGAATATCCATTTAACCGATATTCCAGTAAGCCGGTCCTAATGTATTTAAAAATTTGCGGCTATTTTCCCACATACACTGCATGTAAGAAAGAATGCTCTTATGAGAAGAAATAAAATATTTTATAAAAAAAACATGTTTTAAAATATAAAGGTAACGTAAAATTTAAATCCTACTGTATAGTTACGCTGATCCCTGACTCACACTATGTATCCATTCCGGGCAGCTCACCCAAGCTATAAAACTTTTTTCGTCATTACTGCAAAACGATTACAAAGTTCAGCACAAAAAGCCTAATAACTTCTACACCATTTGTACGATCCCCTAGAAATGTTTCATAATTATGTATAAAAATATAAACTACCTGCGCTACTTTAAAAATATGAAAATCAACTAGTTTCCTCTTTTTAAAGCGATTTTTTACAATTCTCAGCTCCATTTTATTTCCGAGAGTAAGAAAAAAAGTTAATCATTTGCTGGACAAAATTAGGCTCTGCAAGTGACAATGACGTCATACAGGAAGCCACAGTCATCAGGTTTTGAAGGGAAAGTTGCGATTTCAGTTAGTTTTAAACAGTTTTCTCATCTACAATAGTTTAACTTTTTTACATTAGAATGATCGTCTGCTTGAAGCATTCATATAAGAAGAGCTGTGTACACAAAACGATGTCCTTCGAATGCGAAAAGTTTCCGCGCGTTTCCAGAAGAGCATGAAATTCGATTTGAGTATATAGTAAAAATTGAATATGACGTTATTTATTTTAGGCAGTGGCGTGCCAGACATTTTTCATGGGGAGGGGGGTTACGACTACTGCAGCTCACATAGATGTATACGTGTGTGTGATAAGGGAGCGAAGGATATACATTTTGTAAGGCGAAAAACTCCTCATGGAGGGGGGTTATGACCCTCCTATCCCCCTCCCCTTTGGCTACGCCAATGGGTGGACGAAGATCAGATATATTGAGTGTAGACATTTTTTTTTCTAGTACCCGTTGCAACTGCCTCCACAACGGACTTAACTTCTTGTATACATAGATTTAAACAAATTTTTAAAAATTAAATCTAAATATAATATTATATATATGTACATACTTCAAAATGCACCTATATATTAAAGTTCACTATTTATAAGAGCATTTAGAATTTAGAATTTTTTTTTATCCCGTACATGTTTAACTTTATAAAGGCAATAAAAAATTTAAAAACGGCACATCATCCGCATTATTCTTCAAAATGAAATTATGAATACCACCCATTTCCAGAAAAAAAAAGCCCAAACCTTTGAAGCTCTACTTGGCTTGAATCTATACTGTAAAAAGAATAAAGTAATAAGAACCCCCCCCCCCTTTTCTTTATGACTATCAACAGCTGCATTTGATGCAATTTTAACACTGGCATAAGCCCTGGTCTCTCCAGTTCAAACGCGATCAATATTATTCATTTCAATCCTTTGATGGTTTTCGCCCACAAACACCCCGCCGTGTCGCCGTCTTTATTTTTATTTTTTTTTCTCCTGTCGCAGACGTCACTGGAGCGGGATCCGGCATTTTTGTGACATTTGTGCGCTAAATGATATGAAGTGCAGTCAGCTATCAGTGCACTGATGAACCTAAATTTGAACTTGGCGTAGCTCATTTATTTCGGAATATTTAGAAGAGTTTCAAGAGTGTAAAACATCCACTCTTCATCAGTAGAGAAGTTTAAAGCGAAGTATTTTAATTTATTTGTATAAAAACCAGTGGTAGATTTGTGCAATTTTCTGGGTTAGAAGATTCACATATACATCAAATTTATGAAAGCAAAACAGGATTTTTTACATAATTTTTTTTTTCAACGTCCTATCCCCCCACCCATTTTTTGTCAACTATTTCAATTTATTTAATTTTTATTTCTTTTTTTAAAGTCATGTTCCTCTTTTGCTTATCCCCCCCCCCGATCTCCATTTTATTTTCCCTTTTTACTCTGATTTTCTAAGAATTTTTTTCCTTCCGAATGTCTAACGACATACCCCTTGTACCACCCGAAACGAACGTCTTGCACTACTTGTTATGGTATATGTGTGTTTTAGTAAAGTTTTTTTTTTTTCATTTTATTTTGAAATTAACATTAACACAAGCTTTTTTGCGCGTTTTCTTAACAACTAAAAGATATCCAGACCTGCAATTAAGTCTCCCTACACTATCACCTTAAAAACAGTAGATGTCCCGTTTTGAGGAAGAAAATAAACACACTACTGCCAAAAAAGTAGTAGATGTCCCGGTTTGAAGGAAAAAAATAAATGGTCACGTTAAGCATGGGTCATTTCTGACTATAATTTACACTGGTTTCAAAAACTGAATATACTGATGGGTAATTTAAATAATAGCGAAATATAAAAAATTAATAAAAGATTTATTTTAAATTTAAGTAAAGATATGAATTAAATTTGAAAGGGGAGGGTGTATAAAAATAGTTTCTTAAAACTTTATGAAAATGTCCATTTCCATGATTTTTTTTTTTTCCAGTTTCCCAATAATGATACAAATGCAATTTCTATTTAAAAAAATCTGGAGTGACTCCACTCGAATTTCTGAACACTTACAATTAAAATCATTACCAAGCATTTAAATAAATGCTAGCGCACTTTCAAGAATTTCTCCCCCATATGCCATAATGTAAAAGAAATCTTTGTCGTATCCCTGTAGAGAAACTAAGTCCTATACACATCATCAAAATCAATACCGGTCTTAGGATGGTGGTTTATAACATATATACATAATTTGAGCTCAATTGAACGTATCGTTTAAACGCTAGCGCAATTTCAAGAATTTCGAAATCTTTTTCATAGCCCTGTAGAAAAACTATAAGTCCTATACACAACAAAATCAATACCGGTCTTGCGACGGTGGTTTATAACAAATATACCCAATTTGAGCTCAATCGAATGCCCCGTTTAGGAGCTATCGTGTTCACTCACATACACACACACATACATCTCGTAAAAATAGTATAAATGAATTCAGAAGATCTCAAAACGTGTAAATACACCAAAAATCTCGAAGTCGAATTTTTTCATGATTACAATATTTTCCTTACATGGTACATGTTCGGAAAGTAAAAATCAAGTCATTTTTTAACTTTATCTGCTAATTTGTTCAAGTCAATATTGATTAATTTTCATTTTTTAATAAATTTTTAATTTGGTGTTTTCCGATTGGGAACATTGGCCTGCAAAAGGTTAATGTAGCCAAAAATATACTTTTGGACTTTTCTTCGCCCGCAAATATTTCTTTTATTTATAACTACACAAATGTTATCAAGAAGGAGCCACTTTTAACTATTGAAACAACACGCTCCGATGCTTTATTAATAAAGAAAGTAAAGCACATAAACCATCAAGGAGCATCGTGCACGAGACGCCGCCGTTGTCCGATTTTTGAAATTACCGAGGCATCCGTCCAAGTTCTTCGGATTTAATTAGGAGCGATTAGGAGGGATGCCACTGCTTGGGAAAACGCTTGGGCAGTTACCAACATTTGGCGAAAGAAAAACTGAAGCAACACCCGTCTCTAATTTGGCATGATTTATAGCCCGAAATCCGTTGAGGCACTGGGAACAGTCGCGTTGAAACATCAGTTGCAGCGGCTGCGGGTAGTGATGTCGTCAGAGACAATAAAAGGGGATTATTTAAAAACTTAAATGTTCGTAGCGTGAATGGAGAAACAAGTCTGATGGAATTCCAGACAGCTGCAATCAACCGTCTGAGAAATTTCTATTTGCGCTTTAACCCTTTGAGGCGCAACCCTTTCCCAATCCTGAAAAAAGGGCATCGCTCGACTTAACTACCAGCAAGATGGCGGACGATCGAAACGTTCATCGCGTGACACATCTAGAGACCCTTTTTTGACGACAGCTGGCTGCGACCGGCACAGCCAGCTGTCGTCAAAAAAGTGTTCTAGATCTGTGGCACGCGATGAACGTTTCGATCGTCCGCCATCTTGCTGGTAGTTAAGTCGAGCGATGGTGTAACGGCTGCTCTTTTTTCAGCATTGGGCAATCTATCCAGCTGTTCTCGCATTCTTCCATCGTAATTTGTAGTCGCGAAATATTTCGATGCAAAGATTTTTGTTATCACTAAATTTACTTTGGCAAGATTTTGTATGATGTCAGAATGTATATCTGTATTTAAGTACGTACTTAAATACAAATGCTTAAGTACGTACTTAAATACTTATGCATGTACGATCCATTCTGACCGACCGTGAATCTTTTTTGTATAGTTTTGGCGTGGAGCCATTCAGGTATTAGCGTAAACATATTTTAGGCCATTTTGCACCCCTCCCCCCATTGTAAGGAAAAATGTCGACCCCCCACTCTTTGCATACGTAAGATTTTATGACATTTTTTACGTCAGTATTATTTGATAGGAGGAAAAAAAAAAAACACTTACCAATAAAGTGCATTTTTCACCCTACAAATTTATATAAATAGGAACATATAGGAGTTGTGATATAAGGTTTGACAGAATACAAAGATCTTTTTAAAATGTCTTTATTTACTGAATAGAACAATAAAATAGGGCCGCAAGACCCTCTTTCCCCATGCTTGCAGTAGTTGCTATAGTGTAATTTATTCGTTATTTAATGCTTACGTAAAATTTGTCGTGCACACACCCCCTCGTCAGAAAAAATAAGCAGACCCCAGACCCCCCCTCTTCCCTGTTATTGCTTATGTAATACTTGAACGGCTCCCGTAATAATATAAAATATAGGAGTGAATTTTGACAGTAAAATAATGTGAGGATATCCCCAAAAGATGGTAACATGCATTGATTTTTAATTCATTAGAGATAAGTGGACAATTTAAATGAAAAAAAAAACATTCAGAATAAGGTAAGAAAAAAGAATAGGTTAAGAAAAAATTAATTCATCTTGTTAATTTTCAAAAAGAGACTCTTTTTATGATTTCTATAAGACCGTAGTACAAAAGAATTCCCAATTAGTGAAAAGTTTCTCAAATGAGTTGATGCACATTATTTCATCGTACAACGTATCACAAATGTCTTTAAATAAAACTGGCCATGGGCTACAGATGAACTTGAATGTAAACGTTAACTGCTAGAGTGCAAAAAAATATTTTCTTTTATAATTTCTGTGTGTTACCTGAAGCATAATCAACGGAATTTTTTCCCTTCGAAAGCCACTGAAAAATGGTTTAAGTCAGCATATAATTATTTTCATATCTCTGACTCTTTTTAGAATATAATTATCAAATTTTGTAATGGATAAGAAAATAAAGTGTGTTACATCTTTTCAGGACAGTCAGTATTTAGCAGATACCTTAGGTAAGTAGCATCAATGATGTAAGAAAATTCTATCTAAATGCAGATGAACTACATCTTTATGCATTTTTCATCCATTATAAATGATGAAAATGGTTAAAGCTGAATATTCTCATCCAAACTCTGTTAAATGGAAGGAAAAGAAAAACTTTTATGTTACTAGATTAATACATTTATTCATCCAAGTAAAAGATTTTTTTTCTATTTACTTTAAAAAAGTGAAAATTTTATTCTCTACTCTAAACTACTTTTCCCCCTTTCAACAATGTAAATTTATTATTCATATGCAAATATTAGTCAGGTTTGATTTAATTATTGTTTGAGTTATTGTAATTATTTCTTTTAATAAGCTTAAAAAATGAATCAAACATTAATTATTTGATAACGAAGTAATGTAAAGAGTTTACGACACAAATGAGAGCGCAATAAATTTTTCTGACTATTACCCTGAATTGGCTAATTTATCAAAAGAAAAATAAACTTTATTACAACGATTTAAGTTTAAAAAAAATATTATACGAATATGTTATTTAAACTTAATCCTAATTTAAACTTATTCCTAATATTATACGAATGTTTCAATATACCCACTGATATTATTTTATTTTATATTTTCGATTGTTGAGACAGGGAAAACCGATGAAATATAGATGAATATAAGTATACGCGATAAAGGTGATAAACTAGGATAAGAAGGAATATTTTAAGCTAGAATAGAAATTAAAATATGCAAAATGTTAAGAAAAACTTTTAAAAATGCATTTTTTTTGAGGAATAATGCTAGAGAAAAAAAGAAAAACAATGCTATGGGAGTCTCTTTTTTTGAAACTACCACGCGGCATGTTAACACAGGATTGCGTATTGTTTAGTTGTTCAAAAAGGATAAATTTAACAAACACTTTTAATTTAATGTACATGAAATATTTATTAACCCGTTATATTGTGCTTTAATCCATGTAATCCCAATAAATCTTCTAATAAAATATTTCTTAATAAATCCTCGATCCCATGAATTCTCGATCTCATGAAAAATGTCATCTGGACTGTGTAATCTGGAGGATCTGTTTAGATTTTCACAAATTACGAATATGACAAATTTCTTGGGTAAACTATCCTTGGTTTTCAGCAATTGTTGAATATTTCCTGAAATTTTGAAACCTCATCTTTCGAGTACTTTAAATACTTAAACATTAAAGAGTCTCATTTATGAAGGTAGAATTTTTAGCAAATTTTTTTTCAGGGCGATATTTAGTCCAGTTTTTTTTTTTTTTTTTTGGCATTTTCCTTAGAGTCTAATCAACATTTCGTTTACCTTTGGAGGGAGGGGAGGTAAAAGGTGATTTAAATAAACACATATTACGGTAAATGCGATAAGGATGATACATGATGTCAGATTGGGTAATTAGAACCATTTTTTACGAGTTTTAGCTTTGTGAATTTTTAACTTTATTAATGACAGGGAAAATTATATTTTCGTTAATTAAATGGGAAGTGGAGGACTTTGAACGTTTAAGAACACCTAGTAAAAATTTTGTTGCCGTAAAAGTATTTGCTTAAAATTTAAGGGTGTGGTCGTAAGTATCTAAACAAATCCATACACTTGAAATAATTTCGTGTAATTAAGACCACTTGACTTCTTTTGAAATTTACGTTTACAACTTTTATTGGAACAATTGAGATTACTATAATTGTTTTTTTTTTACTGATTAATGACGTTGGGTTAAATAATTTATACAAATTGTGTAATAAGATTCAATACTTATTCAACATACTACATTCTACTTATTCAATCAAAATGGAATCTTCCTGAAGATGAGTAGAAAGTCAATATTTTTTATAAAAGGAAAAATATTGATGGCAAAAATTGCTCAATAATTGAAAGAAATTGTATTGAGTAATATTTTCTTGACTTTTTAAGAGTAAAATAAAATAAAAATAAATTCAGAACAAATGTTAGTATCTTGGTATGTCGTGTGTTTTTATGGTTGTTTTATTATAAAAAAGTAACTATTTGTTTTAAAGAAATATCCACGGTCTAAATTAATTTTTTGTATTTATGTGTCTCACTCACTTTTATTACAAACTCTTATCGTGTATAATTTTACTGTCTTTGAACATTTCTGACACTGTTCACAAACCATAACATTAAGCATGTGAAACATTTTAAAAATAATCAAAAACAAAATTTCCATTTAAAATTAATTTGAATATAACAAATAAAATCCTTTATCCTTAATGCTTTTTAAGTGATATAAGAAAAGCATATATTTCTTTAGGTCAAAATAATCTCTTTTTTATGCATATTGTCGTTATTAACCATCCTTTAAAAAACTGTACAGTAATTGTACAGTTTTTTAAAGGTACCATGTACCATGGTAAATTGTACCATGTATTTAAAAATATTTAACTGTGTTAAGAAATGAAAAACAACTAACCGAAGCTCTTAAATACATTACCGACCCACTTTTTAATAAGAATTATCTCGCACAAAATATTTCATTTTTATGTCAAATAACTTAGAACACCTAATTGTCAGACGCGTTTAAGAAAAAATTTGGCATGGTGTTTGTTTTTCAATAGTAACTACCTTCGAATACTCAATATTAATGATGAATGATAGACCTATTAATAAAAATACATTATAACCTTTAAGCAAAATATTATTGGGAAATTTTATCATTTATAGAACTTTCAGATTATAAAAAAATTCCGCTGATGGTAATTACCTAACTAGACCCTACTCACCGGTAAATATGCTTATTCAGCTTATTGCTGTACCAGCGTCATTGAGTATCAAATTTACTCGTTATTGTTAGGTTATTAAAGAACTCCTGTGTCGGAATTTTGAGGCCCTCCAACAAACAGTTAGTGGCCAGACCCACACTATTTTAGGTTACAACCTATAAATATATATATATATATATACATACATAATAACTATTACTATTGGGAACTATTGGATACTTTGTAAAATTAAATAAAAATAATATAAACACAGTAGCATTAAAATGTAATAGCTGATTAATTGCATACATAACAAAATTAGTAGTTTTCAATGTGAGATCCTTTGGTGGCTCATACAACATCTAAACAATATTCGAAATTTCAAGGATTTGAAAGCATCTAAGGAGCTATGGGATGAATAACAGCTGTGATTCGCTACTTGAGTTCCCGTACAATAGGACATTTAGTCCTGTAAACAAAATCTTTGACGCAACCTCACAAGAAAAAGCCAAGGGGGCTGAATCCGGCTATCTAGGAGGCCACTGAATTGAACCATCACGGCCTATCCATCTGTCTGCGAAATGTTGATTGATGCAACAGCGCACAAACATTGACCAATAGGGAGGTGAGCCATCCTGGTGAAAATTCATTTTGCCAAATCTTTGCCACAGTCACCATGTCCACTTTGCTCGTTTGAATTTCTTGTCGTGACACGAAGTTCTTGACGCCTAGCTCCATCTATCAGATTTTTTTGGTGCAAGATTATAGAAAACGAAAACCTAGCAGTTTTGTAAGCAAGTCGTCTATCATTCAAATACCCGGATCTTACGTATAGTCTTTTAAATTTAACACTGTAAAGTGTTCAACAATTCTCAGGCACCATGTATATCGGACGGTCTGGAATTATTGTGTGTGTGTGAGGAGGGGGGAGGGTTGAGCTCAGGGGCAGCCCTGGGGTACGTGGCGTCCCTATGCAAACGTAAAAAAGGCTCCCCTTTTTATGTTTCAGATCAAGTTCTTATCAGTTTTTGAGTTAGAAATGACGCCCCTTCGAAGATGGCGCCCCGATGCGTTGCTTGCCGTATAGGACCTTCCCTGGGTGAGCTTGAAAATAGGATACCAGTAATAATCAACCCCCCCCCGCCCCCACTCCCCCCAAAAAAATGTTTAATCGGTGGGTTCGACTGCCGCTAGCAGTTTCCGAAGAGTGCCAATATTCATAAGTCCCCCCCTTATGATGAAAATCAAACTTGTGGCGAGAAACTCCGGTAAGGACATGTGTAGCTCTATACGACACATTCAGTGACGTGAGCTGCCCTCTCCTGACAAATAAATAAATAAATCACTGTGTATGTGGAGGGGGTGAAAATCCATTCTCAGTCAATTTCATAAATCATTCAATTTGATAAATATTCAATCGTTTCACACTTCGACCAAATGACACGGCGATTATACGTAATCCAAGGATTAATTGCACTTACCTTAACATATAAACCATATGTGTTTAAGTACAAATATCGTTACTATCATTGCATATTTACAGTAGTTAGAGCATAGACAGAAAAATGGAATCATTAACACTCATCATTTGTCTGTCTATTTTCTTTTAATGGTAAGTACAAAATGTAAAGCAAAGTTTCACAAACAGCTCTTTGTGCTTACTTTTTACGCGTTTATGTAGGTTATAATTAGTTCTTTTCCGAAGATAGAAAGGTAATCCCTTGTTTTCTAGATGGCTTGTGGAAATTTATGCTGTGTTTTGACCAAGTAATTAATAGTTAATGCTTCTTAGACTGTTGCAGTGCTTAAAAAAAAGTTCTTCAATGAAATGTTTCACGGCACATAAAAGTGTCGCATAACTAATTTTTTAAAGATGCTATTTATAAAAAGCTTAGGAATTTTATAAAAAAAAATAAATGTTGAATATAAATTAAGAAAATTTACAGCTTAAAATACATAGGTTACCCCACAGGTAAACAAGGATTGAAATATCTACCCCTTTTTTTAATCCTATTTTATAATTACCCAATCCTATTTTATAAGTGAAAACTAATAATTTTTGAAATATCTTTCAATATGCATTAAATATAAAAAAAGCCGTAACTTAGAAGGCTATAGAAGTATTTAACAGATGGTTAGAGCTGATAATTGTCACTGAGACAGTAATAGCTGCTCAAGGCACGTTCGTTTGTTTGTGCTGTGTTGTTATGGCAAAGCTACGTAAGGACTATCTCCCTTGTACTTGTTCGGAGGACTTTTTAAGGGGTTCTAACGCGTCTTCTCGATACATCTGGAGAAAGCCGATCTAAACTAAAGACCGTTAGATCGACAGCCGTGCGATGGGCCGAAACATTCGATCTTCCCACTTCAGCCGTCTACCATGGCTCTAATCACGCATTAAATAATTCTTTGTTACATCTTAAAGCTATGGTTTATTATATAACGCATATTAAAAGAAATGTTTTGAAAATTAATTTTTGTAAATCTTACAAATGCTTTCCTTATCCGTAAAATTTCGTATATTGATTTACAGTTGCATGCAATCATGAAGCATAATTATCGGTTGTAAATTTTAAAATAAATAACATCAAACACAGAAAATAACTCTTTTCACGCCCCTCTAGCGTAAAAATAAATTTTATGAATGAGTGTAACAAATGACAACTTATAAACAAAACCGTAAGGGAAACGACTTATAAATCACATGTTTTTCCATATACAGAAAACAAATTGTTTTTTTTCAGAATGCCTTTTCATTATTTGTAAACGAAAAGAAAAACATTGATTATTCTCACTTAATAAGTTTACAAGAATGTGCATTTCTAATGGTTTTTTGCACGCAATCAAGACTATTTTTAATTAACCAATAGGGATAGTGAGCATGCAAAATTTAGTTCTATATATTAGCTTAGCGATTTCGATCGATGAAAATGTGAGAAATCATTTCATGTAAATAAACATGTTTATCTTTCATAAAAAGCATATTTAACAAAAAACTGACTACTTTAACAAATACTGCTTTAGCAAAATAATTTCGTTGAAAAAACAAAATATCAGCAAAAATATAGTTTATTAAAAATATTAGCGCAGTATTGCTTCAAAGTTTGATTTGTTTTAACAAAACTAACTTAGAAGGATTAAGCACTATTCATAAAATTTATAAAATACATGTCATCCCGACTATCAAAACATGGATGAATTATTTGAAATAAATATAATATTTGCATGATTTTATTCTACCATTCTAACTACCGTTTTATTCTAAATTAAATTATTTTATTCTAATTTGATTTTTAAAAAATTAACGTGAGAAATCACTTATACACCTATTTCTTTTACACAGAGCTTATCTCAACATGCTACTACTTATTTATATTGTTATAAAAATATTTTAATGCTGTGATTAATTTGAATGCAATGAAATAGCACGCAAATTACTTATTAGCATATATAATTAACTGGCGAAGTACTCGTACTTCGCTACTATAACTAGTATAGTAAAAGAGCTTTTTAAAGGCGTGAATTTGCGAAATAATTTAATGAAAGCAACTAATTATATCGATTGTCAAGTGAATTTCTCAGCACGATATCTCTTAAATTAACCGTACACGCAGTTGTGTTTCACTAAAAGATTTCTCACTATTATACAAATAAATGTATACAATGACTTGTCGTCAAAACAAAAAAAATTCCCAAATTTCTGGACAAAATGGACCAGCTAATTTTCAGCCTCCACTTCTTCGATAAATACTAATATCTGTTTTAACTATGGTACTATTTACTCTCGGAAATGCGCAAAATTACTTTATGTAAACAATCAAACGCCTCACATTATCCTTAAAGATTAAAAACAAAAACGGTGTATAAATGAAGAACTTAGTTGAAAAAAAAAAAACTCACCCTGAGATTAATCGAAGGCATTCATTCACCACGTTTCTTTGATTTCCCACATCTCTCTCTGTCCACGCTGTTTTTCAATTAAGAAAATTTTCGCCGAGACCGGCAGCAAAAACAACTTTCCGCAAAAGAAAGGGGAAGGAGAAAAAGAAACAGCATCCTCTCAAACAAGAATGATACTATCAGTAATTAGCTAACGTCGGGAGCCGGTATTATCATTATTAAAAACATTCTCTTTTTTTTTATCTCTTTCCAGAACCTCGAAAGGAAAAAGCAACCCCTTTCCTTCTCGTTCTGACAGTCTCAACTCGACTCGTTTCGTCTGCTGCGGAAGATATTTTTGGGGACTTGGAATCTGGCATTTGGGTTTAATTTCGACGGATGCATCACGTGACACTCGCTGAAAGGGGCGCCATCTAGCGATCCCGGCGTCCAATCGGAATTTTCTGAACGATTGGTTTTCTGGATGAGATTGCTGAGAGGGAGAGAGGATGGAACTCTTGCTCCTTTTCTCGCGAGTGACTGAAATTTATTTTTTGATTTTCTTACTCCTTCTCCTCCTCTTCCCTCCTTTTACATTATTCTGCCGTGATTGGTTTATGCATCACAGTTTACATATTGGCTGAATGATTTCAGTCATTTATTTATTATTTTGTGACTGTGAAAATTAATTGGTTTATTTGTGTTTACACTGAGTGGGAATGGAGGACGAAAAAATTACCACAAATAGCTTTAACCCTTCGAAATGCAACCGTTTCCCAATGCTGAAAAAAAAGGGCAGTCGTTGACATCGCTCTATTTAACTACCAACAAAATGGCTGTCAATCCATTCGTTCATCTTTTTTCGGCACGGGTCAATCCAGGCCCGGACTGGCCAGGTCGTCTATTACCGACGGCCCCGGACCACGGGGTCCCGGAGAGGCCCCCAAAAAATGTGATAAGCTACTTTAAAATTAGAGTAATTTGATATATATATATATATATATATATATATATATATATATCACAGTAATTTGATTTATTTCCCAGTAATCTTATGTCTTACCCAATGCCCAGTAATCTTACGCAGTGGAGCATGAAGGACTCCAGGAACCCCGCGAGTCTAGGGGGGCCCCGAAGTGTCAGGGGCCCCAAAAGCTCTAAAATAATTAAATGTGGTTTTTAGGCGCTTAAGCTAGATTTTCAAATTTTCTATTCCCTCTAAATTCCTCAGTAAGGGGGCCCCTTTGCTATCTCTAGCCCCTGCCCCCCCCTCAGAGGAGCCAGTCCGGTCCTGGGACAGTCTATCCAGTTGTTCTTCTATATCGATGTTTTTCCAGATTTCGACAGATGCCAGTGTTTTTAAATATAAGCATGACAATTTTACAAATAATCGGCAATTTTTACGAGAAATTATGTGTCAAAAAGTAAAGGATTCTCATTTAACTATGTCACCTTCAAGTATTTTTATAGAAATCAAATTTATTCTTCGTGACTGACAACAGTCAAAACATCAGATTTTTGCGTCCTCATGGCGAGGACACCGCGCGTTAAAGGGTTGCGCATTAAAGGGTTAATACTGAGTCGGGTAAATTTTAAATCATTCGAAACTTCTCTCCTCTATCTTATTAACACCCATCTGTATTTAGGAAGAGGAAAAATTGAGAGACTTTACAATACATTTAGAAAACAGTTTTTTTAATTAAAAAAAAGATTAAATTAACAATGATATAATGGATTAATAAATAATTATATTTTGATTTTGATGATTTTGAGTACAATTACATTCTCTCAAAAGAATTTGAGCATAAATTCAATTTCGTATATAAAATGATGTTCTTTGTGAAAAGTGACTCATGTCATATTAAATAATAACTTCTCATATTTCTGTCGAATTATGCTTTTTCCCAAAATTAAGTAGTTACTAACAAAACTATAGGAAATGTGGCTTACACTCTATTACTTTTTTGAGAGGGTGTATATCGGATTAGTTAGTCTTACAATGAAGGTATAAATACAAAAAAAAGGAAAAAATAAAAAAGAAGAAAGAATAATAATATATTCTTTTTAAAGGGATTTTGATTAAGAAAATTCAACATGCAGAAAAATTTGTTGAACACTTACGCACATTCATTTTATTTTAGACGGTTGTTCTTTATGTAGTACATAACACTGTAGAATTGTATGGAATGAACATTAAGATGTGAAGTAGTTCAATAATTTTTGTTTTACAATAATTTTGATAAAATAAAAATACATTCCTTTAAACATCGAAAGATTAGAAATCATTCTACATTCCTTACAAAAGATATAAAGATTTTCTCTTCATGTTTAAATATAGTCATTCAAAACTACTACTGAATTCGATGCCTATCTTTAAACGCAAATCAAATTTATTAGATTTGCTCAAAATTACAAAAAAGACGGCATTTTATTTATAGGAATTCACTTTGTGTTCTAAAAAGCTTTTATTTTGAAACCAGGATAAAAAAAATTAATTTTTGATTGTTTGAGGGATAGAAACATAGGTAAGAAAATTATTTTTAATATTTTTGAGGGTTTCTAAAAAAGTTAATAAGGTTTTAAATTGTTACTAGCTTCATATTCTTAGTGTTTTTTTTTTTTTTTAAGGGAAATGTAGTTTTAAAAAAAAATGTAGATGTTTTTACTATGTTCTCGAAGACTGTAAATATAACTTTGATTCTGGTGAAACATTTTCGAAAAATTTGAGAATTCCTTCAATGAAAGAGTACGCAGAACACGCATTAAAGAAACAATCGAAAAAAATTAGTTATCACTTAAGTAACTGCCATTTTTCGGATGTGCATGCCAAAATTTTGTCTGCTGTTTGGATGCACTGAGTTTTCAGTTTCCTCATCTGGAGATTTCTATAGGCCCGTTTAGATGAGAAAATGAATAATCCCGGTAAAAGCAGAGTATAGGGAAAATCTCACAGCACACCCTTCTATCAATTTTGCTCGGGCTACCACCGGCCACGTAGCCAGCCGATGATGGCCCGGGCAAAATTGCTAGTAGGGCGATGCATCATGGGAAACAGAGGTCATCCCTGCATTTACCCGGGGACATCGTGATTCTACCGGGTCTGCTTGTGCAATCCGATGAGTCATCCAATGAGGCTTACGGATGCTCACTTATTGGTTCTAGCACTTAGATACCTCTATCTAAGCCCCGAATCTAACCAATGAGGAAACGTCCCTCTTTCGGAGCGCACAAGCTGGCCTGCTGGAATCACGATGGCCCTTCATTGGACCATGGAGTCTAATCTCGCATACTCGGTTAACCGAACGTTCGGTTGCGTGACGTCATACGGAACATCCGAGATACGGAACTCATCGGAACGAGGAACGTCATCCAATCAAATTTCCTTGCAGAGTTCGGTTGGCATCAATCTGACGTCACGCAACCGAACCTTCGGTTAGCCGAGTGTGCGAGATTCAGGCCCTAGGAATCTTTCACCTCGCATTTTTTTTTCCAGTACGTAGGGAAAGCGGGGTAGAAAACACCTAAAATTCCTGCATTTACCCAGCATTTATGTGCATGTATATGGGCTCATTATCTATGGCGCGTTTGACCTCTAAGAACTACTGTAATGGTTTGATTCACCAAACACTTGACACGCGGATTAATCCAAACATGCCTGTTGAAGTCATGGGTAAGGTTTTTTAACCATGACTTAAAACAGATGAGTTAGGACAAATCCAAGTGTGAAGTGTTTGGTTAATATAGCCGTTAAGTACCCGATCATGTATTACGATAATTTAGAAGTGTAAAATGTTAAATACTCATCAAAATTGGATAGGAACTCTTGAATATTGCCATATTTGAGTAACTGCAAAAGACTGTCAGGAGAAATGTGTGTACTGCAGATGTAACTATCACAGTTAACCTGCAAATTCATGGTGAAATTTAATAGGGTTCGTACGAGACCATAATTTGCTAACATTTCGAACTTTTGAAAAATTGTACTAAAATGTTCTACTATTTGAAATTCTCGGAATAACAAACAACACTTCAAATATCTGGTATTTAAAAGATAAAATAATTAAAAACTTTCTAAAATAACACGATAGAATGTACTTATCAGGCTATAGAGCTGTTCCGATCGAAAAAATTTCGATCTTGTTCAGTAGCGATTCGAGTAATACACAGACTGTTTCAGGGAACTGAAAAGAAGGCAAACAGAAAACACAAGCGAAGAGTTGCCAATCAAATTGGCTAATTGATCACTTGTGTGAGAAGTAACTTCTGTGTTGTTATTTACAAAGTTCTTTAATTATTTTATTCTCGAGAGAACTTCGTATTTTATTAAAAAACAGGACCACTTTCAAAATACCAGACCATTTTAAGACAATATTTCAAAAGTTCGGAATTTTAGTAAATCCAGGACTATTGCGGTAGCAATAAAGTAATTGCGTTTTTTCGTAAGTCACTATTTCTCCTAGACAAAACTACTGAAGCTAATAATATGAAATTTTGCTCATACTTGAGTTCTTTAACGTAGATGCTAGATTAGAAAGCGTTTTTTAATATTCATAACCTATAGCGGTATAGGTGCCCAAAACGTTCTTTTTACATATCCCGTGCAATCTCAAAGAAAAAGAGGTATCCATAAAATTCTTGCTGTAAAATGCAACTCTCACGAATACCTGAAAATCCGTTTCAGGTCATTCTGAATATCGCCCTCCAAGAAAACAAGACTTGAAAAAAAGGGAGAGTTTGGCCATCTTTCATGGAAGAAGAAAAAATATTGCGTGTAAAATTCTTGTTTTGAAATGTAACAAATATGAATCGTGTGTCTAGGCACAGATTGTTTGCAATTAAGAACTTTATTTGTACGAATTTAATGGAAAAAACCGCAATTAATTTTTTTGTCAACAAAATAATACCAACTCTGTTTAAGCAGACGAGAACAGAACCCAGATTATCCCGTGGCTGACAATAAAGACAGGCTGCGGTGCTGAGATTTTGGTCACACCCTTTTGCCAACTAATTCCAGTATTCACCAAGACCTTGACACTCGTGTTATACGTTAAATAGACATCAAATATACATCTATTTGACATCTGACTCTCGCTTCGGTGGGTTCACACGGGTGTCAAGTACTTGGTGAATACGGCCGTTTGAATCTTGTGACCTAGAGGGTGTGGCCATCTCACTATGGCTATGTGGGATTAAGAAGGCCACATCCCCTAAGTCACATGTCACTTAGTTGGCAAAAGGGTGTGACCAAAATGACAGCACCGCAGCCTGTCTTTCTCGTCAGCCACTGGATTATCCTATCTACAACTTCCTGTCAATCTGTTTACCACGGGCGCAATATATCGTAGTTATACATAAAAATTCCCAATAAACTGTAAAGAATTTTTAAAACTATCTGATTCACTGGGGAAGAAAACAAATAACATGAAAAACAAAAATACAAAAACAAGAGTTCAATTTCGTATCTCGATGTTGCCCAGCAAAAATTCCGTGTATTATTAAATTTTTATACATTTACTGTGTTATTGATATGTTTGAAGGATCTGTTTGTAAACCCTTATTAGACAAAACTGGAAGCACAGTGAAAAGTGTCAATAGTTTAAAGAAAAGAAATTACAGAGGCTGGTAAAGAAGGGATTTAAAACCATAAGCTTGCAAGTGACGCTCAGTGTATGCTCAGAACACTTAGCTATTTTCTATATACATATTACTGAGAGAAAGAGACAAAAAATATTTTACCAACTAATTTTTTGACTGGAAAAAGAATTGGGGAAGAAAATGAAATATCATATTTTACTTTGAATGATTCATTTTTTTCAGAGATTTTTTTAAAAACTCATTTGTCCAAGCTTGGAGACTTTGCATATTTAATTCTTTCTACAGGCATATGTGGAACACAAGGTATGCAAATTTCGACAGTTTTATATTTGATTAAGTTTGATTTGACTAAATTCATAAATTAAATTTTGTGTCTGATTTAATTCATAAGCATTATTCAATTTTCCCCATCTTTTAGATCAACAAATATAAAATCTTCCCAGCAAACACACGCAGGTTCTCTGAACGTCTGTGTGTGTTTGCTGGGTTACTTCTGTGAAAGGTGTTACAATAACTAAGCAACATGCAATATTTTTACTTTATGTATTTTATTTGATAGAAAAAAATAGTTTTAATGTTTTTATTTGATGTCAGAAATTTATCTGTTACTACAGCCATCTTTAAAACTTACAGAATGCACCTAGGTAGTTACTACTGCATTTTAGAATTCTTAAGCATTCCCTCAGTAATACTTGTTCATAAAAATTTTCAAAATCTGTGGAATGGAGAGCAACCATCTTAAATTTAAAAGTCTTCATTATTTAAATTTATACAAAAAAAAAAAGAAATTCTAAAATACATAACGCACTACTAATATAAGAAGGTTTTCTTTATTCAATAAAATATATTTAAAGTGAAACTTATTTATTATTTGTTTCATATTTTCTTTCTAAATATGTGAAGTTTTTTTATGAAAAGTGCTTTAAAACATCTTTTTTTTATGCAAAATAAACTCTGGGTCATTAAATATAATGTTTATCGCAATTAAAACAGAAAGGCTTTTACTTTTCAACTCATTAAAAAGTAATATTCGAGATTTTTTTTTCATCAATTTTGATGGAATCATATTCCATAGATTGTCGGCAGTTCATAAAATTGTGCCGACAATTAATCTTATAAACATCAAATTCCGAAACCATTAAGTACATATACATTTTTTTTCATCCATGCAGTCATTAACTTAGTTTCATTTTTAATTGGAGTGAGCTGAATTAAAAAATAATACGTTAATGTTCTTTTATGCGATATTAATATAGAGATTGAAATTTATTAATTAATGTTTTAATGTTTTTAGATACGATAAAAAAAATTAATAGCTGAACTTCAAACGGACTTTCTGTTAATGCTTGAGAATTGAAGGCCTTTAAATAAAATTGATAAAAATTAAATGATCCTAATAAGTATATTTTTTTCATCGTATGTTTAATTTACAGAATTTCAAAAACTTTTTAATGACAGGATTGTTTATGTCACACTTATAATTAGTGTCGCATGTTTATCGTTTAGGTGATTCATGAAACTAATGGTAATTATTTTTCTGTGATCGTGCATGAATGTTTATAAAAAATTATTGAGAGGATTTACAGTATTTAGCAAGAATTATTTTAATAACACCTAAAATTAAGTGCGGATTTGTATTTAGAACTTTTTTGAATTTTCTTGATACCAGTGGCGTACGCAAAGTTGGGCATAGAAATCCCGGGTCCCTCTCGGAATTTTTGTTTTAAACGAAACAATAACTTAAAAAAAAATACGTTTTAAATTTACATGTCAAATATTTTTTATTTTTTTATTTCCAAATAATATTTTAAATAATAAAAATGCGTGAATTCGTTTACTTTATAAAAATATATTTTAAGGTGTATTTAAAATACTTATTATTTATTACTCATATTTCGGTCCTAGCTCAAGCATTTAAAAAAAATAAGTTCTATATCCTTCGGGACCAGCCTGAAAAATTATCCTGATTACACCACTATTTAGTAATAAAATGTCAGAAAGCATGCGCACCTCCTTACTAACGTGATTCTATTCTTATAGCTATTGCTGCTCTACAATTGCAAGGACACTCCCTCCCTACCCCCAACAACACGAACAAAAAGTAAATCTGATATTGACATCCACGCATAACATACTATATACAATATATCCCATGCCCACATTGTATAAAACAGACGCCATGCCTAATCCCATATCATAATAGAGCAACAGATCCTGTATTTTTCTACGTAACTGATATTGCGTCATCAGTAACGATAACGAAACATACGGATATTTTCGAACCTCATCAAAACGAGACCATTCGGCACATGCGAAATGCAACCCCCTTATTAGTCAGCAGCGAACAGCGAAACATACTGCTACTCAAATACCTGAAATACCAAGACTCATTTTCCCCTTCAAACCGCGAGCCTATACTACTTCTGGTATCCAGTAACGAATAAAAAAACATATCAGTACTCAATTACTGAAACTCATTTTCCCTCTTCAAAGCACGACCGGCAGTGTGTGTCGAAGTTCGAAGCTGGTCGATCCGGAGGCAGTAACGACTCATACTCGAAAGTAGCAATTCCGTTACTTAGAGTTTGAGTGGTTATCCGCATCTCAGTAACTAGTACATACGGTTTGCCACAGCTCTATAGGAGTCTGAACCCTCCATTTAGTCTACGCAAACATGCTAATTTTGGCTGAATATCCACCTGCAAACTCTATATTTTAATGAACAATAAAAAGATTACTAAAGGTTAAAAACTTGCAACGTAACTGAAATCTTTAAGTTAATGTAAATTTTAATGTCAGTCAAATTTTACAGCAAAGAATGCTGGGGGGGGGGGATTTTTGCTGGCATGCTTGTTTATGAATCTGAAGAACAGTGGTTATTCGGATTCATAATCAAATGTTTAAATTGTCAAATAAAATTATACGAATAAAACATATGCTACATATATCTCGGATTTTAAACCCGTTACTTTCTTCATAAACATTTAGACTTCAATAACTGAAACTGTGGAATGAGATAAAATAATTAAAGCACGTTGGTACTATATTAATATTCATAAATATTATTCTCATTTCCTTTTTAGTTTATGGTAAGCATTCTCAAAAAGTGAATGCTTTTATTCAGATACAATTTAAAGAACAAAAAGCTTGGATAATTCTGCTAAATAACCTGAAAGCGCATTATTTTTCTTTTCTTCGTGAATTTTATATAAAAATATTTTTTCCCCTTACTTACATTGTTTTACGTTGCAACGTGGTTTCAAATTTAGAGGATTCCGGTTTTCTATCCTCTATTTTTTTTCTTTTTACTTGGAGATATATTTTGTTTGTTTTTAGTGTACCTCACAGAGTAGAAATATATACTGTGAATTCTCCGTTAGCTGTAAGTGTTATACGTTCTCTGTTGCCTTCTGAAAATAAGACGTAAATATTTAATGTGTTCACAAAGCGCATAAAGGTAAAATAATGGAGAATTTTTTGTTCCGCCACTGTTCAGCATTTCCAACGAGATTAGAAATTGTAAATTATGCATCTCTTACCTTTCATAGTTAAAACATCTGTATTGTAAATAAATAAATAAATAAAATAAAATTATATATATAAATATATATTCCCTCGTTACTACTTTCAGTTACTCCTTATGAATTAGCATCCATTATTTATCATTATTCTTTTTGATTATTTTATAAAATACAGCTGCTTACAGTGACTATTTCCATTCTAATAATGTTTGACTTCTATCCAACTTCTGAAATAATGTTCAGATTACTGCTGCATAGTTCTTTGGTGTTGCTGTTGTTGTTAGTTATTTAATATTATAATAACTTTATTTTGGCAATATCCTTACAGCAAAATTTTCTGTCACATTTTTCCTGTTGGGTGTGCCTGTTTTGCAGTGTTTTTCGATTATTTTGCTTTCAAATTAAATATGTACATATTTTCTTGTTTTTCTATAGTAGGAAAAGGCCTGAATGTGTGGAGAGAATATCTCTTTTGATATGCCACACAATCAAAACCCTACTATTTCCTTGTCTTTAATTATAATCTTCTAATTATGGTCCCCGAAAAATGTACCAGAGGTTATAATTTCCATTCCATTCATTCTTGTATAATTTGGTTCATTGTATTTTGAATTTCATACTGTTTGGCCCTCTCATTCTAATGATATACTTTTTTTTCCTACTGGGTATGTAATTTTTGCAATAGTATTCTTTGTGTTTCACTTAGTAATAGTATATAGGGTTGATATAATTAAACTTAACTACAAACACTCTACAGCTGAAACGGTTGAAGGGATTGTAACAAAATTTGGTAAATAAATTACACATGAGATGCGCTCAAGGAACTCCAAAACAAAATTTTAGTTAAAAAATGTCCACTAGAGTTTTCTATAAAAAACAGCAGATTTAGCAAATTTAACAACTTCGACACGTCTATTCAATAGTTTTTGAGCATTTATTGACAAATCTGAGTCATTTTTGAGCTTATTTTACCATGCAAAGCATCACCTAGTGAACATTTTTGGAATTAAACTTAAAAAACATTCTTGAGTGCATCTCATGTGCAGTTCATATGACAAATTTTGTAGCAATCGGCTCATCTGTTTCATCTGTAGAATGCTGCATTTAAAGGAAGTTTAATTGTAACAACCCTAGTAAAATGGCTAAACTTACGAAACAAGGAATCATTCAACAGCAGTTATGGTGGTCCAATATTTTCGATGAACACAAAATCTTATCTAAAAAGAGCATAAGTAGATATATCCAATAAATAGAAAGTCCAAACTGTGGTAAAATTGAAAAATAAAATGGAATTTTAAGGAATAAAGCAATAGGTAGTAAGCATCGGCTATACTCGTCAGGCACCACGAACCGAATACTTACGAGCAAAATAAAAACAAAATAACTGGATTTCAATTCAGTTACTTATCACAAAGAAAGCCAAATATGTATCAAAATGTTATGTACCAAATATGTTATCAAAAACAGAAATGGAGGCAAGGTGTTCGAAAGCATGAGGCATGCAGGCTTGGCTTCAAGACAGAGTGAAAAATGTTCATACTGTTGCCAAAAGATGAGGAAAGAGTACCAGATGCTAAATTTCGAAAGTTAAATAATGACAAAAATAAATTAAATAAATAAAAAATAGTAGTAATTGCATGATATATATGAGGTATAAAATACTTAAGTAGGTATACATCTAATTACGCTTGAGTATGTCTGATATTGCGATAAACAAAAATAAAAGAATACCAGCGGATCATCTATTCACTTTATTTTATAAATATTTTTAGAAATCAACACACAAGTACTAATAAATACCCATGATTTATTGAATTTTAAAATTAAAAAAAATTTTCTTTTAGAAAACCAGCGTCCAAATCCCAACTTCTCCAACCAAGATTCCCAAGAGGGCACATATTTATAGTATTTCTAATTGCAACTAGGAAATGATATAGATTTTAGAAATCTGCTAGGGTAATTATATCTTAATGCAGTATTATACAAAGAGGGATTATAATTACTGGATTATCTGAATTATAATTACTGGTACAAAGAGACATTACTCTATATAGATGGTTAGCTATAATATTTCTAAATACAGATATATGCATGCATGATGTAAAATCAGTGAAACTAATTACATTAAAAGTAAATTCATCTCTCTTATTGTATATATTAAAGTTAAGATGTCTATCATCATTTATTAATATTTTTAAATCTATTTGGTAGAGGATTTTTAACGAATTCTAAATTATGAGGATAGGTAATGGAAAAATGTATCTGTGTTAAGATAATTATCAGTAGCTATAATTATAATATTATCTATATACCTATATAATATACGTTAGGAGTTATCATAATGTTTCTCATAATTAAATAGATAAAAGTCAGTTAAATAACTAGAAGTAGATCCAACTTGTGGTATACCTAAGACCTCTTTATAAAGTTTATTTTTGTGTAGTATATAGTTATTGTATTATAAACTTAAGTAGATTTTTGAAATAATTAAATGAGAATTGTGATGGTAAGTTTAATGTAATTTTGCTATTATTAAGTATATTAAGTATTGTATTGTAGAGACCATCTAGTTGTGCGTTATTAAATAGATCTTTAAAGTCATACAGATAGAAGAGATATTTTGTAAATCTTCTTTAAAAGAAACTTTCAGGCATAGCTTTGACTCTAATGAATCAAATAGTTATTTTACACATATAATAAGTAGCAAAGATGCATTTCGATAGAAGAGATATTTTGTAAAACTTCTTTAAAAGAAAATTTCAGGCATAGCTTTAAATCTAATGAATCAAATAGTTATTTTACACATATAATAAGTAGCAAAGATGCATTTCGTAAAGTTACTTTATGCTGACATTTTATTTTTTAGATCATAGCTAGATAGATATAGATAGCTAACTAGATATGGAGTTGCAATCAGCCTTATTACATAAATTGTGCATAGAAGTTTGTATTCTAAGTAATGTTTTATTAGCTATATTATTGTAAGTATTACATCCAATAGTTACAGTTCTAAATTTAATAGGAGTTTTATGAAATTTAGGAATTAGTACTAAGTATGGATAGTAAAGATTATCATGTTTCAGGTTAAGTAGCTTATTGTACGCTAGTACCTTTTCATTAAATATAGACTCGGTAGTATTTGTAATAGTAAAAATAGAATTTTTGTTAATAGAACTAGATAACAAACTATGATAGAATTTTTTACATATGATTGTGCATTGTATACAAACCGAAAATTGAAGCACTCTTGAGGAACATAAAAAAAATGAAACTAGAAATGATTTTATTCGCATTATTTGAAGTTATTAATCCCATACTGAAAAGAATTCACATTCAGAAAAAACAGCTTTCTTTCAATACTCAGCTGTGAAGACCGTCGCAGAAAGCAGTTTATTTCAAACCAATTGTTTACAAATAGCTTGTACTCCAAAAATTTATGTACAGCATTTACATAAATCGCCGTCTTTGGTTGAGAAGAAACTTGTTATTTAGAAGAGAAACGTCGTCTTCAACAGGCTTCAGGTGAAAATTTTTATCTCATCATTTAAATTTTCTTCTAATTTTAATATTAGAGTAATGCCTCTTAAAGAATTTGTGCTGTTAAAAGGAAAGCTTCAAGAAACTAAGTTTCTTTAGAGATAATTTCGCCCCCGTTCAAAGATTTTGTACAGGTTATAAATGTGTTTAAGGAAGTCCTTTGTGGATTAAATTTCCCCGCTTTTGTTTACTGAAGAAAACCTGTAAACACCCACAAAGTGGAACAACAATCGATGCGAATCTACAAGTTGTTATCAAATTATGAATATGGTGATATTATTTCTACCATTTATAAAGTATTTTGCTTTATAATTCTATTAATAACCCTCCTCATATTGTTAGTACTTATTACTGAACAACAACTTGTTTTAAACAGGAAAATCAACAGGTCTGTTGAATTTCATCTTTATTCTGCGAAAAACTGCTTCCAGTAGATGAATGTTCTCGTCGCTTTTGATTTCATCTAAATACTTTTATATTACAGAAAAAAAGGATAGGTATGTGATTGATTTAAATTATATCTTAAACTATTAGTCAAGATTAAAATTAGAAATATATATACCATACGAATCTAAACATAGTTTGAAACAATTTGGTGCAAAAAGCTTTCCTTATGTGGTTGTACAAAGTGTGCAGTTTGTGCAGCAAGCAGTTAATAAATATATATTCTCTTATTTAAAATATTATATATAATCTCTTCTCTGAATACTAACCTGATAAAAATGGCACCTCTTTTCATTTAATTTGTGGTTATTTATTGTGAATTTATATACATTTTTAATTAAAAATGAACTCAAGTGTTAAAATAAAAAGAGGCTTATATGGGTTAAAAAAATCTGTAGTACGCGGAGCATCAATAAAACTGTTGATTGGTGTAATAAATTTGCTTTTTACATTTGTCCAAATTCTAACATGTTACGAAAAGTGAAACCAAAAAAAAAACCCCTCTTAAAATGTTGAAATATTTGCATTGTTACATTATTTTATCATAAAAATAATGACGTTTTATGTAAAAAACTTTGAAATCAAGAATTAATGCTCTTTTGATAAATAGTGCAAAATTCTAATCATCTTCCATGATGCTAGATACTAAAATCTATTACAACCTATAAACAAGTTTCTGTGCATTTCAATATACTAAAAGTGAAAGAAAAGCGGGCGAAATCTAAAGCGACCTCTAACGTTCGATTTTTTTCCCCTCTCAATCCAAGCTCATGCATGTTTTATTATGAAACAGAAACTTTTTAAGCAAAGTGAATCAGCGCTTTTCAAATCTACATTTTTCTGTCTCGGAGTTGATTTAGCATTTTTCTCTCCAGGCCATAAATTTTTATAACATCTACATGCTGAGCAGAGAGAGCAAGTTGAATGTATACGCGTTTGTACTGGTTGAAATTTGTACTTTTGTATTAAGAAATATGTTTCGGAGTTAAATATTTGTGAGACTGTAAGTCACTATTTTTGGACTTTTTTCTACAGGGAGAAAATGTTTTGTTGAAGTGATTCAACAAAAATTTGGTTGACGCCATTTCAGCCGAATAATTTTGTTGAAAATATTTTGTAAATTTAACTTTTTTTTTGTTAACTTAACAAAACATTTTATTGAAACAACAAAACTTTTGTTCGTTTAACAAAAATATTTCTATGAAATAAAACAAAAATATTTCTATGAGAAATAAAACTAAAATTTTGTTGAATCAACAAAATATTTGTTTCATTGTATGTGTGAGATGGGCTAACAATCATATGCTAGAAAATTCGTTTGATTAAATCTAATCAAGAATTTTTTTCTTCTAAAAAAATACAGTTAGGGGGGGGATATCACACATTTAGATAATTGTAGATGGTTTCATTACCAGTTATCTTATTGTTTGATAAATTTAAAAGAAAATTTCATGCATAACTTTGACTCTAATGAATCAAATAGTCATTTTACACATAGAATAAGTAGCAAAGATGCATTTCGTAAAGTTACTTTATGCTGACATCTTAATAATACATAAATTTTATAGAACACTAACATTAAAAGTTATACCTTTTTAATATAAAACTTTCATCGAATGTAATGCACATCTTTGAATTTCTTTTAAAGGTAGCGCATTTTTAGAGAGAAGTAAAATTAGTCACATAGTGGGAAGTAACAGCTATGTAAAATTATAAAAAACTGAATTTGAGAAAATAATTTTGTTTTAAAAATTAAATTTTGATATATAATGTTGTAAAAATTTGATATATATATCATTTAATAAAAACCTCGAAAATGGCAAATGAAAATTATATAACATAAAGCCATTTAACATGATTATACTGTCAAAAAAAAAGTGAATCGTCAAGAACTTATTGGCCAACATCAAATTTTATTTAAATTATAAGAACGTATTTATTTTTAAAATAAATGTAATTAATGGTAGCTGGCTTTTAATATTTATCTTCCATAATCTATTTTATTAACATGCAGATTTTACATAACTTTAAATGTCCAGCTATTTTATGTCAGGCAAATTATAAAACTGCGAAATTTATTCATTAACATTTCATATAGACGTGCACAGTCACATTTGGCCCAAATTAAAGGTTCTTTTTTCTTGTTGAGTTAAACACTTTAGTGCAAATTAGGGTATTTTGAAGGCCTTTTCAAAATGTGTTTCTGTTTAGTACTTTTCGACTTTTAATGGCGGTCTGAAAATCTGCATTTTGATAATGTACATGATAAGGCAGAATTGCAATCTTTTTTTTCTTCTAGCATGTTACATAGTGTACTACAAGAAATTAAAAAAAGAAATATGGGCATGTTTTTATGTGTAATATAAGTAGGGAAGAAAAATGATTTAAAATAACAATCTTTCAGAGAGAATTTAGAAATACATAGCAATTTCATAAGTTCATTTGAGCTTCATTATTATACTTATCTAACTAAGAATACGTAAACGTGAACGTATTAAAGTATTATTTTTAAAACAAACAGAATTTAAAATAAGATAACATGAATAAAATCACAAATTGACATAAAATATCCATTACTATTTTTTTCTCTCTCTCTGATGAGTAAACATTCTGTATAGCCTTTCCTTTCTTGTTTTCCCCTTTTAGAAATTTCATTAAGAACATTTGGAAAGAAATATTGCAAAATAAAAGTTAATTTCGAAAAGGATTAAAAAATAATTGAAACATCACTAATATAAAAATCTAATTATATATGCCATCAATAATTTAAATTTTTTGAAAATGCCTTTCTTTTAAATTGACTTTATTTATTGTCCATTTTCACTTATTCTCTCTAACTAATATCCCACGTAGCAATAAAATACCATTTTTGTTTTGACACTCTTGCTTCATACCAGATTTACACACAGAAAAAAAAAATCCTTCTAGCCTCTCATTTAGAACATTGGAAAACTATATATGAAAGAGAAAACGGTTCAAAGTTTTGCCATAACAGAGGAAAACTGCAACTGTAAAATCGAAATGGCATACTTTGCTTTAGAGGCATTGATCCAGTGGTTGGAATGTCTCAAAATAACAGAATTTTCTTTTGTTTTGTGGTAACGATTTCGTTCTCTGATTTAGTGTCACAGAGTCTGAAAAGAAGGAATTTTGCATCTTTATCCGCTTCCAGAATTACTTCTGCCACCCCCACTCCCACCCCCGGGATTATCCACTGAAAAAATGTCAATGTTTTACAGCTTATTTTAATAAATATAATTTTTTAAAAACTATATTAGCATCATTCAGATGAAACATTTCACCAAAGAAAATGCAAAATTCTTGCTTACTTAGACAATCCGAATTTTCATCTGCTTCAGAACTTTTTAAATCTAAAAACTTCGATTCTGAACTATCTTACCGATATTAATTTTCTATATCTGAATCGTATTTGCTCATGTCAGAATCAAATTCCGAGCTAGCCATTTAAAAAACAAGTAACCTCTATATACTACTTCAATTAAGAAATTTCGAAAAGAACTCATTCCTGAATCTTGGCTTCATCTCATTTGCTGTATAATGCTGTCTCCTGATGACAAGAAAAGCTATCAAAGATTTTCGAAACTATAATGAAAGCATCTAAGAAATTTTTGAAGGAAAGATTGCTATTGTCCCGATATTTTTTTTGCTGACAATCCAGCTTGATAGATAACGAATATGCAAGCATGAGTCAGATATAACCTTGAAAGTGTTAAGGTATGGAATAAGCAACACATTATTTTGTCTCGTACCCCTTGCAAAACTTTTATTAAACCTGTTTTGACATACAGCATCTCAACAGATCACGCACCATATTTCTCCATGATAAACACAATGGTTCTCTATCTCACATAGTAGTTAACCCTTTCCGGCGCAAGAACTTTTGTTATGTTTTCTCGTTTTTGCAGATGCCTGGAGTAATAGTTAAATTTCTGATGTCAATTTAATGAAGCATAGATAATTTTTCTGTAAAATATCTATAACATTTTTATAAATGTGCATGACACTTTACCTCCTAATATCATTTTGTGCAAATTTATTATTATTTGTAAATAGACATAGGAAAATTGACTAATGCTTCTGAAATTTGTCATGTACATCATAAGCAGGTGGCTAGAATGTCTAGCCACCGCTTGCGAAAGGTTTTTAACATATTCACATACAACAAAATGCAAAATTTAAGTATTCGACGCGTAGAATACGAAGAATACGAATTTTAGTCTAAAGCACAGTTTTTTAAACTGCGGGTTGCAATCCTAATTGAGATCGCGGGATCTTCGGCAGGGGTAGCCTAAAAATTCAATAATTTTTATATTTATTTAACTTATGTTTATTATGTTACTTATTTCGTTAACTGTCTTTAAATATGTTTCTACATTTTTGTCTTTGTAGCTGTGCCCCCTTGAGCTGTGCCCGCGCGCAGCCAGCTGTCGTCAAAAAAGGGTCTCTAGATCTGTGGCACGCGACGAACGTTTCGATCGTCCGCCATCTTGCTGGTATTTAAGTCGAGCGATGGCAACGGCTGCCTTTTTTCAGCATTGGGAAAGGGTTGCGCCTCAAAGGGTTAATGGACAGACTATAGCTAATGTTTGAATTTACCCAAATAATTGAATTTATTTTTATAGTTGTATTATATTTTTAAGCTTGTTACTTACTTAAAATTTTCACTTTGTTCTACGCCTTAAAATGAAAGTTAATGATCTAAAACTGCAGTAGTATATTACAGTACAAGTGAAGAAACTGGCAGTCCCACATATGTGTTTGTCGGATTTGCTCATTGCTTATGGAGTCCCACAAAATTTTCGTAACTATCAGGGGATTGCCGCCAAAAAGTTTATGAAACCTTGGTTTAAAGTAATCCCCAGAAGAGCAGATCACCCCAAAAATTCTTAACAGCATTTCTCGAATACGTCTTACTTTTACAACAAAAATACGTGTACACGCAATTTACGATTTTAATTTATTTTACAAAAGTCACACATAAACATTTCCACAGCACAAAGTTATTGAATAAAAGTCTTTTATTTCTTACTTATTTTGTTGTTAGCTGAAAAAACGCACTTGAGAAGGAAGTAAAAGGGAAAATATACCCTATTTTGCGGGGTAACGCTGGTTGTTTCCACACGAATTTCAAAAAATAATTTGAATTACGGCGTGGCATATTTCTTTTACCTATGGAGAGTTTATTAGAATTTTTGAGTGACACCTAAAATTAACTTAATGCAGCCTAAAAGTTTTTCAACCCCTTAAAGGCTGTATTATTTTCAAGAAAACGTGCCTAATTTTCTTATTCAAGAATATTGTATAAAAATAAGTGTATGTACAAAATGTGTATTCGTTTTAAGGTTTTGGACATTTTTTAGCATGAAATTAAAAAAATTATAATAACTTTTTAGGAAAAGCCACCAATTGTTTTACAGTTATTGTGATTGAATATGTGTTTTCGAGTAAGCAGGGAAAAGTCAATATATGAGTGAAACATCAAACGAGAATTTTATGTGTGAACTGCATGCAAACAGCACAACTGAGAATCTTTTATGTGTATCACAGATAGTGTTCAAAAATATTTTCTCCGGAAAAAATTGCTTCATTTTTTAGCATTACTTTACATGCATTCAGAAAGTGCTGCCTAAAATGTATGTGAGAGACTCAGCAAACGGTAAAAATTAAGGTTAATGGTTCCTATTTCTCAAAGGAAGTTCATCAAATTCGCAGTATTGTAGAAAATAATCTTTTTTCGTGGTATTTCCCAAAATATCCAAACTTCAGATATAAAGAAAGCAGCGAGAAGGAAGACAAGTTTTCCATCTTCGAAAAACGTTTATCGAAGTAGCTTTTCGTTTTGAACAGTTAAATATACCACCCTGAACACTTGCACCGAGGAAGACATAAACCGTTCGTACAATTCTGCTTTTCATGATTATGAATCCTCTGAGAGTATTCAAAGAGTATCCTCTTAACGGTCGTATTATTTTATAGAAAAACGTTCTTAAAAGTGCCTGTTTTTTTATTCCAGAAAATTGTATGAAAATAAGTGCATGTACAAATGATATATGTATCCATTTTAAGGTTTTGGACATTTTAGCGCGATAAAAACAAACAAACAAACAAACAAAACAAAAACAAAAAACATGTAAAATTTCTAGGAAAAGCCAACATTCAGAGTTATTGTGACTGAATGTGTGTCTTGTAGTAAGCAGGGAATCATTAAAAATATATGTTTTAACCATTAAAGAATAATTTTATTAAACTTTCTTCATAACATAAATAAATATATTACTACATTTTTCTTTAAACTAAGGTTTTAAAATGCATATCACAAATACACATATTTCAGTAGTGCTACTATCTGTCTTTAAACAACAACAACAACAAAAAAAACCTACTTCCAACTTGTACTGTACTCTACTTGTACTGTAATATACTACTGCAGTTTTAGATCATTAACTTTCATTTTAAGGCGTAGAACAAAGTGAAAATTTTAAGTAAGTAACAAGCTTAAAAATATAATACAACTATAAAAATAAATTCAATTATTTGGGTAAATATAAGCTAACAATAGTCTGGTACTGCCATCTGTTGTGTAAAATGAGATATAAAAAAAATTCCATGCATAAGAATACAAAAGCTCTCATCTTTCTGGCGCATAACTTGCGAACACTCCAGGCCGGAAATATCACGGGCACGAGAAATAGGGAGTGAAATCTAAGCCTGCGATTTTGACGGGAGCGAGAAGGAAAGGGATAAAGGTACATTGTAAAAGAAGACGAATTTTTGGACCTTAGATGCAGCTTCATCAGTTGATACTTGATATCGCATTTTATTTAAGTGAACTGCGTTTACATTTCAAAAAAAATTATGTTTAACAGTTCTATACTTTTGCTCAGTATTTAATAATTTTATTTTCTTCTTTCTCTACAGTTGTGAGTGAGATAGTCTGTCTTAATCAAACTAATTAAGGAGGCGCATATATCTTTTATCTATGTAGAGTTTATTACAATTTTTGAGTGAAACCTAAAATTAACTTAATGCAGCCTAAAAGTTTTTCAACCCCAATGGGTTTTTTAGTGTCATTAAAAAACCCATTCATCGCTAACAGATTTTCATATATATATATAGAGTGTTCCAAAAAGGTGGCAATGGGCTTTAATTCTTTATCTATTAGAGACTGCTGGGCAATGTAGCTTGATAAAATGTCCAAAATAAGGTAGCAAACCAGACTGCGTTAACAAAAAATTCCTCTCGTCCATTTATAAAAATTTACACTTTTAAAAATTCGTATACAACCCCCGTATAAAAAAATACTAGTTAGTAAAATGGACCCCATACACTCTTGGGGTGATGTACAAAGTTTCAACCTTTCATCATAAAACGTCTCAGAGATATTTTTAAAGAAAGATGATCGGGGGCTATACATTCTTTTGAATGTAAATGTTTATTGCGCGAGAGGAAAAAAAAAAATTCTTCCTTTATTGCTGTATGACCTCTAAAATGCGATCATTCGACGTGTGTTTCCCCTTCGATAGCCTTTAAAAAGCGGTTTAAGTCAGCATTGTATTTAACTTCATATCTCTGACAATTTTAGAATATGATTCTCAAATTTAGTACATCCCCTCATGAATGTATGGACACATTTTACGAACTGGGAATTCTTTTGTACGGGAGTCGTATAAAAATTTAAAAGTGTAACTTTTTGAAAATTAACGAGACGAGTTTTCGTAATCTTTTTAATCGTACCGTAAACTTTTTGCAACCTTATTTTGAACATTTTTTCGATTTACATTCCTTACTTATTATATAAATATATATTTGTATATAAATGTATATACATATATAATAATAATAATAATAATAATAATAATAATAATAATAAAATTTCTTTGTTAATACGTGAAGTTTTATTTATGTGAATATATATAATCACGATCATTGCAAAAAAGACTACGTTGTGTTGGAAATGTTTTATAAACGATGAATTTAGCATTATTTATATTTGTTGTTTCAATATGAAAGGAGGATTTTAAGAAATGTATATAAAATGACCACGGTTATACAGGGTGCCCCCAAAAAGGTGGAAACGGGTTTTATTCTTTCCCTATTAGAGAAAAGTGGGCTGTGTAAATTGAAAAAAAAATGATCAAAATAAGATCGGAAATAAGACTCCTTTAAGAAAAAAAAGTCCTCTCGTTCATTTACAAAAAGTTACACTTTCTAAATTTGTATATTGCGACACCCGTACAAAAATATTCCTAAGTATTAAAATGTGGCCCATACCGGAATGTGATGATGTTCCAAATTTGACCCTTTCATCATACAACGTCGCAGATATATCTTTAAAGACGAACGGGGACTATACATGATTTTGAATGTAAACGTTTATTGCAAGAGTGGAAAAAAAAAAAAAAGATTTTCGTTCACAATTTTTGTACGACCCCTGAAATACTATCATTCGACGTGATTTTTTTTCCCTTCGAGAGACATGAAAAGTGGTTTTGAGTCAGCTTTACATTTATCTTTTTATATCTGATACTTTTTAATGTATAGTTCTCAAATTTTATATAGCACCTCATGAGTGCATGGTGTACATTCTACTAATTGGAAATTGTTTTTTACGGGGGATCGTATGCAGATTTAAAAAGTGTAACTTTTTGAAACGAGAGGAGTTATAGTAATCTTTTAAATCGTAGCGTAATCGTTTTTCAGACCTTATTTTGAACATTGTTTCAATTTACATAGCTTACTTACAGCTGACGTTTCATTTATGTCTATATGTATACGATTTTGTTAATAGGGTCACGCTATAAAGTATTATTTTTTATTTTTTCAGATACAAGCCTTTTATAAAACTTATAAGATAAAAAGCAGTTGCATGTCATTAGAAAACTTTTTTCCAATCGAAAATAATAGTATTGAAGTCATAACAGTTCGAAAATCGCCCTCTGGTTAAACAATTTGAAACACCTGGCATATTAAGCTGCTTTTACTGGACATAAAGAGTGGGAATTGACAAAACATATATCTAGTTTCAAGTGAAAACAGTTTACGGTTACGGGGAATTGAGTTTTTGAGACCGGCAATCCTAAGTCTTCCGCAGGATTTAAATCTGCTCGGGAAAAATAACAGAAAATCCGTTATGCTCGATAACATTTCTTTCACACTTGACATTTTCGCCAATAAAACAGTCACGTATACGGTTTGAAAGCGAGGGAAAAATTAGATTTAGAACAATTTTTTCCTTCTTTCAGAGCTGTTGATTTTTAAACACTGTTATTTCTTTTATTTTGAGAAAGGTAGCTTGAAATTTAATAATGTTTGGATCTGGTATTTGAACCTGCTTTTTGTATTTCTTTTATGAAAGTGTACAAAAATGTCTGTGTTCCAAATATTTTTCTGGGGAAAAGGATTTTACGGGTATAGTTACATTAATGGGATATTATATGGTAGTTTCCCAGAAGGTATTCATTTATTTAATTTTTTAAGTAACAATACATACCTTAATTTAGGCCTTATAATGTAGTCATTTACATATAGCTTCTTTATTGCCAGCCAAACTGCACAACTTAAGTTTTACGAAATTATAATTTATCTTCAAAAATAAATGAATAAAAATTAAAGCAAATAATAAAAAGTTTAACATATTAAACAAAAATTAAAACTAATATTTATTCTTTATAAAATACATACATAAGTAATTAAAACCTTTAGTGTATTTCTATCTCAAACAGAAAGCTGAATAAGAGGGCTTTCGATAAAGTAAGTTTCATCGGGGTTATAGCTTCCATCTAATTTAAACTGTAAATGATTTAAGGGGTTAGGGGTAGTCAGAGGCGTGAAAAAATGCCATTTTTTATTAATTTTTTTTTTACTAGTGATTAAGTTTATTTCACATAAGTAAAAACATAGTATCATTTCATCATACTTTAACATTACTTCACTTAAATTTAAAAAAAAAAAATAATTATTATTTTACAAGTTACGGCGGTCTAAGTTGAACAGGTTTTAATAATGGGTCCTTGCGGTGACCATTACAGCTCCTTGGAGATTCATCTAAAATCAATGAAACAAAAAAGATTATTTTTATGGATAGATAATCTTGTGCCTGATCGAAGCTTTTTTTTTTTCAAAATTAACAAAATGGCGGTCTCTGGAATTTTTTTTTGCAGATTTTCGGGAAAAAACCAACAATTAATTGTTTATAAAAAATCGAAGTTTTAAAAAAAAATCCTTCGATCAGGCACTAGCTTTTTATGTTTTCTAAAAGCTGTATAAGTTTCATTCAAATCTATCGAGCGGTTTTTGAGTTACAGTGGTCACCAGTTCAAAAAACATAGTTTTGAGAAAAACGCATTTAAAGTTTTACAGTCGATTGATGTACAGTAATACGAATAATTTCAATACTTACACTGAGTAATCTATTCCTGGACCATATAAGAGTTCTTCAGCCGTTGTAGAACTTTCTAAAACATCAATTTGTTGTTGTCTACGTCGCATTCTACCTTCGCGAGTGTTGTCGTTAGCGCGCTGATCAGCTACTTTTACACCTTGCACTATCGGTTTTTTCAGTATACCGATGCGAATTAGGCCACCACAACAATTAGGCCCACATTAAGTCCCAGTGTGTTCATTATTACTAATAATGACTTTGTCCCTTCATTAAATATACTCATAGCTACGTATGCTGCAATTTGAACAATGGTAAAACTAGTATTGATAGTTTTTGGGCATATTTTCCACACTAGTTGGTTGAAGCTCTCATTATTATTTTGATTAAATCCACTTACACATCTTGAAAGTAAATTTTCATTACTAAGATCTTCATAAATAGGCTTGATTGCTTTTAAAACTTCAGGAGGTAAGGGAGAATTATGCCGCTAGCTAATTGTTCTCGGAAATATTAGACCGCTCGAGAGCCTTTTATTCTTCGCTAAATAACTCGAAAGATATTTGTCGGATTCACTTCAAACTTTCAGAGAATATTTTTAAGATACTATACTTTAAGAAAATGCAAAAAAAAAAAAAAAAAAAAAAAAAAATCAATTTTTTGAAAATTCTGACTACCCCTAACCCCTTAAAGGATAATTAATCAATGTTAATGAAAGGATTAGAGAAAAAATGTGAAGTGAAATAATTCACATAGTATTTCTTTACTTCCAGAAAAGAAGGAAGAGTTTATATGCCTGTCATAATAAATTAATATTTTCGCTTAACATTTATGCATAAAGGGGTAACGCAACTGATTCAAAATACCGAAAAATATAAACATTTAAACCCTTATAACTTTTCTATACATTTAAATACGTGTGTGTGTGTGTCTGTGTATAAAAAGGAGTTTATCAATGCTAGGATACTCGACAGTAAAAGGAGGACTAAATAAATATTATTATTTATGTTCAAAATTCAGATTAAAAATATATTAATTCAAAATACCGAAAAATATAAACATTTAAACCCTTATGACTTTTCTATGACTTTCATTTAAATACGTGTGTATGTGTGTGTCTGTATATAAAAAGGAGTTTATCAATGCTAGGATACTCGACAGTAAAAGAAGGAGTAAATAAATATTATTATTTATATTCAAAATTCAGATTAAAAATATATTAATAACTGACAAAATTATGATGCATTCCAGAACGTAATCACTATGAAAAATGTCGGATATCGCGTGTTAATATTTATTTATTTTCTTACGATATTTCAAAGATAAGTAGAAAGAAGAAATGTACTGTAGTGCACCAAAAAATCTAACTAACAAAAGTGTCAAAACATTTGTATTTCTGTATGTTTCTTTTTTAATATTATGCATTTTAACTTACTTTTACAATTTTTAAGCACTTTAATTACAATATATAGAGATATTAAAGTAAAATTTAGTCATGATAAATATGTACAGCTGCGGAAAAAAATGTCCCACTTGCTCTTTATTTCGCCATCGTTCATCGTACGGTAAAGTTATATATACCATTCGTTTGCAAATAACGCCTACTTTAATTTACTATTAATTTAATTTGCATAGGGGGCCGTCTTCATATTTAATTCTGCATCAACTTCGTTTTTCTCTATGGCAACCCCATATTTTGACTTTATTAAACGAAAGAGAACCTTCTAATTACCCTAAATATAAATTTTCTCCAATTTTCTACGATAATTTCCGGAGATATTGCGAATTAATTTTTGTGCGTTTTTAAGGGACTTTCTGCAAATTGAAAAACGCTATTTGTAGGTTCCGAACTTTTCGCCTTCCATTCATTTCGCTCGCGAGAGTTAAAAGAAATTAACATTATTTTCAAGGAAAATATTATTTCCATCTTTCTTAAAGTTTTTTGTACTGAGAATATCAAGGGTAGAAATAGAATATTTAGTCTGTGGTCCTAATGACCCGTGAGTTCATAACTTCCTTGGTTCGCACACATGATTTAAGGGGAAAATGCAAAATGACTGCTCACGATTTTGAAAATCTTTGTAATTTTAAAATTGTTATTGAGTATTTCCGTTGATGGTTCTCTTAGACAGGTGAAATGTTGGTAGGAGTTAGAGGCTGCTCTCTGCTCTTCTGACTACAAGCTTGAATATTACTGAGCTATGGTCGAACTTGAAGAATGATTTCCTGATAGAAAATTTATTTGTTTGAATTTCATGTAAAAAACGCAATTACTTTTTTGCCGAACCAATATTATCACTGTTTTTGTTTTTTTTACTTTCTTCATTTAATACTATCGTCTGCAATGTGCAATATTCTTAAGACTTTTGGCGGTATTTTAATTTATAGTTAGATGAAAATTTAGACAGAAAAACGTGATTTTGAATGTTTGATAAAGTATGGGGAAGCCCAAAGACCTAATGTTTCCGAAATTAAAAAAGGTCATATTCACGCCTGGAAAGTTGAGGATGTTAGTTTTTCAGAAATAGGACGTTGTATTAGAAGACATACATCTGCTGTATCTAATTCTATAGCTGGAAAATATTTTATTTGGGGAAATATGGTAGAGGACGCAACAATAGACTCTTTATAGAATCCCTATCAAACTGTAAAAACCTCTAATTTATTTGCTTCAAAATTTGATATTTTTAATACTGGTATCTTTTACTGTGTTTTTGCACGAAATAAATCTAATTTACGTTTATTGTATGCAATTTTCAAAAAATTTTCACTTAATAAATTTATATATTGTCCCTTAACTCATGGAAATAACACATTTTATTTAATATAAATTAAACTACTGAACGTAAAAATTTGAAATTTTGCACAGCCATGTAAAATTACTTTCTGCATCCATTTCCATCGAAATTTGGCTAGGTCGCTATTCATAATTTTTTTTAATATTATTTTAATAATTCATAATTTATATTAATAATTTATTAAAAATCATAATTACATTAAATTATGTTTGGGTCGTTTAGTTCTAATAGTACGAATAAAAATCAGCTTCTTACTACCAATATTATATGTGATATGAATTGAAGTATGAAATAATATTTTAACATAGGGGGAGGGGGATTTTGGGTGCTCATAACTCACTCATTTTCTGTCCAAATTTATTGAAAATTGGTTTCCGGGGTTAAAATGAGCTAAATTTTTGAAATATGAAGTGAAATCTAGGGGTTGCTATTGAGAAAAAAAAAGTTGGTGCTAATTTTAATATGTAGATGGCCCCTTATGCAATTTTTATGCATAGAAAATTAAAGTGTACGTCAATCGTAAACGATTGGTATCTGTAACTTTGCTGTACGACGAACGACGGCCGAAAAAAGTATAAGTGGGACTTTTTTTTCCGCAGCTGTACATACGGCAAAGAAAAAACTTGCGGATATTTACTTCTCTAAAAATACCCATGTATCATGTTACTTTTCTCTTTTATTAAAACAAAATGTTCAGATTGAAGCATTCATTTAAAAATCGTATTATCTAACTTACTATTAGTTGTTATCATACTTTTTTATAAGTTTTAATAGATCAAACAAAATTTGATTAATGTTCAATAATAAAACTTTTCAGAGTTTTAAATTGCACACCACTAAATTCAGTCTTGGGTTTGAAGATGTGCATGAAAATGTTCTGCGGACATTTTGAAGATACAGAAGCAAGAAAACAAAGAATTTTAAATTAGTATAAGATGAGATAAAGATCTAAATTAAATAAGTTAAAAAATAATTTTAAAAGAATATAGAATGTTTTAGTTCTATGTGAATTTTTTTGTAGGAAAGCAGCACGCAGACGCGTGCAAATTAGACACATATATTTAATAAAAGAGAAAAGAAAGAAAGTAAGTACGAAAGAAACAAAATTCAGACATATTTTTATTTTAATAGAATTAATTCCCCCTTTTTACATAAAAGGACGTTAAATTTGCTGCAACCTTTCTGTAAAGAAACGTTTTACCAAGATTTGGTTCCATAGATCAATTAAATTATTGTACGAAGTTTCTCCATAGAAAGGTTGCAGATAATTTAATACCATTTTTCTGGTGAAATGTTGAAGTACGTACATTAAGAGTGTACTGTACTACAGCATATGCATAAATAGGAACTATTTAACTAGTTTCATTTCAGATCGATTTAAAAGCTCTTTAAAATCCTTCCCCCCACAAACTTTTATCAAGTGTTTATTTATAGTTAATATTGTTAGTTATTAGTAAATTTATAGCGGGATAAATAACTCTTGATTACTTCCAAGTTATGAGCAATGACCTCTTGAAGAATAAACTAGTAAAGCAGTCACAAACATCTTTTTAAAGTAACAAAGGTAGATTCCTGCTTTAAAATAGGCACTACTTTATGTTTTGCTGAAAAAGTAAAATATTAAATTGATTTTATTGCTGAAATAAGCACAAACATATATTTTTCACACACTTATTTTTACTCTTTTTTATTCGCATTGTATTTGCAGAATTTTATCTTTTAAAAGCATCTCCAAAAATCGATGTCGAACGGAAGGAAGCTCGCATGAAACGATTTTTAAAATATTTTACTTTGCGTTTTCCGGTTGTAAAATGTTATACCTATTGATCTACCTCACTCATCATGATTTTATCAATTCATAGAATCGATGTAAAAGACTTCCCTTTGTGTGGGTTTGGTATATATTAAGAAATTTAAAAATAAAGAAAATTCTATGATGTATGTATTTAAGCTTCATTGATATCCTATATAATGACTACTGTTATGTTTAAACATTGCTCTTTCTTACAACTACGCAGAAAACAAGCACGCAATAAGTTTATATCTGTATCCTAATAAAAAAGAAAGAGTATATCTTTATGTTAGTTGCTCTGGGATTTCAAGTATGCTTAATTTGAATCGATGAAAGTTACTCCAGCATGATGCCTATAACACCTTATGAATAAAATATTAACCCTTTAACGCGCAGTGCTCAAGCTCTGGGAACACCACACTCTTCGTTTGACTGTTGCCAGGCACGAAGAATAGATTTGATTTCTATAAAAATAGTTGCGGGTGACAAAGCTCCATTAGAATCCTTTACTTTTTAGCACGTCATTTCCCGTAAAAAAAAATGGTCACAATAATTTTTAACAGGACTGACATCTGCTGAAAAATGGAAGAATGCGAGAACAGCTGGATAGATTGCCTATTGCTGAAAAAAGGGCAGCCGTTGCCATCGCTCGACTAAACTACCAGCAAGATGGCGGACGATCGAAACGTTCATCGCGTGCCACAGATCTAGAGACCCTTTTTTGACGCAGCTGGCTGTGCCGCTGGCTGTGCGGTGGCACAGCCAGATGCGGAGTTCTCGAAGAAAAAATAGCAAATTTAAGAGTGGAATGGCTAATTCGAAATGTACAAAACATATCAACATTCATTCAATTAATTTTTATCATTTATTAAAATATTCGGGTAACTTTTTGAGCTGATTTCATCGTGTCAGGCGCAAGCAAGTGGACTTTTTTGAACTAAACTTTAAAACACAATTTCTATGAGAGAATCGTCTCATAAATGAAAAATTGCATCTCTTTAAATACTAATTTTCTTACAACTATTTTATAGATGTGACGTTTTACTCCTTCTTTTTTATTTTCCATTTCAAAAGAGCAGTAAATTATATAAATCAGAATTTTTTCGGAAGATTGCGCTATTTTTACAAATTCCGTTAAATAAGAAAATATTTTTATGTGTAGATGTACCGGGTGTTCAAACGTTTTGATTAGTGCGGCATTTTTAATATTAACTTTAGCCCTATACGCGCAGTTTTAAAAACGTTTCCTAGTAATTTCATGCAGCTATTTTTGATGTTATAAGTTTTATAAGGAGCCGTATATTCAAATAATTAAAAATAACTTTTTAGGGAGACCGTGTATAAAATGAATCCATTCGAAAAATAAAGACCGACATGAAATGTCATTTGGAAAAAAAATCATTTTTTAAACAAAATGTATTTATTGGGATATTGAAAATTTTCACAATTACTGTTGTTTTAAAGGTAAATACCTCTAATTCTAAGCAGAAATTTAGCATAAACTTAGCAGAAATTCAACAAAAGTTTTTATTTGTGTGTGCTTTTCTTTCTGTTTAGTCATCTTTTTAAATTATCAGATTAATTTTAAAAATTTAATTATTTTATTTTAGATCTTGTTCAATTATTTATGAAATTTCTTACTGCCATTACAGCCCTTAATCAAATATATCTTTTAAAAACCTTGTGAACAGAACGAGGTCCCTTATATTATGAAATACTACAAAACGCCATCTAGATAATTATGAAGGTTTTGTTTTAATTCATAAAAAAATAATTCTAGTAAAACTCACTTAAAAATTAATCTTTTTATCTGTGAAATTACGACAAACTGAAACTAAAACAAAAGTTTCCAACCAACTACAGAAACCTAAACTTACAATGCTAACTTTCAAGCAATAATAGCATAGTGCTGGTTTTCCAAACACGCCTGCATCCTAGAAATATTCCATTCTTTTTGTTACTTAATTTATATTTTCGCAATTTAAGGGTTTTCCGTTAAGTCTTTGGCAACAGATACTAATAAATTTAAGTAGTTCAGTGCATTACGTTTACTCATGTGAAATTCTTTGTGAATGACTTTTTAAAAGTGCAACTTCATTCTTCTCGCATGAATTTTTTGTGTACAAGTTGGCCCAATAAAATTATTTTTTTTATTATTTTAACATACGGCATAAAATATATGGCATAAAAATATCTTCATATCACGAGAAAAGTTTTTACATCTGAAGGGATATTAAAATTTATATTCAGTCAATTTATATTCAGTGCACTGATAAAATAGTTTGAAACAACCGTTATATATATAATAGAAGAAAGCCACTTGTGGAGGTAATTATAACGGGCTCTAGGAAAAACATTTAACAAAATATTTCTACACTGGACATAGTTAATCTTCGTCCACCTTAAAATAAATAAGTCTATATTCAATTTTCATTGCATACCAAAATCGGAATTGTATTTTCTTCTAAAAACGTGCGAAAACTTTTTGAATTCAAAAGGTTTCATTTCGCTAGAAACATCTTATATCTATGTTTCATGCGAAACGAAATCATTTTATCTGTAAAAAAAAAACCCAAGAACTGGGTTATCTAAAAAACTATTTTAAATTAATTGGAATCGCAATTTTCCCTTCAAAATCTGATAACCAAGACTTCAATATGACGATCGATATCAATGTCAATTGCGACCGCTAGTTTCGTCGTGCAAATGATTAACTTTTTTTTTTTTTTTTTATTTACTCTAAGAAATAAAATGGAGCTGAAACAAGCGAATAATCACTTAAAAGTTTGGAGCGAGTGGATTTTCAGATTTTTAAAGTAGCGCAGATTGTTTTCTATATTTTCATTCAAAATTTAAAAAAAAAATTCCAGCAGATCGTACAAACGGTGTAAATGATTTTGCGCTTTGTGTGCTTAACTTTTTAATCTTAATGGGGGTAAAACATTTATCTTGGAGCGGTTACACGGAATTGTTACAGATTCAGTGAGTCAATGAGTCAGGGATTATCGTAACTCTACAATATGATACATATATATCTTTATTTTACAAATAAATTCGTACCAAATCTTAGTTAATAAATAAAACAAACATTTTAAGTTCACACACATGATTACTAATCTCCAGAAAAATTCATGTTCGAAACTTAACATCTCCAAGCACACATATCCCAGTTTCCTAAGACAATTCCCCGAGAAAACCCAAAAATACATTCACCTATAAAGGCTGCAGCAACAATAGCTCTTGAACTCATAAAAGATTCTTCAAGAAGCCGGTTTGCCTCGCTCCATGCAAAATTCATATAAAGTCGTAAAGGGAGGAGAAACTGTTATGAGAATTCCACTTCCGAAATTCAGATTGCATCTTTAGTTTGCATGCAAAGCACGGAAGCTATTTTAGATTTTGATTTAGGGGGAGTCGTGATTAATACACCTTACGAGCTGCGAGCTTAAGAATGTTATATGCAGATGCAAGATAAGATTAGACGGCAAACAATCCCGACTGGCTGCGTTGCCAAAATTAGTTGAGGTAGGTACAATACTTTGATAAGTATGGGTGTGAAATGGGAGTTTACTTTTGTCTTGTTTGTTTCAGTTTTAAAATGCAAACGGATTTTGTTTACTTGTGTTTATTACTTGTTATACATTTTTATTTAATCATTGTGGAGTGATAATATTTTTATAATTTAATTATTGTAGGTAATTTTTGTTGCAGTATTTTTTTTTTCTGTATTTAGTTAACCTTTGGAATCCGGCTGGGACGACAGTTATCCCATGAAATTTTTTTCTAAAAGCCGGCACCCGGGAATACAGTTGTCCCGTCAGTTCTTTCCTCTATTTCTGTACTTCAAAACAAGTGTATTTTTGTGAAAATTTCCTCTCCCTGAGTAACCTTTTGTTCGTTTAGGGGAAGAAGTATCCTTTCTCTCTCCGCTCTCCTACCAAGCAAACACTAGGTATGCTCGTGTGTTGAAAAGTAGGGGGATGAAATCATATAGGTTTTGCCGTTTTCTGGGATGAAAATTCTCAAGAATGAGACGGGGAAAAAAATTAAATGTAATAGAATACAATAAAGTTAAAATTATTTATGAAGTTTAGCTGGTGATTGTTGGAATGTTCTTGTAGAGATGCCCTGGGCAAATAGGTTTTTACCTCCAGTATGTGTAGACTTTATTAGTGTATTTGTAAATCGTACTGTATTGTACTGATTCCCCAAACTTATTGGGTCGGGCTAAGTATCAGTCAAATACAGTACGAAGTAGTCTGCATGAACAGTCCGACCGTCGGGCTTGACATAAAAATATCAAAAAGAGAAACAAAGAACAAGAAACGAAATAAGGAAAATCATTGTCTTATTCGGCTTCTAGCCTCCCGACATCGCTCAACATAGGAAGTGCCATTGAAGAGCTCTGTAGTAGGTGATGTGGTGACTATCCATTATGGCAAGGTCCTCGCAGAATGTGCAATAGGGGTTCGGGAGGACATCAGTGGTAAAAAGGTTTCCAGCAAGACAGTCATGTTTAATATAGGATCGCCGACATAATGAATGTTATATAGTAGGGCGAAGTTTTTATCTCTCTCTTGAGTGCTTTAATTAATTACTGACCAAAGGGGACATTCAAGGTTTAGAAAATGCCGCCCAGGTGGTGTAGTGGCTTAAGAACTGTTCTACCACGCCTTCAGTCCGGGTTCGAATCCCGGCTTGGGCATAGATGCTAACTTGTCCGTCCCTCATAGGAGGAAACGCTGGCTGCCCACTGGGTGACCCCATAATAAAATAGCCACAATACCTTCGGCCAGTTATAGTGGACAATTCCTAGTCGGCAAGTGACCACCCGTGGAAAAAAAAAGGTTTAGAAAATTGCGTGGACAAAGTTTGCATGTAATGTTTGGTGAATGGTATGGTTAAGACAGCTACCAACTCTTCCGATTTTACTGGAAGATTTTTCCAACAGAACTTTTAAACAGTTCTATTTCGCATTAAAAATTTAGCCTTATTTTAAACTTATAGTTGCTTAGTAAAATTTAGTGGTGGAAAACCTTCTGATAAAATCGGTATAGTTGACGGCTATGAGTAAAGTGTAGATATGTTGTAGTTGTCGAATTGGTAGATTTGATTGTTGTAGATGTAGGTTATGTCACCACAGAAATTGACTAGAAGTCAGCGATTTGTGTGTTTAATAGGTTTAATATCCAGATAATTATGTCTGATTGTGTTTCTTAGGAAATGGTTCTCATTTCGGAATCTTATAACTATTGAGCTATGATCCTGCCTGCGGGGATATAATATGCAATGTTGCTTTGAAAACCCATAACTAAATCCCTCCACGGGTTTGGGTTGCGATACGCGTGATAATTTTTTAGAGTATTTTATAAGCACAAAAATTTCCATGTACTTTAAGGCGGTTAACGCAAATGAAAATATTTGATTTATGTAATTTGTTATTACTTTATAACAATTAGATAAGAAAGTGTTTTAATTCACAATAATTTTACAGTTAAATACAGTATTTTTTAAAATAAAATGTTGATTTCTAATACATCGCATGGCTGTAATTATTTTAAAAACACAAAGGTTTAACTTAAAAAATAGAAGCATATATTATGATAACCATTAAAGCATTGTGTACTTCTTAAAAAGCAAAAATTAAGAAAGGAAATCTTAAAATTGAAAGAAAATGACTAAATGACAAAGCAATTTGCTAAGCGGAACTTGTTAATCGGAAACTTGTTAATTTCGGCTAATTAACGTCGTTTCTAAAACTAGATACGGTCTTAATCTCTCCCGCAGCTTGTTATCTCAGACACAACTGATTTAGAGTCAGAAACATGTAAAGAAACAATCGACAGTGAATCGTTGTTTCAGCTTCAAATGCAGAAAAGAATTCAGTAATGATCTAATTAAGATGGATCTTCAGTTCTTCGAGACTGGAAAAAAATAATCATCTCGTAGATTTACATGTTTATTCTTCATGAGCTTTGTTTAATAAGAACTTTTTTTTCTTGGCATTTGATGCAGAGACATTTCTTGTGCAATTTTAGCATGCAGAGTCAGCGAATTTATAATTTTTAATTACTGACATAGGAAATAAGTTTTTAATTCTGAATCCAACTTGGCAATATCGCTTAAGTCTAGCGAGATATCGCCAAATTTTGGCATTATTGAATTATCGTAAATCAGTCTTAAAATGTTTGTGTTTAAAAACTTAAAAAGCACACTTTGAAAGCAGTATGAACTAAGCACACCACTATTAATGCTATTTTGCAAGAACTTTATTTCCATCCTTCAAATGAAGAATAAGCAACCACGAACGTGGTCAGTTTGGAGATAGTTTTGAATTATGTGCACGAATAGTTTATACCGTATATCTCGGAGTATAACACGCACTTTCAATTACAAAAATCTACTTTGTTTTCTCGTGTGCGTACTATACGCCGAATATAAAATGATTAAGATCAAAAATTTATAAATAAACATTAAAAATATGCATTACATTACAAAAGATAATTATTATCAACTACTTATCGAATTTATCGATATATTTAATAATATAAACAAAACCAAACAAACAACAAAAAAAAAACTTACAATAAACATTTTCTAACGAATTTAATCTTTATGAAATGACATGAAAAGTTCATTGTATTCATCCTGATTTCTATTTTCGAGTATGTCATCGTCATCTACATTGTCACTTTCTTACAACTATAAAATGTCATCCTCTGTTCCGTATAGTGAATTTGATTATTCCACATTTTTAAAATGAATTTACAATTATTTCTGGTTTTATTTCGGCTCATGCTGTAATAATACTTTGATTTTGGTATTGAAAATAGGATAAGTGTTAAACAGCAGTAATTGCTTGACAATAATAAGACATACCGAAATTTACTGGTGCGTGTTATACGCCGGGATATACGGTATTTATTATCTTGTTTTCATTTATATTCAACTTTTGAAAACAAGATTTTCGTTGTGTTGAAATTAACAACACTCTGATGCTAACAAATATAGCATAATTAATTATTTAAATTTTGTAATGAGCGGAGAAATATTATAGCTAGGACTGTGGATGACTTATTAAAAAATACAAAACAAACCTTAATAATTTAGTTGGTAATATCTCAGTTTCTCCAATACGCTTTCAAAAATTACAGACTCGTTGAACAATACCAGTGATAAAATTTGATTCCAGACAATATTTTTTAAAATTAAATATTCCAATTCAATAAGAAAAATTAATGAATAAATATCTTAAGAAAACACTCTTATCGAAATGATTACATAATTAAAATAAATTCTAATATTTAAAACACAATTTATATATCTATTTACTTTTATTAATCAAATGTTGTACATCTGATTAAGCGTTATTTTCATTATGTTGCTAACAGGAACAGTGATGTATAATCAAAACTGATAGGCTGATACTTTCGTTTGGATATTAAATTACTTATCAGATTATGTCTGTTTACCGTTCGCTTCATGTTTACAACTTACTTGTTTTTACGGGAGAATTGAAAAAGTACACTTCCTTCTGCTTTCTGGAGAAGAAAATGAAATTACGGAAAGTGGTACTGACAGGAAACATTAGACAATTGTGTTAATTGGGTTCATTTGTATAAGGATTGTTTCTTATTGCAATTTTGCCATATTCAAGTATGTATCTAAATAAGCATAACCGAGGTGGTTACGAAGTCTGGTTGTCTCACTGTAGTGTGTATTTCTGGACTTTTGGGCTTGATCATTCAAAAAAAGTAGTGTGGTGAATTGGTGAAAGCAGAAACTTCCAAATGTGGCTGTCGAAAAATATTAGTCAGTTAGTACTGTTGACTGACAGCTAAAAATGAGGTCTACAGATTGTGTTCGTTCTCTTCTTCTTTCTCTTTTGGTAAAAAAATTTCTTATGACACATACACATTTCTTTTTCTATCTAATCAACGGTCTACTGTAGGCTTGACCTCTTCGAGGGCCACAGTTGTTTGTCATATCATAATGGGGGCGCATATTAGGCAGAACAACGTTGCTTCGTACGAGTGGTCTCCTAATTTTGATCCAATTCCAGATGAGAGATCTAGTACCTGGGTTGGCGCCCTCAGAGGTATCATTTGAACATGGAGAACATTGGAGCCACGACAGATTTTACGTCGTGTACCAGCTTCTTTTAGCGTACACGGTTCCACAGCAGTCCAGCCGAGAGAGGTTCTCACCCTCCCAAGCACTGGCCAAGCCGGTGCTGGCTCAATTTCCGTGTACTATTGGGAACGAAGATTAGCGACTAGGCCACTGCGGGACTGTCACTTACCCATTGTTTTGCAGTTTACAACTGCACTTACAAATGCAAGTCTACCAGAGAAGGTTTTTACACTATACGTGTATGGTAATTAAGCACAAATCATTAAGTATCTTTGGAAACGTCTGTATCATGTCAGCTCATCCGAGAGCTTAGAAAATCATATTGCATTTCTTATATTCTAAGGTCTGGGTTAAAATCATAAGCATACAGAAAGCGTTTTTTTTTTTTTTTTTAACAGCAGAAGCAGAATGTCTAAATCTAACCTTTTATTACGCGAAAATCTGTTTTTCTACCATGATATTTGCTGATCTCTGGTTTTATTTCTAATACGGGTACCCCACAAAAAAGTTACCGGTATTCAACGCACATACAACTTTAGCGGCAAAATAATAATAATAATAATAATAATAATTCCTTTTCCATTTTTCAATTGTGGTCAATTCGACAAGAAGAATTGCTTTCCTACGCATAATTGGAACTAAACTGGAATTGCAGATTTTTTCTATGGAAAACTTGTTTCTTACTTTATAGTGGCAATCAACTGACCAATGTATGGAAGATTAAATAAAACTTTCATTATTTTTGAAGAGGATATGTCCTGTATTCAGATGCATTTCACTTCTATTTTGTAACTAGTCCAAGTTCTTTGCCAATTTTTCAACTTAGTCAGTTTGTAGCTACAAAATTGTTTCAATTATTATATGAACTTGTGTAATGTTGTGTATGTTGTGTAAGTTGAATTACACTGTACATATGTAGCGGCATGGCCATTTCTTTAGATGTAAGAGTAATTATTTCATATCTAGAAAAACATGTTTTGTTGTTTCTTCATCTCCAGTAATCATTCTACGCATTTGGTTTAACCAGAAGCTGACTTAAGGTGAGATTCTGAAACCTCGGTGAGCATTCAAAAATGTATCTCATCTGGTGGTGGCATGCGAATTTCCATAGTATTTATTTTTCAGATGCCATATGAGCTCAATTCAGTCCATTCACGGTCAAGCCGCCAATTTTTACTTTTCTTTTCTTTTTTTTTATTTTCATCACACAGCTTGATTGGCACTACAGTGTTGTCGAATGAAGCGTTATACTAGCTTCATAGCAACATAGAATTTCACACAATACACAAAACATGCTCTTCTTTTGATAACTCACTTATTTTTAATATGAACACCTGAATGAATACAAATAGTCTCTAGTGACAAACTAAGTGGTTGTTTTTCGTTTTCTTTCAGAATAAATTCAATTAAGTGTTTACCCTAATTGTTTTTACATGGAAATGAGAAAATATCGTCCTCTCTCTTCGACAAGGTTATTGAAGTTAAGTATCTTGAAAGTAGTCTCTAATGTATGGCAAGTATTGGATATTGCGACTGTACTCCACTCCGTAGCATTTAACGTAGATTTTCAATTTACTAGGGATTATTTCTATGAATTGAAGTTTTTGTTGTGTAAAAAAAGTAATCATATCAATTTTACTGATTGCATGTTATTGCTGCGAGCATGTTATTGCTTTAACTTCCTGCCATTTATTCGTAACAGTAATGATGATGAATAGAAATAGTTATCCCAGTGACAGCTGACATAGTGATTCTTTCATTTTATTTCCTGGATATATGTAATACAAATGTTTCTAGAGCTTCTATTTTTAAATGTTCTTGCATAAAAATTGGGATTCATCTTTAATAAAACAAGATTAATGATTTTAAAATATTAGTTGCTCTCTCATGTAATTTCAGTTTAAGTTAAAAGTAAGTCATCAATACGTCAAAAATTTATTGTGTTTTGTGAAAAGGAAGATTAGAATCATTGTATTATTATGCATCAATATTGTAATAAATAACGTCGAATTGAAAACAGTTTAACCTTTACATAATGAACCATTTTATTTTACCATTTGTTTTATCATGGGTTATGAACGTGTTTATATATATTGATCCAGTAGTTCATAAAAAATGAAATAAAAAACCTTTTGACAGAAAAAAGTAAATAATTAAGAATATTTATTTGGAAAAAAGAAATATTATTAAATTTTTAAAATTTTCTCGAAAAAAAAGTATATATGACGAATTTACAGTTTGCGCAACTTGAAAACTATAAATGAAAGATCATATATAAGGTGTTTCAAAATGGTCCGGTATTTTAAATTGCATGATACCTTTTTTCAGAGTGGCAAACATGGGGAACTGATTTTTGACAACTGCATTAGGAAGTTTTCAGTGGGAGGTTCGGTGCAGAACTTTCAAGATGGAGCAACGCACAGAAATCATGAAAATTCGTTACAAAAATAAAAAAAAATTAGCAGAGACAGCTCGAAAAGTTACCGTGGACAGCGTGCAAACAATTTGAAGATACGACAGTGATAAAACTCCGTGGTCTGCGATTAAACTCAAAGTGTGAGTAAATTAAAACTTCTTGCCGTTTTGAGACACCTTTTACTTCACACCAGGATTCACTTTATATTCAGGTATCTGTACTTTGTTTAGTAATGTAAAATTAAAAAAAACTTCATAAAAACTTTTTTTACTCTGACCTATTGATGTGGAAAAAGCAGCTCAAATTGCAAAAATTATCTCAGGTGGTAAAATGATTGGAAGGCTCTTCTTCTAATGGTTCGAGTAAGTTTGGAGGAATAGTTTCTGTCGGACTTTCAACAACAAGTTTTCACCTGAAAATGAAGTTTTAATTTAAAAGGTAATACAAATCAAGATCGTTGAGCTTGGCCGGCTTTATTTAACTTTCTTAATTTCACAACTTCCATTAACCGCGTGAAAGTCTTGAAAATGGGCTAATAACGCAAAGTTGTTTTCACCGCTCAATTTTCATGCAGCTTTTAAAATGTAATAAGGGGAAGAAGTTTGGTAGAAATTTTTGTTAATTGTAAAAAATAAGCTATCAGAATTACTTCAAGCTTTAAAATCAAAACATATTTTGTTATACCAGTGTGATATGAGCAATATAAATTCTTGGTGCTTTGCAGTGAAAATTGGAATTAAATAAACTGAATTTGACGTCAAAGCCGCTTGGAGAGTTAACGCTTGAAAACTGAACTGAAACATCATTACTGTAAGTCACTTGTTTGAGTTGATAAACAAATATATGTTTGAAAAACTATTAATAAACAAGAACTTGTGGAATATTTTGTATAAGTTTTCTATTTTAAGTGTATGTTATAAAAGATAATGTATATATGTTTTTACTGTCTTATTATATCTGTTATGTCAAAGAAATGCATTTATGTTCTTGAACTTTTCATGTTTTAGTCAGAGTTAAATAAAATGAATCATATAGAACAGACATTTTCAAGAACTGTGGAGAAATATTCTGTTCATTTTGATAGACTTGATGACTGCTACGTAGCAGAGGAACTTTTCTGTATTATTCATTTACAAAAAATAATTTTTTTTTAGATATCTCTTGCAGATAAGAATCTGCATATACAAGATAGCTATCAATGTTACAATATTAATGTTTTATTTAAGCTAGTGTGTACTCTAATAACCTAATATGATATCAGATGTATTCACAACGATACATATTTTTTTTGTTTGCTGTTTGAAATGTGCTTCATATGATATGTGTTGTAACAACTGTACAACCTTTTGAAGAATTTTAGTTCAAGAGAGAGAAATTTTTGTGTATTTGTATATTTGTAAAGGGGATGGAACTGCGTTTTACAGGTACAATTTTTTTTTCTTTTGCTTTTGCTTCGCACACACACTTAACTTGTTTCATTCAATTTTTTGTTACTTCGGAAATATAATTAATTTTTTTTTAAATGTGGCTTTTCGGGCTGTTGGAAGATAATATGTGATGCCGTCATCACATATTATTTTTCGGCACTTGTACTTAGCCCCTGTCCTGTATAATCCGCGCACGGATAATCGAGAGTATGCTGTATCTCCAAAAATTCCAGCTCTTTTATTATTAAAACTCCCTTTCTTCATCACTGGATTTTATGAAACTGGCCTCATTCTCTTCGCTGCTTTTTCACAGTGCACGTGCTTTTGAAATTGCGTTCCTTACTGAACCCCAACAGAAATGTGAATTTATCTGACTGACCGCTGTCATAGAGCATTTGGTTCTGAAGAAGTCTGATTATTTTGGAACCCGCATTTCGCTGAGCTGTGCTACCATTTTGTACAAAAACTCTTCGAAACGAAAGAGTTCTTCAAGGATTTTAAGCCGACTTTGAAAGATGAACTGCTACATTTGGTTTTTATGTATTCACATACCTTCTACTGATGTTTCAAATGACATAACACTTTCTGAATTACTAAGTTAATCTTTTTGGGACTATATACAAATCATCGGCATTTTTTGCAGCCTCATTCTAACAATAGGAAGCTTTTTTCATGAAAGAACAACAGCGCAAATCTATATTTCGTACATCGAATGCAATATGTGTATCACACTCTACCATGTTATACTTTGTATATCATCTTTGAATAACAGCAATATTAGCCTAGATTTTTGCAAATACATTACTCAGTGGCGGATTCTGACAGGGCCGCAGCCAGAGGGGGCGGAGAGGACTGAAGACGACCTGAAATGTGACACTTTACTTAGCTTACAATTTGATACTTAGTTTACAATTGAAACTTAATTTACAGTTTGAAACACAGCCCCCCCCCGAAATAAAATCCTGGCTACGCTACTGGGTCCTGAGGAGAGTCTGGGGGACATCCTTCCCCCGTTCTCCCTCTCTCCCCCATCCCCCCCCCGCCCTCCCTACAAAAAAGAAATTACGCAAGGATAAATTTTGTCTCGTTGTATTCTTTGTTTAGGAAAAAGTTTTATTTTTTATAAATTAATCCCCCACAAAAGACGTTACATTGCTTTATTGAACATTTTAAAAAAATAACAAACAAGCTTTTTTAAAAATTAATCCCTCCCCTCAAAAAAATTTTGTATACGCCACTAAAGGCAACTTATGAAGAGAATGCTTTAGTTGCCTTTAGTGGCGTAATACGAGCAAACACGTTTTGGGGGAATATAACCAATTTTTCATAGATACTTAAGAACTGAATTGAGATTGTGAGGTAGAGATTGTGGCGTACTCTGCCTTCTCGAGCATAGTTAGAATTTCGACTTAGCTTCAAAAAATTACTATAAGTAAAACTGTGTATGACATTCCAGGTTTCAGAATTTCACAGTTATCCCATTAAATTCATTTCTATTTATTTCAAATGCTGCTTAAAATATGTGTGCGCCTTGTAACCAGTTTTCATACTTCAAAAAATATATAACTTGTATCTACTAGGAATACCAAGATTTCGTTAGACATTGTTCTGGTTACCTTAAAGAGCACATTTCCAGTTGAAAAAAACATACTATTTGCAATCAGCTTAACGTCTCACCATTTTCAAAAATTGTCAGTGTATTTCCTTTCCTGACCAATACGTCATATTTCTTTCAGGGTAACGTCTCAAGACAAAAGAATGATCTCCTGTGACAGATGACTCGGAAATTCTACCCTTTCCACAAGGAATATGTTTTCCGAGAATACATTTTCCACTACGTCTTGGCTAATCGCTTTTTACGCGTAGAAAAGAAAGCAAATGGAAGAAGGCCGTACGTACTCTTTGACAGCGGTGAGACAAATTAAGAAGAATGGCGTAATGTAGATTCCCAAACGTTGTTATGATCTTGGACTGGTTTCGATAATTTTCTTTATTCAATTTGTATCTATTATTTGTCTATTTGATGAGAAGTAAAATAAAACAAAATAAAAAGCAAATATTTAATACTTTCCACTGAACATTATTTAAGTTTGATTTTTTTTAAGTTTATGGCAACATTGTTGCTGAAGTTAAATCCTAAATCGTATCGTAAAAAAATGGAAATGTGGGTTACGGCCAATTATCTACGCTAGGGATCTAGGCCGGGGTGGGATTGCCCTCCGTGGGGGACTTACTAAGCGGTCCTATCCCGTATTTACTCTAAGCTTCGGAGAAAACCACGGAAAACTCCGAACAGTTAGGCCGGGCGGACGCGACCTGGCTGCGAACCAGGCACTTTCTGTCTCCCAGCACAAAGCGCTAGCGCTGTGCCAGTGGCGGGACATAAATCGGGTCGTAATCGATTGCTAATTAATCGTTATTTAACCGTAATGCATTGCACGTGCTTGAATAATATTATTAATTTCGTATTATATTTTAGTACATACATTGATTGCTTCGTAAAAGACTACATTTAATTTTTAATGAAACTTTTAATTTCTAAAACATCCTATAAATCATAAATTTGTCCATAGAAGTATTTTAAAATAATGTTCTATTACTTAAATCCTCACAAATGCAAACTTAATACCAAGAAAAAATAAATTAGTGTACTTGTGAATCAGTTAACTAGGATAACTATCATGCGACAAAATTTAACAACTTGAAGTGCATTTGAAAGAAAAAATCATGTTATTAATATTATTGATGTTACGGTAATTTCGTACAGTAAAATAAACGATAGTGAACATGATAAAATCCAACTTTTTATTTAGTACTCTTGTTTAACTGTCTCATGTATTTCTTTCAGAAATGCTTCCGAAGATGAAAATAGCAGCAAAATCGTGGAATAAGAGGTAATCCAAATAAATTAATAACAAAATAGAAATAGTAGAGTTCCAGTAGTAAAAAGAAAATCATACGTTATATTTTATTACATATCTCTGTGAGTTAACTAGCTAATCAATTCAACCATGTAGATTAATATATAAATATATGTAACAGAAATGTAGAGACATATTTTCTATTTTATCATGCGAAAATTCATTTATTATATATTAAATTTACGCATATTTTCATTCAATAAATAATATTTATCAAAAGCATGCAGTCAACAAATCGATATATTAAGTTAATTTAAGCATTTATATTTTAACAAATTAATTGCATCTATCCGTGTTTAAATTTAACATCTAATGCGATAAAGATTTTTATTAGTTTAGTCTCAGGATAAAATTTCATTTCTTATAAATATTTCTCCATCTACACCACAAATTGATGAAAAATATTGAAAAATTGAACTCATGATGAATATCAAATTTTTTGTGTAAAATACAGCGTCAATGATATTTACAGTATTAAAATGTTCAAAAAGTGAAACAATCATCCATGAAACAATACATCTTATGATGAATATGCCATTAATAATGTCATAAATACCTTAGTATAATTCTTGGTGTATATTATAAAGCATTTAAAAACTTCCTATTAAACGTATACATGAAACTGAAAGAAAGTTGAAGACTTTTTCGACTTACGACTTTTACTTTTCTTAATATTTTTCCAAATATATAATTTAAAAAAAAAGCTAAAAAAATTAAAAATTCTAGTAAAAAGTAGGGAAGGATTAGAGATGAATAATAAAATAAAAATGAAAAGGTAACGTAGGAGTATTAGTTTTTAATAAAAGTACGAAAATAAAACACAAAGAGAATAACTATAAACAGAAATATGCATAAGGACAAAAATTAATAAACATAAGGAATTTATTCATTTTCAGCATAATACACTAGTTTTATAAATGCTTTATAATTTTCAAAATTTTTAAAACATTTTTAATTGGGAAAATTTTGTAATACACATGATATTCCACGACACGCATGTTAAATTACGATCTCTTGAATACTTTTTAGAATTGGTGATAATTCTTATTGGTCGAACATTGTTCCAGCCAATTTTCCCTAACTTCTCTGGACACCGAATTTTTTCGAGTCTCAGAACATTCTTTTCAAACTAATGTATCATATTTCTTCTGCAGTAACATCTCAAAGGAAATAAAAATGATGGCCAGTGACAGATCACTCGCTGATTCTTTTCCTTCTTCGCCGAATAAATTTCGAAGAACATTTTTCTGCTACGTTTTCAACTAATCGCTTTTACATGGAAATAAAAGAAGAATCTTACATGTCCTGATGGCGGCAAGACATTTCTAAAAGAATCTTGTAATGAAGGTTCCTGAACAACTCATGTTAATTGAACTTCGGTTGTTTTCTGGGGTTCTCCGATTTTAATGGTTTTCTGGTGACTGTTAGGAAAGCAAGTTAAGCTAGCACAGTTTTGATGCTTTCAGCAGTTATAAGACAGCTCTCTTAGGGAAAGAAATGCTGCTTAAACTTTTATAACAAAATACAGTCTGCTCTCAGATTTAATACAGTTTGCAATTTATACAGATTTCCATTTTTCTTGAAAGAGATTACCATTATTCTTGAAATAAAAAAAAAGCACAGGTTGTTTCGAAACTCATGGGCAAAAATTTAAGGAGTGTTAGAGAAAACCAAGACGGTTTAGAATCACATAGGTGTGGGGTAGGAAACGTTGTTTTCATTTACCTGTTAATAATCACTTTAATAATCAAGCTTGAAATCATTGTATAATCCCCTACTTTAGTAATAAATCCTATTACTAATCCATTTTAATCAACTGCTTTTATGTGAAAGATCCATTAGTCTTTGAAGAACCAAAATTCAGAAAGTTCACTATTATTCCAAAATGATTATTAACAGGTACACGAGGACGATGTTTCTAACCCCACATTTCTATGTGACTCTGAACCATCTTGGCTCACCGCACCACCCCTTAAATTTTTGCCCATGAGTTTCGAAACACCCCGAAAAGTACTTGTTTATACTCAAAACATATATACTATTTTTAAGCAAAAGAAGGGGAACTGAAAAACCTACACCATTTAAAAAAATTGCCTTATAATCCATTCATAAACAAACATATTTCCCCCCCCCCTTTCGACTTGTACAACAGTGAAACAATTCAAAATAAATGATATTCTAAATAACCTCACAAAGTTCAATAATTGAAAAAGAAATGTTTTTGTAAAAATTATAATTCATTAACTTTCTCTAAAAGCATTACCTAATATTCCGAATTTTCTATTTAAAAAAATCTTGTTTAAGTAAAACATTTTTCTGCCTCTTACAATTTGAAGTCATTTTGACTTTTTTTTTTTTCAACGAAAACATTGAAAGAGTTCTAAAGAAATGTCATCTGTTGGCATAAGGTATTTTAAAGTTGTTTTGCTAAAAGAAAACTTTTACATGCTCATAAATGCAGCGCTAGAAGCTAAAGAAAATTGGAGGATTTCCGTGAAACTATTTCAGAGTTTTAAAGGATAAAACAAGAGAAAGAGAGAATGGAAAAAGCCGAATAACATTAACAAATTGCAAAAGTTGTAGACATTTTTTTGCACGTAATTCGTTTGAAATGTTAGAGTTCTTCAGTCTTGATTTTAGAGCGTCGTTTTTGGTAGATTTGTGACAATTTGAGTAACTTAATGTTTATTAAAACTGTGCAAAACATCTTTTTAATCTTTGTAATGTATTGCATGTTTCAGCCTATGTAATATATTCAAATATATTTTTACGAATTTTCGGGACAACCCGCTGTTCTGGGGTTTAAAATTCGTTTTCTAAGAGTCAAGTAGTTAATTTTTGCTTTTAGTTGCATCGAAATTGGTTAACTAGAATGCGAGATATGGAGTTCATTGTTTCTCCATTGGTTTCTATAGCATTTTCTAGAAATCCCGCGAAATATCGGTCGTAGGCCTTCGGTACCCTCACTTTAGGGGACGTATTTTTGGCGCCTAATTTGTCGATATTTCGCCAAAAGTCGTCAGGCTTGGGGACATTTCTGTCATTTGGCGCGATTTTCCCTATGGGGCTTGTAAAGCTAGTTTTCCTGCATTAACATGCATAATTGCCTAATATTACTTGTCTATTACGCAATCATAATTGAATCTATTCTAGTACATTCCACGGATAGTTATCTCTGGAAGCTTCCCCGGTGTTCCTCGTAACCTATAAAAGCAGCGCTGGTTGCCTAGTTCAGTCTTAGTCCTGCTTCTGCTTTTGTATTGGTGCTTAGAGAAGCTATGCTTAGCTTCTTTTAGAAGCTTTGTTTTTAAGTGCGGTGTGTAAATTCTTCATTGCTGAGTCTTGAGGGACTGTGTACAATTTCCCTCGTAAGTTTGCACTGAATTTATGCCTGTGGGAGTGTTTTCTGCGTGAGAAATACGGCATTTGTGAAAGCTTCTGTTCCAAGCGGACTGCAATTAGCTCATTACTGGCTGATTGTGCTTGTGAATTTTGTACAGCTGATTGCTCGAGGAAGTTCTAGAAGCAATACAGTTTGTGTTCCCATCCTGACAAGTGGACTCTTTACTAGAACTTCACCTACTGGACTTTAGAACGACGATCCCAGAAACTAATTTTCTGCAACAGTTTGTTATACATCGGTACGTTGGTTGACGAAAGGTTCGCCCCGCAGTGGCCTAGTCACTAAACTCTGTTCCCGTAGGAACACGGCAAGTGAAGCAGAATCCGGCTTGACCAGTGATTGGGAGGGTGAACTCCTCTCTCGGCTGGACTGCTGCGGAATCGTGTATGCTAATGATAGCGGGTGCACGTAAAATCCGTCGTGGGTCCGATGTCCTCCACATTCGAACGACACTTCTGGGGGTGGCGATTTCAGGGGGGGGGGAGGTCCTTCATCTGGAATTGGCTCAAAATTAAAGGCTCCTGAGAGAAGTCGCACTTCCTCCTATTGGGGATCATTGAAATGGAAGCCGTCCCATTCCGCTCATTGCCGTCCTATGTTGGGGAGATCTGGCACCTCTCCGCAGTTGCTAGAGGGCGTTAGAAACAACAACACCAGCGAAAGATTCAAGTAACGACGTACTACGGCGCTTGACTAGTAACTCCAAGAAACACTCATCTAAATTCTCAACAAGCTTTGTTTGTTTGGGAACATGTTCTTCGGATTTGTGTGCTTTGGTTGAAACCCGCTTATAAATCCTCGTCAGGAGGACAACACAAGGAGGGGGTTCCCACCGTGGGGTCTTTCTAAGGGATCCTAACCCGTATTTCTCTTAAATTTTGGGGAAAACCACGGAAAATGGTCACTCGGAATGGTTAAGACGCGCAATGGGACCCGAACCCGGGACCTTCACACTTTGCCCGTCTACAATTTCCAGTGGCATTACCACTTTGTCCTGGTGAGGCACCCAATGCAAGCTTAGTGAGTTTTCAAAAGCAGTATAGACAAAACTGATGTATGATGTGCCTTAGGTGAACGACGCCTAAGTTTAAGGATGGAAATTTTTAAAACGATTACCGTCTTTAATGAAGGCAAATTAAAATTTGTGACATTTTCCTTTAATATTGGAAAAAAACATTAATGTTCAATCTTTTATTGCTCTATTTTTTAAAAAAAATCAACTTTATTTTCAATATTTAATACTAAAACCGCGGCCTGGCTCAAATTGACCCATCTGGCAAAATTGAAATTGCAGTGCAAACACAATTCTGTATTTGAACGATAATGAAATTTTATAGAAAAAGCACTCAAACTACTGACGTTAAAAGATAAAATAAATAACAGCTTTATGTAAAACACACTTATAAAATGATACTTATGGGAAAGTACGAACGTTTCGACCGAAAATTGTTTCAGTCTTCGTCAGCCGACACACTTCGTTTCAAGAAACAGTCGGAACTCCTTTCCTTCCGACTGCTAAGTATTAAATTAAATAGAATGTCGTACCTTCCTTTAAGTATCATTTTATGTGAATGTTTTACACAAAATTTTTATTTCTTTGATAATGGCATTTGTTTAACCTTAACATTCGTATTAAGGTTAATATACAATAAAATAAAATAAAAATAAATTGTTATATTATATCTGTTATCTGTTTTTAGGTTATCGTCACTTGAGGTAGGTATGCCTAAAACCGTGGGATGGGTCAAATTGACCCGACTTGTAAAATTTACGTTTCAATGAAAATGACATAATGGTATGATATTATGACATTAATTATGTCATTACCATTTATTTTATTAATGATAATAACATTTATTTAATTTGAGCTTTGGGTTTCAGACTCCTGGAAAATTTTGAGACAAAATGGCCCATTCCGCTGTTTTAGGCACACATGTTAAAAACAAAGCTAAGAGCTTTATTTATTTTTTTCAGAAAGTTAAAAGTTTCTTTTTAAGTTCAGTTCGTAATTTTTTGAAGAAAACGGAAAAAAAATTGATTTCGGGTCAAAATGACCCATACAGCGGTTCTAGTCTTAAGATGAAGTTTCAGAATTCTCCCAGGTTTAGCGTCACACGAATGTCCTGCAGCAACTTGTAAGAAAGGTAAGAAATTCGGTGTTAAAATTATACATTAAAACTAAATAAACCAAGCCGAGCAATTGAACTTTAAAGAAAACTTTTATTGAACTGATAAAGTTCATGTTAGAAAATGAAAAAAAAAAATAAAAATAATCTAAAATATTACTATACAGAGCTTACTCCACGTATCGCTTTCAACTCCCAACGGGGAAAAAAACTTTTCATTAAATTAAGAAAGAAAAAAAGGAACAAAATCTGAAACACTTTCAGATTTTAAATACGCACTATAGTGCTACATATTAAAAGCGTAATTTAAGCGTCGTCCCTATTTTTCTTCCTTATTCTATTAAATTGGAAAGTGTATCATTATTGATGAATGTTCCGTATTTTGCTTCCTTGTCTCATAAAACCCATCTTTGGAATCGAAATTTATCTTAAAATCGCCCACTTAAACTATTTTACAATCTTCGCCAAGTACATTACAACTATACTTCACCGTTTTAAATATTGGTACGAATTTGCATCATAATCCATGAGTATGCCGTGTTTGTCTTTCTTGGGTTCATTCCTAATTTTATGCCCCGACTCTCGCCAAGATGGGGATCATTAAACATATGCAGTAACCGTGACGATTTTGTGTATTTATGTGGCAATCGTAATTTAGAATTAAAATAGCGATTTGGAACAACCTGTAAGTGCAGCATTCCGTTACATTTTTATTTATTTTGGGTTGCCAATTAATGTAGTTTTAATAATTAAGTGTCTTCAAATTCCTTAACTGGTGCGTTTATCGCTCATTTGTTCACTTTAGTTTCATCTAGTTCTTTCGGGAGCATTGAAACTTGTGCATAACTCCTAGAGACCCATGACTGCAAAGTGCGGGGAATTTTTAGGTTGGCGAGAGTAGGGAGACACATCTTTGGAATCGAAATCTATCTTAAAATTGCCTACTGAAACGGTTTTACAATATTCGACAGACATATTTGAAATATAGGCATATTCCAACTATGTCGCGTAGACATATTTTAAATACTGTTTGGAATGGGCATCATAATCCATGAGTGTACTGTGTTTTCCTTCTTTGTTCCCTAAAACACTTCTTCGGAATAGAAACCTATATTAAAATCTCCTACCAAAACTCTTTACAAATTTTCGCCAGGCATAGTCAAACTCTACTTCACCTTTATAAATACCATTTGGGAAGTGTATCATAATCTATGACTGTACCGTTTTTGTCTTCTCTGATTTATAAAAAACTTCTTCGGTATTAAAATCTATATTTAAATCGCCTACTTAAACTATTTTACAATATTCGCCAGGCGTTTTCTAATTATACTCAAAATATATTTATAAAAATTTAAAAGTGATATACGGCACGTAGACAAATCGTGTCTATACACCAAAAACCGTGATCGAGCGAAACAGCACGCAAGTGATGAAAAATACAGAAAAATATAGTGTAGCAAATCATTACTTGAAAAAAAAATCATGAAATAATATTAAATAAAACCATTTTCAAATTGGCGAGCTAACGCATTAACAGTACTAAAAAAAAAAAATGCCGTACAAATTTGAGTTATCCGATGTTTTCTGTAATCCGGGACACCAAACAACCGTGGTGTAAGATACCAAGGGGCACCTCGATTAATTCGAAAGAACTTGGATACAAACTTGAACATGTGAAAGCATGTTAGATTATAACATGACATTACCATTGTGTTCCCAATTAATTTTTTTGCATTATAATAATTTGATTTTTAACTGCAAATGTTTAAAACTACTTCAATATATATATTTTACAAACATATCTTCAGTTAAAAAATGTATTATCTAAGAATATCTTGTATGTTAATTTATCAAAAGTTACACAATACAGTGAGATGAGGTAAAATGGTTTGAAAACCACAGTCAAAACAGTCAATGAGTAAAAAAATTATTTTTTTATGCATTGACTGTTTTGTTTTACTAGTAATGCTAAACATGCAATATTTTGGTGTTACTTTATTCAATGCATTCATCTCCTTCATACTTTAGAGGATATTATATAGCTATACTAGTTTTAAATGCAAAATTATTAAACATTATTAAGAGCTGTTCTTGTCATAAAGATGCGATAAAATGGGTAATGGGTGGGGTAAAATAGGTAGCAGGTTTTTAAAAAGCGGAAAAAATTAATACAATTTATGAACTTTCATTTATTTCCAATCATCACTGACATATTATGGAAATTTAAAAAAATACAGCCATGGCTGTAACACTTAGGTTCTATTGTATTCTGACCCTCGTTGTTGCTGGGTAAGGTGGTATGAAATGAGTGGGCATTTCTTTTCATTTAATATTACAAAAAGTTTTTTTTTAATGTTTTTTAGCGTATAATTGAACATTTGCAGGAAACTTTTACATTTACTAAAAAGTTTATTAAAGCATTTCCAAACAGAATATTAACTAAGATTGTATACCCATTCTATCCTACTGCAGAAAAAAAAATATTAAAAATAAATTCTCACTTTTTTTCTGATAATAAGTTGTTTAGACCTTTCCTAAATGGAAAATAATAACAGGATTTCTCAAATTTTCAGGAATGTATAAGTTTCTTGACAGTTTTTTTGGACACAAGAAAATAATATGGATTCAATAAGCAGACAAAAGCTAATATTATGTTACCAAATGCAATTAATAAACTTTTTAAAGGGCACAAATCTTGCCAAATAATGCCTAAAAATATTGAAAAATAAATACCATCTAAAGACTATTTATATTTTTAATCCGAAAGAAATACTTATTACCTACTATCCATTTTACCTCACCAAATCCTATAAATATAAGCAATTATTTGGTTTAACAGCATTTCGAACCACTTTGATTCCTTTCTGAATTTTCTTTACCCTGTCAAAACATACGGAAGACGTACAGTTTCTTCGGATTTCCATGTAAAAGCAATTAAACACCGAAAATGGAACTGAGGAGAAGATTAGACTCCTGGCGCCGAAAGAAAGAGTAGGTGCATCAACTGTCATTAGGCATGCTTTCAACTTGGACTGACAGTTTCAGTGAATTAGGATAGACAAGGCATTGTAAGTTGTATTGGAAACGACGATAACACATAACAAAGTTTCAAAAACTGGTGACGTTATTTAACTTATTTATTTAGCAGTTCAGTGCTTAAGTTTCATCATACTTTTGTAAAAACCCTTGTTTTAAGCACTAAGCGTAAATCCATGCACTTGATTTAAATGAATAGTTTTTTAAGTAACTTAATTAAGGACTCATGGAACATGAACTGACTCAAATTTTCGAATTTTCAATTATCTTCCTATAAAGTAGAGCAGACTGAGAAGATTCCATACATATGCAGTTTATGCCATTTTAGGATATATAAATACTGAAAATATGGCTTTTAAAAAGTAAATAAACTTGGTCTAGCAACAACAAAGCTTTAGTGTTTTGTCTTTTTCTTAAAATGTGTTTTTTTTTCTTTTGGGATTAGTACCCTTTTCTAAAAATCTGTTTCATCTAAAGAGTCGAAACTTTCCAAAATTGTTTAACTAACTTGTTTCTGCAAAAGTACCTAACATTAGAGATCTTAGTGAAAAAATTTTGAAAATAATGATTTTTTTGTTTATTTAATTTTTAAGATTTTTAAAGTTTTTTAATAAAATATTTCTAATTTTATTTCTTTTAATCCAAAATTAAAATCATTTCTTATTATTCTCAGATACTACGTTTTCTGATACCATACCAAATTTTAAGGTAATAAACTCAATATTTGCTTTAGAAAAGTGTACCAAACTGACATACTGTTCAAAAAATTTCATAGAGATATGTAAAAAAGTTAACTAGCTCTTAAAAACTAATTTATGCATCAAACTATTTTTTTAACTTTATAAATAGATTATAATGTGTGTATATACAGCGTTATGAATTGTTATGAATTTTCAGAGTAATCTTCTTTTTTGAGGTTCAATTTGATCTGTCGTTCGTGTTCTACAAGTTGAATAATTAAGATTTGCATTTTGTTTCACGTAAATCTGTATACGTGATATTCATTTTTACAGTTTCCACTGGATGAAACTAAGGCTGGAGGTTTCTCCCCAAATATTGGGGTTGTGTTCAGTTTTAGGTAGTTACTTTTTGCTCCAAACTTGGCGACATTCCTATAATGTAACTTGTAATGTTTGCTTTCCCTCATAGTATTAGTATTCTGATATTGAATTACGTGACAGGGATATAACTTTTTTGCTTGAAGATAATGCGGGAACTTTCAAGAAAAGTCGCCAGCAGAAAAACAGATCAACCCATATATTCAGCTGTGTTATAGTTTAAGGGTATATAGGCATAAACTAAGAGGAATACAAGGGTATAGCTCTTGTATTCCTCTTAGTTTATGTTGTGCTCTTTTTGGATCCGTATTGAAGCTTCTAAGGAAGTCGCTCTGTCCGATTGAAATTTATCCAGGAAATTATTGTGTGAATCTCCCTCAATTCTGCTACGAAATTCTTTCAACGACTTTCTAGAAGAAATAAAGTGTGTGCTTCGTCCTGATGATTCGATTAGTTCTTGAAACATTCTAGACATTCTGAACTGTCAAGCATTTTCACCCGTGCGAAACCATTACTATACACTGAAATAAATGATTACAGCGCAACGTGGGGGTAAACGTAACGCCAACACGTTGTTATCCACATGTTGTAATGTGGATTTACGGCACGTTGTGATGTTGGCGTTACATTTATTCACATAGCGTGCAGTGGATTTACAACTTACAGTGCTATATTATTTTCCAGCATAACGTGTGGGTAAACGTAACGCCAACACGATGTGATTAGACTGTGCCAGTTGCCATGCAATCATTGTCATGGGTTCTTCGTGATTGGTTTATCAATATCATTACGTCATTTATGAGAGGATTTATAACACTCAGTGCCATATTATTTTAAAGCAATACGTGTGCTCAAATTACAGATAATTCTTCCAGTGTAGCGAAAGGAAATAAACTGCAAGCAAAGCAAAACCGAACATTTAAAAAACTTTACATTTATGGCACTTGCATGCGGAATGCATGCTTAGCTTAAGAGTCTAAAATTATTTTTCTCTTACGAATATCAGATCAAAATTTAGTAAAAAATGTAGCAGAATAAAGACTTCAATAAAGTAAAATAATTTTTCACCACATGGCTGACTAAAAATTATTTTTAGGAAGTGTTTTTTGGAGAAAAGAATTCTTAAAATAGCCAACCATTTCGATATTTTAGTTTCAGAGTCATTTTCATTTACTCTAAAATATCATTTTTTTTCTATTTTAGTAATTAACTGGAGGAAAAATTAATAGAAAAGGAAAAAAATATGCGAAAAAAACATGTTCGATAGGTGAATTTATATTAAACAAAAAATTAACGAATCCACTGATAGAATTGTAAAATAAGAGTTCTATCGAACATTTGTATCTCAAAAAAGTGGTAACACTCTTTAATTATTTATCTAGCTCTAAGAAATATTTCCTCTTGTTAATTTTCAAAAAGTTATGCTTTTTAAATTTATATACAAAATACAAATTAAATTTGTATACCCCCTACAAATAATTCTTAGTTATTAAAGTATTTCCCATAAACTACTCAGGTGATGTGTTAAATTTCAGTCTTTCCTCATAAAATGTCTCACAGATATCTATAAAGACGTCCAAGTACTATTTTGAACGAAACAGTTTAATGCTAGAGTGCACAAAATTATTTTATTTCGTAATTTCTGTATAACCCCCGAAACGCGATCATCCAGTGTGATTTTTCCCTATCGAGAGCCGTTGAAAAATGGTTTAAGTTAGCAAATGTTTATGATAATATCTCTGACACTTTTTAGGATATATAGTTCACAAATTTTGAAATCACCCCATTAGTGCATGGGTCACATTTTACAATTGGAGATTTTTTTTTGTACGAGAACCGTATACAATTTTAATTTTTAAAAATTAAAAAATTGCAACTTTTTTAAATTAACGAGAGGATTTTTTTATTAACATTGCCTTTTTCTTGCCTTATTTTGGACAACTTTTGCAATTTACATTGTCCTTATCTCTAATAGATAATGAGTTCAAGCATATTACCACCATTTTGGGACGCCCTGGTATAATCAAGTTTGGTGGAAGTCCAATAAGCTGAAAAATCAACAGTTTTCGAAATATTTAAGAATTTTGAAATTTTAGCCTTGTTACTCACATGACCCTGAAAAGTTTGCTGGACTGCTCCGTAGCAATTGAATAACAAATCTAAAATTATGTTAGAAAAACTTATTATAATAAAAAACCTTTCTTTGCATTTCTTGATTAAATATTATTTTGTTTGTCTTTTCTGAAATGTGTTTGATTATAAAGTAATAATTTCCTTTTCCTGAAAACTACCTTCTGGTGATTTCCTGTGGTCATTATTTTGAAAGAAAGATCTGGAAAAAAATGCATTTCTTGGAACGTTCCGCCAAATGATTCCTGCATGCGGTTCTAGGGAGAATTTATGTGAAATGAAAAGCAATACAAATTCTAAGCATGATGACCTGAAACAAGAACAGATGAATCCTCAAAGTAAAATAAAATATTAATACTGTTTGGCACTTTACACATGCATGAGCTACGTTCTGCATCTTTTTCTTGTCAAAAATTTGAACAAAGCAATGTAATGGTTTGAAATCCCAGTGCATTTACATTGCGTATAGAATACTACATAGCTTTATTGTACTTAATACTGCATACACACGAGTACTAAAATATTATTTTTAAAAATGAATACGTTATGCATATTCCCTATAACTAAACATAATTGGGTGTATCTTAAATTTTCTTACATACTTTAAATGCAGCATAATTATTCTCACCTAAAATTACATGTTTTATTATATAAGCAAAACCCAGTCATATCAAATCAAATAAATTCTATTGTTGAGACATTTTAGCTATTTTAATGTTTTTTTTGGCAGCACATTAATGTTTTGTGAATGTTTTCCAATATGTGACATATTACCACAAAACCTATTACACAATTTTCCTTAAAAAATGTACTGTATATGATATAGAATTTTTTTATTAATTTAATTCAGCAGGCCGCCTCTTACTTTACAAATCTAGAAAAGAAGGGAAAGATAAAATCTGTCGAAGGCTTCAAAAGTTTTTCCTATAGTTTTATAACCGGAGGACTTTTCCACTCACAAAACTTTTAAGATTTTACTTTAAACATTTTTTTTTCAATGTTTATCTTTGTTTAGAAATCGTTATTTTAACAAAAAAGAAATCGAACTGCTGATTGAGGAGACTACCTGATAAAAAAAATGCACTAAAATTTTCTTAGTAATATTTATGCCGTGAAATTGATATATTACCGATTCACTTACAGTTATTCTAATATTTTTAAGAAACTAAATTGAACACCTTTACAATCAAGCGATTAATGTGGAATTTCTATTTAAATTCTTAGCGAAATAGAAAATGACTCATGGCAGTCTTGATGGGCAACGTTAATTTTGTTAGGAAAATGTCAGTTTAGCATTCTCCGTAAAAACGGAGATTTTTATTCCCCCACAGATGTCTTGTTTAATAAGTAGAAAGCTGTTTTTGAAATTCATAAGTCAGTGGCTCTTAAATAATCTTCCACAAAATTACCGCATGTGCATACACATATAGGATGTATCAAAAAGTTTTTCTTTTACAAACTTTTAAAATGATGGTATATAACCAAGCAAAATGATTCAGAAATACATGGGAATGCAAGGTCGAAAATTCCGTCTTCATACAGCAGCTAAACATTTTTAGAAAAACAGTATTGAAGAGTGAAATTTTCCATTCCCTTAAAAAGAAATTAATTTTATGTATGTAATATTTATAATGAATAATAAAACTACCTTACTTCCTTTTGAATTATGTAGTTCCCGGAAAATAAATCCATAGTTTATGAAACCCAATCAATGAACATATTTTGCTGTCTTCTGCCGCTCTATAAATATATTTTGGGGCAAGTTCATCGTGGTATTTTCTTAACTTGCTACAATTGACTACATTTCTTTAGACCAAATGCTGCAATATTTAAGTGCAATCATTTTCGGTAAAGATTCTTTCAGGCCATAGTTTTTTCATACGCACGAAGCCACCAAAAAATTGAAATGCAATTTCACGATTTTCCTCCTTTTAAAGCCTGTAAAATACATAAGAGCTTAATCAAGCTAATGAGATTTTGTGATTTCAGATTTTTTGAGCTTTCAAGTCTACGCCTAAATTAAAGAAAATTTTGAATCTGGTGATTAAATACTAAGGCAAATAAGCGAAATGAACAGATCAATGAAAGAAAATAAACTTGCACGAAAAACATATAAGAGTGCCTTTTGTGAGAACATAATTGATTTTGAGACCAGTTTTATGAGTATTTTTGCAATGGCAAAAATTTTTTGCTTGAGCACAAATAATAACACATTGACGGACATGGGCATGTAGTTAGCAGTGTGGACTAATGTGTGTTATTTTGCAAAACTTTAATTATTTCATATTTTAAACGCCATCTTATTTTGAGTGTCTTTTGTTATATATATATATATATGTTGCCAATGGGTTTGGAATGGCTAAAGAGTTTATCGACGTTCATGGATGTCCTAACAAATACCTAGTATTCAAGTCAGAAGGTGGGCAGAATTTGAATTGATATGTTATATACCACTTACTTTTCGTGTTCATGGATTTATTAAAGTGAGCCAGCAAGAGTCAAAGCATCGATTGGTTTTATTCTGGTGGTACTCTTTAGTAGCGAATTGATTAAGTCAGTACTCAAAAAGCAAGACCGAAATATTTATGAAGTTATTATCGAATCATCTCTTAACACGAAATAACTGTCGTTTTGTCTCTTTGAAGAATAACTGTTGCCCAGTGCTGAAAAAGTGAAGCCGTTGTCATCGCTCGATTTAACTACTAGCAATATGGCGGTCAGTCGAATCGCTCATCACGTGCCTCATATCTAAGGAATATTTTTAACTCAAATGGCTGTGGTTGAACAGTCTATTCATTTTTTCTTCTATATTGATGTATTTTAATCATATTATTCATAAATTTTATAAATAATCAATATTTTTTACGGAAAATTATGTGAAAGTGAAGAATTCTCGTACAGCCCTTAAGAATTTTTATTGAAATCATATTTAATTTTCGTGAATCAAAACAGTCGAAATGTCAGTTTTGTATCCTTACAGCGAAGGCACCGTGCATTAAAGGGTTAACTAACTTAATGACGTAGAAAAATACGCTATCTTGAATTGCGCTCTATACTATTTTCTGAGTTCCTAACTTCGTTAGAAAAATTTCACTGTAAATTTATACTACTTGTTCCCCGTTCCAAATGCTTTTCTTTTCAGAAATGCCTGCAGCATTTTAGGTACTGCTTTTTACCAATCATAATAATCGTTATTATTAAATCATATTACTGAACAAAATATATGAAATTTTTTTTTCTAAAAGGATAGTATCTCCACGCTTATTATTATTTACTTTGTTTTAAGAAAAAATTTTCTTGCAGTAGACAAAAGCAGATCTTAAACTGCAGGAATCTGTATTAAAACAATTTTCTTTTACCAAACATTTTACCACACAGATTTCATATTTAGAAAAAGTGTGAATGGACAAAAAGATTCGCTATTCAAATTTTAACATCTGATCTCAGAAAGTTATCTTAGATAACTAACGTATTCCATGAAAAAACAAGATAAAATATGTCAGAAATAAATTTATTTTTATTGAGATACATTGAGTGTAAAAGAATCGTGACTACACGCACAATAAATCTATATGGCTGATAGATGAGATTTGTGTCTTCAAATATCTGCCGCTCGATTTTTTTATATTTGACGGAAGAGCATTACATCAAATTCCAAGGATTGAAACTCATGAATGCTGTATGCCTAAAACAATAGGAAATATATCTGCGCTACCGTTTTCAAATAAAAATATGGTTTATATTTTCCGAAAAATGGTTCAAGTGAAAGATATATGTAAAGCACAAATCTTACAAATATTTTTTCTATAATGGTTAATAACAGCTGCGCATTCCCTGTTGCCGCAAACACCTTAAAAAAAAAAAAGAAATACAAGATTGCATATGATAGGGTGGGTTGAGTTTTGTTTTCTATTTTTGATGATATGTAGTGCAGGAAAAGTAGTAAGGTGGCATAAAATGCACATAAAAAATTTAATTTTGTAGGACAATTTCTTGCTTTTCCGCGAATGCGTGCAATTTCGGCCAAATGCTGCTTCTTGATGTTTTCTTTTTAATAAAAATTTTCAAAGAACTTTTTTATGTATTTTCTATGATCTGTGATACGGAAAAGTTGTCATTGGTGGGACTAAAAAATTTGAAGTGTATGGGACGGTTCCTTCATTTGAAGATCCTTCCTTCATCATAGAAATTTCCGCTAAGTTCTGTTTTACACTTATATCAATTTTTGTCAAAATGTTCAAATCTCTGTTTTTGCTTTATTTATATTTTCCAGTAATAACTGTATTTATATATTTATTTGCGTATAGTGTGTGAAATGTTCTCTATTTTCTAATGTTTTGTATGAAATGGGTGTTATAAATTTATATATCTGGGATATTTAATATCTCTTTCCGCTCAGAATAGTCGACTGCTTAAATTCCCATGGTCACAATGTTGACAAAATCAGCGGACTCTTTTCCACTGGTGGTCTAGAGGGGCTTACCATGTAGTCAAAAGAAACATTATTTTATTATTATTATTTTGTCTCTCGGACAACTGCTGAATTTACATCATCGATTCACAAAAAAAAGGCAACATTTAAGAATAAAATCACAAAATTGGTCGGGAGTAATAAATTGGGACCGCAACCTTGATAGACCAGCAAATTTATTTGTACTGGTGATCGTAAATAATTTGAAGTCAAAGCCTCATCAGTGGTCATATCACTAGAAATGGTAGACGGAAGGTGCCTGGTTCAAAACCCGCATACGCCGACCTAACCGTTCGGAGTTTTCCGTCGATTTCTCCTAAACGTAGCGTAAATACGGGTTAGGACCTCTTAGAAAGTCCCCACGGAGAGCACCCCCCCCCCTCCTTGCGTTGTTCTTCTGACGTGAATTTATAAGCAAATCCGAGATACATGTTGCATAAACAAACAAACAAGCCAAAAGAGATTTTTGTATTGCATTGTTGGATAAACTTTTCCTACCACTGACCTACCTAGGACGGACATTGATTTTTAACTATTTTTTGTTTTTCAATTCCTCCTTTTTTTTTCACTAATTCAATTCAATTTTATTTCTTTTTTTCGTTTTGACATGCAGACGTGGTTGCATGTGGACTAGTTTATTTTTGAACATGCGGACGTGATTGAATGCAGAAGGGTTTCCAAAAAAGAGTTATTTTTCCCCCTTAATAACAAAATTTAAATCTGGTAAATGTATAAGCAATAATGAACTAATAATAAGGAATACACAAACTCCTTAATCAGCTAAAAACTCACTGTAATTTACTGTACTTTTGGAAAATCAAATGAACCAATTGCTGGTGTGCTTGGCTTTATGGCTCCGTCAAACAGTTCAGCGTTAAGCGGTTTTTTTTTTTAAATCCAGTACTTACTATATTCTAATATTCATTTATTTTTAATCATGAAAAATCTTTTTCGGTAATTTGTCATTTTGATTATACAGGGTGTCCCAAAAATGTGGTAATACACTTGATTTTGTAATCTATGAGAGGAAAATATGTTCAAAATAAGATTGGGAAAAAAAAAACTACTTTAAGAAAAAATCCTCTCCTTATATTTCAAAGAGTTATAATTTTTAAATTTGTATACGAGTTCAGTACAAAAATATTCAGCTGGTAAAATGTGATCCATACATTAATGAGGTGATGCAGAAAATTTAAGCCTTTCATCATAAAACGTATCAGAGATATTTTCAAGCAAAGATGATCAATGCTAAACATTCTTTGAATGTGTTTTGTGTTTAATGCTACAGTGCAAAAAAATGTTTCTGCGAGACCAACCGACGTCATTTTTTTCCTTTCGAGAGACATTGAAAAATGGTTTGAATAAACATTTATTTATCTTCACATCTCTGGCGCTTCTCAGGATAAAATCCTCAAATTTCAATCACCTCATTAGTGTGTATGGGGCACATTTTACTAATAGTGAATATTTTTGTGCGTAGACCGTATGCAAATTTGAAAAGTGAAATTTTTTAAAAATTAACAATAAGATTTTTTTTTCTAAGTGGATAAGAATCCCAGGCTGTTAGGCTTATGTTTAAAATCATTCTTTTCTCCCCTTTCACATTCGCTAGCCCAGTGCCCGATGCGTTTACACCTTTTATAAGTCATTCTTGAAGCATCCGTAATTTTATGACTCGGCTGGCCCGAGTATTCGTCATAATTTTTATTTTTAACATTTTTTTAAAACTTTCTAATTTTTTCTAGTCCTTTCAATACCTTATTTTGAATGTTTTTTTTTCAATTTGCAATGCCTACTCTTATCTAATAGATAAAAAACTCTACCTTTCTGGGACACCCTCTTCACTATATCTGTTTATGATAAAATACTGCAGCCTCCTACTCAGTCCTTTAATTGAAATCTCATTATCACATCGAATTTAGTTTTGATTTTTAGTTTTCCTAATCTCATTAATGAGTAGCTATTACAGAAAAACAAGCTCGGCCTTTCATCATACTCCTGCATTATTTGATTACCGATTGTAAAATTCATTTTACATAACTTGCTATATTTACACTGACACTAAATTTAACATCAAAAGACAGGAAATATTTCCGCGGTAGATAACTAAACATATTATCGCAGCATTCTTTGAACTTCTAAGACCAGAAATAAAAATTAAGCGAACATAGGAGCTTCTTTCTCTAATTAAATAAAATTTCGGTATCTGGTGCTGAAAGTAGCACAATAAGTACGTATATCTCTTCATTTCGTTAAATATATTTTTCGATTTATCTGGGAAAAAACTGTTCCAAGGGAAGTTTTACAGAAACTTAAACAATGCGTTTCCACTATGTTAGCCTGATAAGATATATGCTGTCATATTTCTTTTCCGATTTTCCGGTTTATGACAGAAAATGTATCGTTGAAAGCGAAGCGTACAATCTAACACATGCTAAAGTATACACCATGAACAATAGAAAATGTTTCATTGGTTAGAACTGTATTTTTGCTAGTTCCTCCAGAGATTTAAAAAGTTATTAAAGATAGAAAGTATCTGCGATAATGAAAATGTCGTTACTGCTGGTATGTGTTATATTTTGCAACTTTTAATGACTATGTCATTTTATCTCTCACCCCCTTTAGTGAAAATTGTCCGAAAAATGTGTCCCAAAAAAGCGACACAAAAATGCGACATAATTTTACATTATTTAATAACTATTAGTTCACAACAGCTTTAATCTAGTGTTACACTATTTCGTAAGCTATAGAATATGCATTCCATGTATTATTCTATAAATAGGTTACAATCATAAAAATTTATACATGGTTGCCAGGCGAAATACACGAAAGACGAGATATCAAATGACATAGTGAATTAATGTCATTTTAATATGGCAATAATGAAACTAAAAAATTAGGGGGGTTCAGGGGGGGTTCTCCCTCTGACGAGGCTCGGACAGCCGAGTTATTTTTTTAGCTTTCTAATTTTTTCTAGTCTTTTCAATACCTTATTTTGAATGTTTTTTTTTTTTTCAATTTACATCGCCTACTCTTATCTAATCGATAAATAATTCTACCTTTCTGGGACACCCTATATACTATATATGTTTATGATCAAATACTGCAGCCTCCTACTCAGTGCTTTAATTAAAATCTCATTATCACATCGAATTGAGTTTTGATTTTTCGTATTCCTAATCTCGTTAATGTGTAACTATTACAGAAAACGAGCTCAGCCTTTCATCATGCCCCTGCATTATTTCATTACCGATTGCAAAATTCATTTTACATAACTTGCTATATTTACACCGACATTAAATTTAACATCAAAAGACAGGAAATATTTCCGTGGTCGTTAACTAAACATATTATCGCAGTATTCTTTGAACTTATAAGACCAGAAATAAAAATTAAGCGAACATACGAGCTTCTTTCTCTAATTAAATAATTTTTCGGTATCTGGTGCAGAAAGTAACACAATAAGTACGTATATCTCTTCATTACGTTAAATATATTTTTCGATTTATCTGGAAAAAAACTGTTCCAAGGGAAGCTTTACAGAAACTTAAACAATGCGTTTCCACTATGTTAGCCTGATAAGATATATGCTGTCATATTTCTTTTCCGATTTTCCGGTTTATGGGAGAAAATGTATCGTTGAAAGCGAAGCGTACAATCTAACGCATGCTATAGTGTATAGTATACACCCTCAACAATAGAAAATGTTTCATTGGTTAGAACTGTATTTTTGCTAGTTCCTCCAGAGATTTAAAAAGTTATTAAAGATAGAAAGTATCTGCGATAATGAAAATGTCGTTACTGCTGGTATGTGTTATATTTTGCAACTTTTAATGACTATGTCATTTTATCTCTCACCCCCTTTAGTGAAAATTGTCCGAAAAATGTGTCCCAAAAAAGCGACATAAAAATGCGACATAACTTTACATTATTTAAATACTATTAGTTCACAACAGCTTTAATCAGTTGTTACAATATTTAGTAAGCTGTAGAATATGCATCACATGTATTTTTCTATAAATAGGTTACAATCATAAAATTTCAACATGGGGTTACCAGGCGAAATACACGAAAGACGAGAGATCAAATGACATAGTCAATTAATATCGTTTTAATATGGCAATAATGAAACTAAAAAATTAGGGGGGGTTCACGGGGGTCTCCCTCTGACGAGGGTCGAACAGCCAAATTATTTTTTTAACTTTCTAATTTTTTCTAGTCTTTTCAATACCTTATTTTGAATGTTTTTTTTTTTCAATTTACATCGCCTACTCTTATCTAATCGATAAATAATTCTACCTTTCTGGGACACCCTATATACTATATATGTTTATGATCAAATACTGCAGCCTACTACTCAGTGCTTTAATTAAAATCTCATTATCACATCGAATTGAGTTTTGATTTTTCGTATTCCTAATCTCGTTAATGTGTAACTATTACAGAAAACGAGCTCAGCCTTTCATCATGCCCCTGCATTATTTCATTACCGATTGCAAAATTCATTTTACATAACTTGCTATATTTACACCGACATTAAATTTAACATCAAAAGACAGGAAATATTTCCGTGGTCGTTAACTAAACATATTATCGCAGTATTCTTTGAACTTCTAAGACCAGAAATAAAAATTAAGCGAACATACGAGCTTCTTTCTCTAATTAAATAATTTTTCGGTATCTGGTGCAGAAAGTAACACAATAAGTACGTATATCTCTTCATTTCGTTAAATATATTTTTCGATTTATCTAGAAATATACTGTTAGAAGGGAAGCTTTACAGAAACTTAAACAAGGCGTTTCCACTATGTTAGCCTGATAAGATATATGCTGTCATATTTATTTTCCGATTTTCCCGTTTATGACAGAAAATGTGTCGTCGAAAGCGAAGCGTACAATCTAACGCATGCTATAGTATACACCATGAACAATAGAAAATGTTTCATTGGTTAGAACTGTATTTTTGCTAGTTCCTCCAGAGATTTAAAAAGTTATTAAAGATAGAAAGTATCTGCGATAATGAAAATGTCGTTACTGCTGGTATGTGTTATATTTTGCAACTTTTAATGACTATGTCATTTTATCTCTCACCCCCTTTAGTGAAAATTGTCCGAAAAATGTGTCCCAAAAAAGCGACATAAAAATGCGACATAACTTTACATTATTTAAATACTATTAGTTCACAACAGCTTTAATCAGTTGTTACAATATTTAGTAAGCTGTAGAATATGCATCACATGTATTTTTCTATAAATAGGTTACAATCATAAAATTTCAACATGGGGTTACCAGGCGAAATACACGAAAGACGAGAGATCAAATGACATAGTCAATTAATATCGTTTTAATATGGCAATAATGAAACTAAAAAATTAGGGGGGGTTCACGGGGGTCTCCCTCTGACGAGGGTCGAACAGCCAAATTATTTTTTTAACTTTCTAATTTTTTCTAGTCTTTTCAATACCTTATTTTGAATGTTTTTTTTTTTTCAATTTACATCGCCTACTCTTATCTAATCGATAAATAATTCTACCTTTCTGGGACACCCTATATACTATATATGTTTATGATCAAATACTGCAGCCTCCTACTCAGTGCTTTAATTAAAATCTCATTATCACATCGAATTGAGTTTTGATTTTTCGTATTCCTAATCTCGTTAATGTGTAACTATTACAGAAAACGAGCTCAGCCTTTCATCATGCCCCTGCATTATTTCATTACCGATTGCAAAATTCATTTTACATAACTTGCTATATTTACACCGACATTAAATTTAACATCAAAAGACAGGAAATATTTCCGTGGTCGTTAACTAAACATATTATCGCAGTATTCTTTGAACTTCTAAGACCAGAAATAAAAATTAAGCGAACATACGAGCTTCTTTCTCTAATTAAATAATTTTTCGGTATCTGGTGCAGAAAGTAACACAATAAGTACGTATATCTCTTCATTTCGTTAAATATATTTTTCGATTTATCTAGAAATATACTGTTAGAAGGGAAGCTTTACAGAAACTTAAACAAGGCGTTTCCACTATGTTAGCCTGATAAGATATATGCTGTCATATTTATTTTCCGATTTTCCCGTTTATGACAGAAAATGTGTCGTCGAAAGCGAAGCGTACAATCTAACGCATGCTATAGTATACACCATGAACAATAGAAAATGTTTCATTGGTTAGAACTGTATTTTTGCTAGTTCCTCCAGAGATTTAAAAAGTTATTAAAGATAGAAAGTATCTGCGATAATGAAAATGTCGTTACTGCTGGTATGTGTTATATTTTGCAACTTTTAATGACTATGTCATTTTATCTCTCACCCCCTTTAGTGAAAATTGTCCGAAAAATGTGTCCCAAAAAAGCGACATAAAAATGCGACATAACTTTACATTATTTAAATACTATTAGTTCACAACAGCTTTAATCAGTTGTTACAATATTTAGTAAGCTGTAGAATATGCATCACATGTATTTTTCTATAAATAGGTTACAATCATAAAATTTCAACATGGGGTTACCAGGCGAAATACACGAAAGACGAGAGATCAAATGACATAGTCAATTAATATCGTTTTAATATGGCAATAATGAAACTAAAAAATTAGGGGGGGTTCACGGGGGTCTCCCTCTGACGAGGGTCGAACAGCCAAATTATTTTTTTAACTTTCTAATTTTTTCTAGTCTTTTCAATACCTTATTTTGAATGTTTTTTTTTTTTCAATTTACATCGCCTACTCTTATCTAATCGATAAATAATTCTACCTTTCTGGGACACCCTATATACTATATATGTTTATGATCAAATACTGCAGCCTCCTACTCAGTGCTTTAATTAAAATCTCATTATCACATCGAATTGAGTTTTGATTTTTCGTATTCCTAATCTCGTTAATGTGTAACTATTACAGAAAACGAGCTCAGCCTTTCATCATGCCCCTGCATTATTTCATTACCGATTGCAAAATTCATTTTACATAACTTGCTATATTTACACCGACATTAAATTTAACATCAAAAGACAGGAAATATTTCCGTGGTCGTTAACTAAACATATTATCGCAGTATTCTTTGAACTTCTAAGACCAGAAATAAAAATTAAGCGAACATACGAGCTTCTTTCTCTAATTAAATAATTTTTCGGTATCTGGTGCAGAAAGTAACACAATAAGTACGTATATCTCTTCATTTCGTTAAATATATTTTTCGATTTATCTAGAAATATACTGTTAGAAGGGAAGCTTTACAGAAACTTAAACAAGGCGTTTCCACTATGTTAGCCTGATAAGATATATGCTGTCATATTTATTTTCCGATTTTCCCGTTTATGACAGAAAATGTGTCGTCGAAAGCGAAGCGTACAATCTAACGCATGCTATAGTATACACCATGAACAATAGAAAATGTTTCATTGGTTAGAACTGTATTTTTGCTAGTTCCTCCAGAGATTTAAAAAAGTTATTAAAGATAGAAAGTATCTGCGATAATGAAAATGTCGTTATTGCTGGTATACGTTATATTTTCCAATTTTTAATGTCTATGTCATTTTATCTTTCACCCCCTTTATTGAAAATTGTCCGAAAAATGTGTCCCAAAAAAAGCGACACAAAAATGTGACATAATTTTATATTATTTAAATACTATTAGTTCACAACAGCTTTAATCTAGTGTTACACTATTTCGTAAGCTGTAGAATATACATCACATGTATTTTTCTATAAATAGGTTACAATCATAAAAATTTCAACATATGGTTGCCAGGCGAAATACACGAAAGATGAGAGATCAAATGACATAGTTTATTAATATCGTTTTAATATAGCAATAATGAAACTAAAAAATTAGGGGGGATTCAGGGGGGGGGTCTCCCTCTGACGAGGGTCGAACAGCCGAGTTATTTTTTTAACTTTCTAATTTTTTCTAGTCTTTTCAATACCTTATTGAGAACGTTTTTTTTTCAATTTACATCGCCTACTCTTATCTAATCGATAAATAATTCTGCCTTTCAGGGACACCCTTTACACTATATCTGTTTATGATCAAATACTGCTGCCTCCTACTCAGTGCTTTAATTAAAATGTTATTATCACATCGAATTGAGTTTTGATTTTTCGTATTCCTAATCTCGTTAATGAGTAACTATTACAGAAAAACGAGCTCGGCCTTTCATCATACTCCTGCATTATTTGATTACCGATTGCAAAATTCATTTTACATAACTTGCTATATTTACACCGAAATTTAACATCAAAAGACAGGAAATATTTCCGCGGTTGATAACTAAACACATTTTCGCAGCATTCTTTGAACTTCTAAGACCAGAAATAAAAATTAAGCGAACATACGAGCTACTTTCTGTAATTAAATAAATTTTCGGTATCTGGTGCAGAAAGTAACACAATAAGTACGTATATCTCATCATTTCGTTAAATATATTTTTCGATTTATCTGGAAAAATACTGTTCCAAGGGAAGCTTTACAGAAACTTAAACAATACGTTTCCACTATGTTAGCCTGATAAGATATATGCTGTCATATTTCTTTTCCGATTTTCCGGTTTATGACAGAAAATGTATCGTCGAAAGCGAAGCGTACAATCTAACGCATGCTATAGTGTATAGTATACACCCTCAACAATAGAAAATGTTCCATTGGTTAGAACCGTATTTTTGCTAGTTCCTCCAGAGATTTAAAAAGTTATTAAAGATAGAAAGTATCTGCGATAATGAAAATGTCGTTACTGCTGGTGTGTGTTATATTTTGCAATTTTATTTTGTATTATTGATGATTATTTTTAAATATACAGGAAATAAAAGGAAGAACACGCTTTAGTTCTTTATTTATTAGAAATGTTGTTGTTGTTGTTATTGTTGCTAATGCCCTCTGGAAAACACGGGGCGGTGCTAGATCCCCCATATAGGCAGGTGATGGGCGGATAAGCGGCTTCCATTTTAATGAGCCCCATTGGGAGGAAGTCCGACTCAGCTTGGTGTCCCCTAATTTTGAACCCATTCAAGAGGAGGGACCAACTCCCTGAAATCGGCACCCCCAGAGGTATCGTTTAACAACTTGGAGGACATTGGAGCCACGGAGGATTTTACGTGCACCAACTCTCATTAGCGTACACGGTTCCACAGCAGTCGAGACGAGAGGAAGTTGACCCTCCCAAGCACTGGCCAAGCCGGATGCAGCTTCACTTGCCGTGATCCTACGGGAACGGAGTTTAGTGACTAGACCACTTTGACTAGGCCATTTAGCAAAATGTGCCTCGTACAGTACTAAGGAGATGAAGAAATTTTGAAAATTATATGCTAAAAGTTGTCAGAGATATGACGTTAAATATATGCTGACTTAAACCACTTTTCAGAGGCTCTAGAAGGAAAAAAAAACTAAAAAACGCACGTTGGAATATCTTTTAGAGATCGTACAAAAATTATGAAAGAAAGTAAATTTTTTGTACTCTAGCATTAAATGTGTACATTTAAAATTCATGCATAGCCACTGACCATCAACATTTAGAGATATTTCCGAAACGTTTTATGAGGAAAGCATGGAATTTGTGCATCATCTGTGTATGAGGCATATTTTACTAATTGAATTTTTTTTTTATTTTTTTGTACGGGGGAGAAGTTAAAAATTTAAAATGCGTATTTTTAAGAAAAAAATCAACAAGATAATTTTTTTTCTTAGTGCAGTCTTTATCATATTTTAAAAAGAATTGGTTCTGATGTTTCAGAAAACGCATAAATGATGATTTTTTTACATTTTTACCTTTTCGAACAAAATAGTGCTATAGCCATTTCCTGTAGCAACTGATACCAGATGTCGAGGATGAATGTGAATACAATTACGTTTTTTAAAATTAAAATCATACCAAAATGTAATTTTTTAGATATGGTTTACTCTTGCAGTGGCCCAGTCAGTTGCGTTCGGTTTCCACCAGATCGCCGAAAAGTCAAGCAGAGCAGACATTGGTCAGCCCTTGAGATTATGACAGCCTCTCTCGGTTAACCATGTACGCTGAAGACAACTTGTTGGTGAACATAAAATCTGTTCTGCCTCCAATGTGTCCGATGTTGGAGCGATACCCCTTTGGGTCCAATCTAGGTGGAGATCTCTCATTTGGAATTGTTCCATAGCTAATAGACCCCGATTCTTAGGAGGCCATGCTACTTCTCCTATACGGTGTTCAAATAATAAAATAAGCCGACACTTTCGGCCTTTGTGGTAGCCAATGAGCTTCCGGAAAGCTCACACCACCAGAAAAAAAAAGAAAGAAAAGAAAAGTAGCATATTCACTTGTAAATAAAAATATTATTATAGGACTGCTATATTTAATTTTAAACAGAATAAACTCTGTTTTGTGTTTAAGTGGTCATGTACCCTTTAAAAATGGTGAAAATCGAAAAAAGTTCTTTTATGCATATGATTCTGTATTTACAAAAATAGGAAAACAATGGTCTTTTTTATTCTCATTAATATTTTCAAAAGTTTTCTAAGTTAATTACAAAGAATTAATTTAGTCACTGTTGTAAAGCAACTATTTTTCGTATTTGATTCACTACGCACAACCTAACACACACAAAAAAAAATCATTTTCCAGACTCAATATTTTTCTCTACATACACTCTGATATTACATAATTAAAATCACCCATTATTATGTAGATGTTACATAACTATCTACAGAAAATAATGAATAATTATTTTTTCACTAATTATCAAATTAAATCATTGAAAATTAAAAAATGATACAATGTCTGGTATAAAAATAGGTTATTTTAACAATGCATTATCAAAGTGCATGTAGAAAAAACATGGCGTCAGTAAAATGATTTTTACGCGTCTTAGGCTGCGCGCAGGGAACCACATACAGAAAATTATTGCTATTAATCTGTTAATTAATTTTAAATTTTCTAATAAACATGGAAAACTTTTGAAGACATTAATGTAAACAGAAAAAGCCATAGTATTGATATGCAAAATTTCTTGCATGTAGAGAAATTATTTATGACGGTATGGGATCATATACATGAAAGCACATTTTTCTATTTTCATCACTTTTAAAGGGTTCAAGACCCATTATGCACAGCTTTTGATTAACAATATATGTGTATATATATATATATATATATATATGTGTGTGTGTGTGTGTGTGTGTGTGTGTATGTAAATAACACTGTTAAACGTTTGTACAGGGTTCTTATAATTAAACTCCTCCTAGGAATAGTCGTCTATATCTAAAACGGGCGAACGGATTGTAACCAATATTGGTATATTGGCTATACATGGTATGTGCTCAAATTCGAAAAATTTCTGAATTTTGAAAAAAAAGAGTTCGAAAAATGACCACTAGGTGTAGTTTTTCATAAAAAACGCTAAATTTAATGAAGGAAATGGCTAATTCGAAATATACAAACAATTTTAATATTTATTCAATAGTTCTTCGAACAGTTATTTTTCGATTTTCATCACTTTTAAATTGTACAAGACCCTTTAAACACAGCTTTTAAATATTAACAATACATACATACGTATATATATATGGGTGTGTGTGTGTGTATATAAATAACACTATTAAACGTTTATATGTACAGGGTGGTTATAATTTAACTCCCTTGTGAACAGTCATCTATAGCTAAAACGGGCGAACGGATTGCAACCAAAATTGGTATATTGGCTATCAGTGGCGTAGCCAGAAATTTTTCATGGGGTTACGACTACTGCAACTCACATATATGTATACCTGAGTGAAATAAGGGAGGAAGAATATGCATTTTGTATGGCAAGCTGTAGCTATACGCTGGTATACGTTGAAAGTATTTCGAAAAAAAAAAATGGTTCAAAAAATGACCACTAGGTGGCGTTTTGCATTAAAAACGGCAAATTTAATGATGGAAATGGCTAATTCGAAATATACAAGCAATTTTAACATTTATTCAATAGTTTTGGCCATTTATTCACTCATTTGGGTAGTATTTGAGCTGATTTCACCATGCTAAGCGGCATCTAGTGGATATATTTTTAACTATACGTTCTAAATAATTCCCCTTGAGCGCATCTCGTGTACAGTCCCTATGCCAAATTTGGTAGCAATCTGCTCATCGGTTACAGCTGAAAAATGCTGTTTATAGGGCATGTTTAATTATAGCCACCCTGTATATTAAATAAACATAACCGTACTATTAGATGTGCGAAGGTTTTTCAGTTTGTATGTTTTTACTCTTTCACACTCAAACAGCTACATTCATTTGGATGAAATTTTGAATGGAGAGAGCTTATCCTCTTTAATTACCACAAAAGCTTACTTTTCATCCCAGGGGAGAGAGGGGGAGGAGGGTATCTTCTGTGATTTCCGTAGATTTCATATATATAGTTATTCAGAAGTATGAAGATCGGAACTGTGCTAACAACAAAGTAGCGCTCACGGTTATGGTTATAGGTACAGAAACTGGAAATTCCTGAAGAGGCAGTGCCATTTTTTTCCCGCCGCAAAATGATCATTGCTGGAGAAAACTTTAAAGAGTGTTGGAATGGTATGTGTTTCACAAAAAAAAAGAAGCTGTTTAATAAAATTAGTTACGTCACTCCAAAAACTGAAAAATCAAAATGAGAAAATAAAAATTCTAGAAAACGAGAAAGGGTTGGGGAAGGGGAAGAAAGCATACAAACTTGTCATTTCCACGGAAAACTTGACATCTGCAGTATTGTATTCTTGGTGTTAAGAAAAAAAAAAAAGACTTAACGATGATCTGGTTTGTCCATGTGCCATGATTTGTCTTAGCACGAAAATTGAAGGCAGTGCTCGAAAATGCGCTACAAAGATTTTCAAGCTAAGATAATAGAATCATCGTGTATGTCACCTGCAGTTTTAATACTTAATCCTGAATTTTGCTCTTTTAGAATCTTTGATCTTGATTAATTTTTCATTCTCACATTTTTTTCACAGAAGGGAAATGGTATTACGTTGAATATTGAAATAAGAATATCTTTGGTTTTAAACTATATTAGTGTGGGTAGTGGAAATGGATAGAAAGATTCTTTTTAAAATCAATGCCTAATGTATATTTAGCTAAGAACAAAAATTAAATACACTTTTGTACAACGTTAAAAATCTATTAGAAAACGTTTTTGATTATGGCATTACTCCTGTCACTAGGCTAACTCAAAATGAATTTTAAGTTTATTACAAATGTAGATAACCTGAGTTCAGCGAAATATACAAATAACACATTCATTCCTAATTTCAAAATTTTAAAAACTTCCCGAATTCCGACTAGCACTTTACCATTTGAAACAAAAACTACATGATATACACGTTTGTCTATATTGACATTTCTTGCTCTACTTAAATATTTTTTAAATCTAATGTCGGGCACTTGCCGCTTAGTAGGCATTAGTCACTACCAAGGCCAGAATTACTGGTCTCTTTATTATGATGGCATCTGGGTGACCAGCGTTTGCCTCCTATGAAGAGACGGACGAATTGTCACCCAATCCTGTACCAGCAATGAAACCCGCAACCGTAGTATAGCTGTCTAACCACCACACAACCCAGACGGTCTGCTAAATATGTAAAGTAGGATATTCAGTTCTAAATGCAGTAGCATCAAAACTTCTATCGTCCTGTTAGTATTTCATCGGTTCATTTAAAAAACAGCCCTAGTAGCACGAATTGCTTAAAAGACGTTAAAAACACGTGTTTTGAACGCCTCTGAACGTTCTGTGAAAGTCTTTTATACGTTTTTTGAACTACAAGTGCTACTAGGGAGTTGACTTAGAACTGCGTGAGTCCTTCAAAACGCATCGTATTTTTATTTTATACATATAAATAAAAAATTCTATGAAATAAAAATAATATATATTATAATACATCTAATATATATATTATAATATGTATATTATGGCTTATATTATAATTATAATATAAGGTATAATTAAAAAATTATATCTTATTAATAACAAATTCTATGAAATTAAAAAATTATAATCTTATAAATAACTAATTCTATGAAATCAAATACTTTTTCAATAAAAAGAAGTACTTCTTAACACGAAAATACATTTTGTATTTTAAGCACATGACGATTTAAAAGTGTCTAATCTCTGTGGTATTTCAATGAAATAAAATGTACATCGGAAAGAACTTGTCCAACTATTCTTTAATTCAGGAAACAGCCCTCTTTAACTGCTCTTAAATTCGTTTAAATCAGGCGGCATTTTAATCAATAAGCAATTATCAACGGGTATCTTTCATTTTACCTCGAACTTTTGCGAAATTCGCAGCGATGAGTGAAGATGACTGAAAGAATCCAATAAGAATGACAAGAGAATGAGTGCATAGTTGTAAAAATCTTTTCCTCAAAATTCTTGCCCTAGATTGCGAGAGCTAAGATTCGATTTTTGAAGAATTGTTGAAGGAGGAAGAATGCAAGTTCTCTCTCGCCCAACTATACTTCTCATTGCTCATTGATTTTTCTCAAATTTTAAGTTAAATGCAAACAGCACAAAATAGATGCAAAGTGGCAAATTTTAAAGCATGTCCAAAAGTTAGTTACTTGAAATGGTGTAATTAACATACTGTTTAAAAGTTTAAGTATCTTGATTTTTTTTCAATATTTTTATACCCAAATTTTAAAATTTCTCAAATGGAGTATTTAAAAGTGCGTATTACGATTAGCTGTTAAAAAGACTGCAGGTTTAGTGGGATTTACAGAGTTATCAAGAAATAAATTTTTCCAATTCAGAAGGCTATAGAAAGAGTTCTATTGGTCCAAACGATATAAAATTTGAACTACCGATAAATCGAATGATGTGCTTGGCATTTATTTAATACAATACAGTAGCGCATCATTGTAATTCAGGTAACTCCGGGAGAGTCACTGACCAGGGACAGATGCTGCACCCCATGTATTTCTTGTAATTTTTGATGGATAGCAGTCAGACGAGCAGTGAGATTTCCTTGGCCACTGTATAGCATGAGTCCCTTTCAATGTAATATCTGTAATTGTGTGATCCTTATTTTGAGATAAGCGCATGATTTCTCTATCCAAACTTTTAAACACATTAAGCATAAGTACATTTTTTTACGCAAGACTGAATCAGTACGGGTTTTTAGCTTCCTTTCAACAAAAGGCAAAGCAATTTATGGGACTTACATAAAAACCTTTATTACTCTAACATAAATCATACAATTCCAACGCCAGTTTTATCAGGCGTCCAAAGCAAAAACAGTCCCAACAAAATTTTATATAAAACTAAATTAAATCTTTAGAATCCTCGCACCTCTCATTATTGTAACGTGCCCTCATTCTAAAGTACATATTTTATACTTCAGCTCGAGTCAAATTTCCCAGTTTTATTACCATGGAGTTTGGTGCGTTCGTTAGTTCATCATCACATAATCCGTTGATAATATCGACGGAACTTTACTGAATCCATGAATGATGTCGAAGTCAAAACTAAGTGTAGCACTTGTATAGTGTAACTGTGTACAAGTACATGGCTACGTCATTTTCCGTTGCGAGAACAGGCAACTGTGATGTGTGGTGCTTGTACCGTACAAAATGTGATATATGTCGCATTGCTACTCTGATATACATGCCGCAGTTTTTTTTTTTTTTTTTTTTTTTTTTTTTACGGGATACCGCATTTAGTAAAATTTTAATTTATCTCTCCTTGACTTATTTTATCTTACTGAATTTATGTTACTGGAATATATTTGCTGGATTTGATTAAGTATCATTAGATTTGTTTCTTTTCTTTAGCACAGACTGACCAAGTTGGGCATGTTATTAGTCGTTAATTGTAACTATAAAAATTTTGCATTTTAACGTTCTTGAATGAAATATCGTTTTTTAAAACTGGATAAATTTTAAATTTGTTTACAGATTTTATTAGAAAATACCACATTTTATAAAAGAAAAATACAATTTTAAAACAAATAGCACAATGTAAAAATAAAAGAATAAAACAATGCGAAACAAATAAAACAATGTAAACACTATTTGGCTCTTTTTCCCCCCTGCAAATACACTGATGTTACATTGTTGATGAAATAACAATTAAAATTCAATTTAAAAATTAAGTATCTGCTTTTTGTAGTATGCCAAGTCGGCATACTAACAAGAGTTTTTATGTAAAACTACTAGTACGTTTCTTCGAACTCATTTTCATTTCTTTTTGTTATTACGTAGGTAATTATAGTACAGATGTGAATATTTATTAGAATATTTTATTTATTTGTTTTTTCATTGTTTTCTTGACAGGAGACCCGCACAAGAGCGGCGTCTCACCACGAATGTACGGTCGACGCGCCGCAGTGCAGTGTTTTAGAAAAAAAATTGTTAAAAAATATTTTTTGTTGCAGTATACATATTTTATGTTCTACAATAAATAGCACAGCATGATTTATTTTATTAAATGTGTAACCAGTGATTATTTACACTAATTAAAAAAAATATGTGGCACAACTCCCGGAATTACCCTATATGCAATTCAAATGTTGTCTCACTTGGACTCAGGTCAGTATCTGTCTTAGAAACAAATTGCTAAATCCCGGTATTTAATTTCATATTAAGATTAATTATAGTATTTTTAGCTTCTAGAAAAACTTAACGATAGAGTTTGATTAACTTATGGATATATTAAATATGAAGTCGTTTTTCATAAAATAAATATGTAAAATCTTTCATTGGTTTGTGAGATCCTTAAAAGAGAATTAACATTTTACAGGACGACCGTTCTGGTTTAGTCACTAATGTAGATTGCTACTTAATGAGGTAGGAAATTTAAAAATTAGTAAACACTTTTTTGAACTGTGCTTTATAATTCTTTAAAGAGTTTTACTGCACTAAGAATTTCAGAACAAATTTCTTTAACTCATTTTCTTCCACGCGCTTGACTTATAACAAGAATACTTAATCACTAGAACTTAAACCCATTGACTTAGCTGTTCAAGAAATGCTTTCAAGCTTTCTAATTTGTTCCACGAATGGTGAGCAAATGGATAACTACAATCTTGGGATGGATAACTAGATGGAAACTAGACTAAAAAACATGTATAACTAGAAGAACTACAGCTGCTTAATCAATGAAAGGGGAAGAATGGACTCATATCTTTCGCTCCTCGAGAGTGGGGGCTGTAGTCCTTGCCTTTTATAAACGGTAGACGTTGCAATGCATTTGCAATGCATTTTTAGCCAGGTTGCCTAGTTGAGGTTTTCAGGGTTATCTCTCATTCGATGAGTAAATTCGTGGAAGTTTCCTATGAAGCAATCTCCTTGAAACGATTTATTGCCATATAATATCTCATGAAGTGGATGAAACAAAATTGTTGATAAAATGCCCTTTTCTTGTTTCAAAGAAAAATAATGAAATGTAAAAGCTACAATTGGAATTAAAAAAAATATTCATTAGTTTTATTGTAGTTCAGTCTGGTGATTCTGAAGTACTCGAGTTTCTAACTCATTAGACAAATAAAATGAAGTATTGATATTTGATTATAAAGAAATTTTATTTTTCATCTAGATTATTTTAACAGACAACTATTACTTTTTTTCTTTGCACGTTATAATACTTACGAATTCTCAAGAGCAATTATATGCAATTTGCTAAGAATTGTAGTTCAAAAGAAATTTTAATTAATTAAAAAGGAAGAAAAGGGGGATTAATTAGTAAATGAAAATATCAAGTGTTTATTGAAAAGTTAGAGCTTATTTTAAAACATAATTTTTAAAATCTTAAATTAAACGAAGCTAACATATCTTTTATGATCATGACATAAAGGAATTGTTAATAAAAAAGCAGTGACTAAGTTGCCATATAATTAATATTGTTTTTCTGCTTATTAAAATGTATAAAATCATTAATTTTTAATTTCTCTAGAATATTTTAATTAACTAGGATTAAACTGTTGTTTTGTATAAACAATAAAATTATAACTAATTTTTGTTTCTTAGCCGGATTTTTAGTTCTAGATACTCATTTTTTTTCTTTTCAACAGACAAATATCTTTATGCTCTCTATTTGAAGAATAATTTTACGACTGAAAGAAAAATGAAGTACATTTACTTTTCATCTGCGAATATTTCGTTAAAGAAAAACATTAGTACAATATTACCCAAAATTTCTCGAAACCAACATAAATGAGAGAAACATTTTTTTTTTGTTGTTTAAGAAGAATGTTGGTGTTGATTAAACTGAAGCATTTTTAATAAATTGTGTAAATTATGTTAAAAAATACTAAAGTAAAGTGAAATAGTAATGAAAAGGTTCAAGCGAAATCACATCGGTCTGGAATGCACGAATTATGTTCTCTTTTCCCAATTTTTACTAACAAGATTTTAACACAAAATATTATAGGAAGGGCGATGAATCCCTATAAAAAGTAATGCTCATAGGCCCAACACAAGTCTCTGAATAGAAAATTGAAATATGCAATTATCATGGAACTATATATAAATATACACATAAATATACACATACAAATATACAAAATAAATATACACATTACTAGAACATAAAGCCCATTGTGGACCCAATTACAACGGGAGCTCGGAAACACATTTCATAAAAATATGTCTACACTCCATTTATTTAATCTTCGTCTACTTCGTCTACTTAACCCAATATTCAATTTTTTTTATGTGCCGAAATCAAACTACATGCTCTTCTGGAAACGTGCGGAAGCTTTTCGCATTCGAACGATTTCGTTTAGTGAGAGCAGCCCCTTTTATATCAATGTTTCATGCAGAGTAAATCATTTTATTTGTGAAAAAAAAAATAAATAAAACTTTGAAATCTGGAAAAACTATTTTAAACGAATCGGAAACGCTATTTCTCCTTCTGAGCCTGATAGCCAAGACTTCAATATGACGTCAATGTCAATTGCGACAGCGAATTTTGTCAAGCAAAAGATTAACTTTTTTACTCACGGAAATGAAACAGAGCTGAAAATATCGAAAAATCGCTTAAAAATTTGGGAACGGGTGGATTTTCAGATTTTCAAAGTAGCGCATATTGTTTTCTATATTTTTATGAAAATTTTCAAGGGCATCGTACAAACGGTGTAGATATTATTACGTTTTTTGTGCTTAACTTTTAAAAAAAATCTTTTTATAGTAACGGTGATAAAAGTTTTACCCTCGACTGGCTTATCTGGAACTGTTACAGAGTCAGTGAGTCAGGAATCTGCGTAACTATACAGTAGGATAGACAAAACTAACGCCAAACATACACTGTCTACCAATAAGTATTTGGACAGCTGTGATAGAAAAGAAAAATTAACTTCACTCAAAATCAATAGTTGGTAGAGCCTCTACGAGAGGCAGTTAGAGCGTGAACCCACCGTTTCACGCTCTAACTGCGCATACTTTCCACAAGTCTTTGTATTGCAGCTAGTGGTATTGTCTTCCACTCGGCTTGGAGTAGACATAGAAGTTCCTTCACCGATTTTGGACGGGTAGTCACCTTGCCGAATTGGCACCCCTTAATTCGGCGATCCAACTCGTCACAGAGGTTCTCGATAGGGTTCAGGTCTGGCCTCTGGGCAGGCCAGTTCATTCGATGAACTCCATTGGCACCATACCAAGCCTTGGTTAACCTCGAAACATGACAACTGGCATTGTCGTCCTGAAAGTAAATGGGGTCCAACCCGTAAAACTGCCACAACGTAGGAAGCACATTGTCATCCAAAATAGTGCAGAAGGCATCGGCGTTGAGTTTACCATGAATGGGGACAAAGGGTACCAGTCTATACCAGGAGAAACACCCCCAAACCATAATTCCACCTCCGCCGAATTTGTCTGTTGGCACAATGCATTCTGGCAGGAGACGTTCTCCATTCAGACGCCAGACCCAGACCCTGCCATCCGAACGGTAAAGGGTGAAACATGATTCGTCGCTCCAAAGAACCCGTTTCCACTGATCTACGGTCCAATTTTGATGTGCTTGCACCACATTAACCGAGCAGCGCGGTTGGACTTGGTGATCAAAGGCTTATGGGCAGCAGCACGACCATGAAAACCAAGCAGATGTGCTTCCTTACGGATGGTATTCTTTGAAACAATACTCCCGACAATACTCCAAACAATACTCCGACAACAATAAACCCTACCCCATCGACTAATGCCGATGCTGTTTCCTATACGATATATACCGGCGGAGGCCGTGACGTACCTCAGGGCCGCTGATATCGTCATTTGCATAGGTGTCCAAATACTTATTGGTAGACAGTGTACGATTAATATGGTTTTAGACCTGTCAAATTTAAGCAAGAAGACATACATCAAATAAAATGGAAATTTGCGGTATGATACAGCATAAATGATGAAAGAGTGAAAGTAAGATGATAGAGTTAAAATAATTATTTTTTTTTTTTCAATTTAGAATTGAGAGGGGGCCAGATTGAAAGAAATGTAAGTAATCAAATGAAAAAGAACTAATTAAATTGGTAAAACATGCTATTTAAGAATGGTTGACAAGAACTTTGGAACAGATTAAAATAAACTAACTACAGGAATAGCATAAAAAGCAATTTTAAATAATATCAATGATATTTGAAAAACACGAAAGCGCAGTGACGATTTACAAGGCTATCTGTTGAAACTCCTCGCGGATGAGGGCCATCGGTTGGGTGCGGTTCTTCCGAATTTCTCTGGACACGAAATTCAGACTACAGACACCTACTGTAATACTTGAAGGATAAAGAAAGCATAGCTAAAAACGAATATAGCATAAAACAAAAGATGAATACGGTGCTGAATGAAGCAGTAAAGGTTTTGCCTATGATCATAGCCACTTCTGCTTCGTCTCGTACTGTATGTGTTCAATTTACTTTTTTTGCTGCTATGCTAGTCTTCAAGTATTGCACTGGCTGTCTGTAGTCTGAATTTAACGTCTCCTTGTTCATTTTTGGCTGAATTAAAGCCAAATCGAAAAAAATTGCTTAAGTTTTGAACACCAGTGAATATCATGGCACTTTCTTGTTGAGGACATACTTTACGTACAGAGGAACCCGCTTCTGTCTGTCTGTCACGGATTATGAGGACTAGGCACTTCTGCTCTTTACAGCATTTTGTACCAACCCCAAATTCAGATTAGATCGATAGCGATAGCACCTGACAAGAGTGTTAATTTCTACCACAAACTCCAGAAGAGTTTATTTCTACCTCATTCAGGAGCCAATAGTCGGCAGCACCTGACAAGAGAGTTAATTTCTACCACAAACTCCTGATGAGTTCATTTTTACCTCATTCAAGAGCTGGTAGATGGCAGCACTACCGATTGTTAACGGGTATTCTTAATTTTGAAGCAAGAATCATCCACAAGATCCAAAGCTTAATTTTGCCACCTCGAGAGGTACGTTTTGCATGTAGAACTCTGAGGACATTGCAACCGCGACTTATTTAACGCGCCCCAATCGCCATTAGCGAGCACGGCTGTCTTTGGTTGGTTGCAGGATCGAACTCACAACCTTTCAGTCACGAGAATTACGAATCTCCCACCTGGGCTACCGAAGTCCCCGTTGAACACGCTTTATGGAATACATGTTAATGGAATGAATATCCTGCTTATTGTAATAAATTTTCAATGTAACAAACCGTAATGATCAGTCGGTGTGATCTCGGATAATGGAATATCTCGCTTATTACAATAATTTTTCTTGACAAATTGGCTATTCCATTAAGAAAGTTCGACTTTATTTTAAATAACATGTTTTAGTGTTTTACATTATTACAGGTAAATATCCGAAACCACTTTTCAGAGTTCGGGGAAACATTTCTTTGTCTTTTAAAAATATTGGAAACTAAATTTCCGAGCCGTTTTATTGCTTTTACTCCTTTCTTTACAGCCTTAGATTACTTAAGAGTGGAAACACTCCAGCGGTGTTCTAAGAATCTATTTTCCCTTTCTCTGTTGAGTACGTACAAAGACGTTTGCGGAAGGGTATTTCTTATTGAATTATTCGACTCTCATTGGGTTTTGCGAACTGTTCGGGGGGAAAATATGAGGTTTCAAAATGTAATAAGCTCGCCGGAAATAGGAAAAGAGAAAACATTCGGGTAAATTTATATATATTTCTTTTTTTATTATTATTATTACTATTTGTTTTATTTTGTGTGCTTAAAAATGTGGGAAAAAAGGTTTTAATAAAATAGTATTTTATTTGTAGCGCTGCACAAAAATAAATGCTAAGTTGGCATTTAAAAGCGCATCTGAAAAAGTAAATTATTTCGCATTTTTATGAAAATATACTTTATATTGCATTAGTGAATAATTTATTGGTACGTTTTTAACGTTCTAAAATTGCATGCCATCATTTTACTTTTTTGAAATTTATCACGTGAAAGTTTCGATCGACGATCAGTGAAACGCGCAAATACAGGATGGTGCAAAAATACAGTTCTTGTGTGAATGTTTAATATTTTTTCTTGCTTATTATTTGTTTTTATTTTTTTAATATATGCAGTATATTATACCGAAATTTTTTTGATTAAAAGGAATAAAACAATATATTTTATAAAACACTTTCTGTTTCATATATTATGCTTGTCTTTACATTTCTCTACAATTTTTTTCAAAATTTCTGGTGATGTGGCCAGGATCTCATTCTGAATATCCGTTTTCGCTGTTGTAGTTCTTGCTGATTTCATTTCGATTGCGGCTTTGATATGGTCTCTGGTTTCTTTCTTTGATTTAATATGATGCACCTGGCAGCCGATTGAAACTACTTGTTTCCATTTGTTGAAAATTGAATTATTTTGCCTTTTTGTCTCCTACGTGTTATCCTTTTCCCAAGTTTTACGCATAAAATTCTAATAAAATTCTGCATAGGTGTATACAGTGTGATTTAAGATTATTAGGGGGAACTGTAAAGATTGGTTGAAGGAACCAAGACATTTCACAGTTGCACAACAATGTGGGGTTGGAAACATCATCTTCACGTACCCGTAAATAATCATTCTGGAAGAAAGGTTGAAGTGCTCGTCTAATTTTTTTAATCAAGTCCGATTAACAATGGGTTTTATCCGATCATTTCAATGATATGAAATAGAATTTGTAAGTTATGAATTCTGCCAAGTGCTTTCTGTGAAGTATGCATTAGTTTTTGACAAAACACGGTCGGAGAGTTCACTATTACTGTAACACAGCTTGCTATGTGATTATTAAGTCATCTAAATAATGTACATATTATAAGTGGGAATCATAAATAAATGCTATATCCGTAAGTAATAATGAAAGTGATTATTTCATTATGAAAACAACAATGTCGATGCCTTAGATATTGGAAATCTAGAGACCATCAGGATCTATATATTATTTCAATAAATAAGATCTCTGAGACATTCAACTGTAAAATTCTTAGTTCATAGGGCAATATGACATTGGGGTTTCATTCGCAATTAGTATCTGACTCCGGTGAGAAAAACTGGATGCAACTCTCGATCGGATGTATACGAGGAACTTACACATTGTACAGAATGATTGAAAAATATCTGACGAAACTTGCAGAGGGTGATAAAGGGAGCCAAAATGATTCAGAATTTCACAGCAATGCATATGCTGAAACATAGTTTTTAGACAAATGTTAATAAATAATCATTTAAAAAAAGGTGTTCAACTGTTAGTTAATTTTAGTTATTAAGCTACTTTAACCCTTTAAAGCGCAGTGATCCCGCTCTGGGAACACCCAACTCTGACGTTTTGACTGCTGCCAGTCACGAAGAATAGATTGTATTTCTATAAAAATAGTTACGGGTGACATAGCTTCATGATAATCCTTTACTTTTTAGCACGTCATTTCCCGTAAAAAATGGTCACGATTCTTTTTAACAGCACTGACATCTGCTGAAAAATGGAAGAACGCGAGAACAGCTGGATCGATTGCCCAATGCTGAAGAAAGAGCAGCCGTTGCCATCGCTCGACTTAACTACCAGCAAGATGGCGGACGATCGAAACGTTCATCGCGTGCCACAGATCTAGAGACCCTTTTTTTGGCGACAGCTGGCTGTGCGCAAATGGCACGCGATGAACGTTTCGATCGTCCGCCATCTTGCTGGTAGTTAAGTCGAGCGATGGCAACGGCTGCTCTTTCTTCAGCATTGAGAAAGGGTTGCGTCTCAAAGGGTTAAATGGGTTAGATGGGGGGGGCAAATGAATAGGTCTACAGAAAACAGATTATAAATGTCAAATGCATTAGTTTATTGACATGCTTTTTTTAAAGTTTATTTACATCATAAGCAATGCTTATCAGATAATTTATTTGATTCAGTGACATTCTTTTAGTATCTTATGTCAACACACAGACCTTCTTGCTTAACTTTGTCTATGGAATATTAAAATTTATTTTCCTTTAGCATTTTTTTGTGATTCGAGGGTCTAGAAATTGTGATAATTCAAGTAATACTATCATTCTTAAGGAACATATTTATGCATCAAGTTAAGCTGTATTTATGTTAATTTTTTATTTTAGAGCAGTTTGAATAAATCAAGGAAACATGATCATTGTGGCTTGTATTAGAACATGTTTATCATTTTAGTTTCTCTTTTTTTTATCTTTTTTACATATGTAATACATTTTATAAGATATTAACTACTAATACCTCGTTAAATAAATAAAACCCGTTATTATGCTTTTATATTTACCCCCCCCCCCAAACAAACTTAGGATATTGGACTCAGAATTTACAAATAACTGATAAAATATGTAATAAAGAAAAGCATGCTATTCTTAAAACTTTGTAGAGAAAAAAGACGAATTCTTGAATTTGAAAGAAAATTGAAAGAAGAGCTCAAAATGACACGACCGTAACACATTTTTCAGTAAAACTATCTCCTGGCTGTTAAGTTCTGTTGTAAAAAGTTCATTAAAACTGGGATAGACTTAGTCAGCAGGAAGGAGCTATTTACAATTAAATACATTGCAAAATTTTAATTTGGAAATAAATATACACCTCCAGAAAATCATTAAGTCAATGATGTTCAAACTGAACAGATAAATGAAAAGGTTTGGTGGCATTTGGCTTTATACTTGTAATTTTTGATAGCCAAATTAAAAATCCATGTTTGACAAATTATGCGTAATGTATTTTCCAGTTGATCATATTCATACAAGTGAGTTGCTTAATTTTTTTTATCTAGGATCATTTTATCGCACAATGCAGGGTAAAATTATCATGATAACAAGTCACATAAAGTAATGGTTAAATAGTTTTAATGCTAATAAAAGAAGCAAACAAAAATTTGTAGCAACTCTCAGATAGTCCAATGTAAAATATTTGTCAAAAAAGTTTAAATATGTTGTATCACTTTAGATGTGCAGCTTAGAAAAGTAGAAAATAGCTGAATTTACGTTCATTTTACCCCGACTGACCTAACTTTATGACCCGAAAGTGTTGTCCTACTGAAAATGAAGTACTATTTATAATTATCGATTTTATTTTAGAATTTTTTATTAAGAGATTATTAACAGGTAAGTAGAAATTACCTTTTACCCGCTGCACTGTTATATAATACTGAATCATCTTTGTTCCTTGTACCGTCCTTTACAATTGAATCGGTGAGTGCAGAAACTACCTCAGTCACAAAAAGGAAATTTCTTTCAGGAGAGAGAGAAAACTTCATAAATTAGGTAATATTTGCATGACAGAAACATAAATGCATGTTATGACAGAGGAAAAAAATAAGTTTAAATATTTGAAAATTTGGAGGAGTTATGAAGTTTTTCTCTCTCCTGAAAATAATTTCCTTTTTGTGTCTAAGGTGGTTTCTGCACTCACCGATTCAATTGTGCCAGATATTTTTATAACACCCTATGCATATGGGATTAAAGCTTTAAATCTTCTCTGGATGGTGCCATTATTAAAGAAAAAAATCACTTCTAGCTCTACAGTGCATATTATAGCCAATTGGCTACACTATTATTTTTACGCAATAAAAAGGAAGTTTTGTAGTTATCGTCCAAAATATGCATTTAAAATAAATTTTACATACAAAAAACCGTCATGGAAATAATTTTAGTTTTTAAAAATGCATGGCAACATTATTTTTTCAGCAGAAAAGCATGTATTTGCAGCAAGTGTACAGTTCACTCTAAATTTTTGAGCAAATTTTTGATTGCTTCTAATTTTATTGATGAATGAAAACAAATATAAAACTATTAAAAAATAAGCTAGTAGTATAGGACTCAATAAAGTACAATTAAGTTATATTACTCTCTTTTATTTTATGAGAGCTGTAGAATGGACATTCCAAATTTTCAATTTTGCACATTTTCTTTGATTTTCCTGGGAAACTACATGCTGAAATTTTTAAAAAATATTTTTCATAGCATCAGTAAGCCTGAATGAAGTCACAGTTTCATTTTCAGCCCATTTTAAAAAATCATGCATTGTAGGGCTAATGAAATACAGGGTGGCCATTATTAAACTGCAAGTGTTCAAGGGGTGATAGAGAGAAAACTACCAGGAATATTTCAGTGAAACTTGGTACCTACACGTTTCAGAACATGCGTCAGTCAAATATGCAATAAAAAAATCGCCATTTCCCCCCGATAGATGGCGCTATATCGTGTTTCAATGCTTATAGACGTCATATATGCAAATTTTAAGCCCATCGAACAGTGTAAAAACAAGACCACATTGAGTAATGGTCAATCATGACCCTGAATAAGAAGGAATGTGCATTGCTAGTGAAGATATTCTATCAGAATGTTAAAAATTATTCAGCTATTCTGAAAGAATACCGGCGTATGAAACGATTAAGAAGAGGTCCAATGAGTGTCAATAAGAATAAATAATGGTTTAATTGTTTTCCAAAGCATCTTTATGAATTGTTTAATTTGGATCTTAATTTACGTTAATGTTTGATTACATGTTACTGCAAAAATTTAATTACTGAAGCGAATTGTATGGAATTTTGATAAACTGTAAATGATGTTTTATATTGTTTATATGCCTCTTAGAATGTTACTATGCTCTGTCTATCGGTTTTGGAAGTTGTGCATGCCAACCTGCATTTTCTACTGCAAGTAAGCATAGAAGCAAATGTCACAGGTATTAATGCGGATCATCTTACAACAACAACAAAGTTAATACCGGCATGCTATTTGCTATTGACTTCAATGATACGGCAATAAACGCCAGACATTAAGTTTGTGTCACTGAGCTGAAGGAATAACATTGAAATTTTCTGAAATGGCTAATTTTCATATTCCAAGAAAATGAGTCACCTTTCAAGTGCCTCATATAACATCTAAATGGAGAGATTAGGTTGGACGACGAAGAGTTTCTGCGGTGCAATTATAAAAACCAACAAACGGCGAACGACAAACTACAACCGAGTTTGCTTCTAAGCAATCATGATGCAGAACTTCACTTCTGAATATTTCAGCATCGATCAGAAGCTAGTCCCAGAAATAAGTGAGGCCGTAATTACTGGGTGATGTTCTCAAAATTTAGCTGCCAGAAATGCCAGAAAGTTTTCACCCTCAAAATGATTGGCAGCGTCCCATCGCATCTTGCGCTATTATGTTTCTGAGACAAACATTTCATTGAACTTTTCACATTCTATGTTGTCAAGATCTTCTTCAGATCTTACTATGTATTAAAGTTATCCACATCATGTAAGAATGGAAATGTCTACTTACGGCGGCGTATAATTAGGCTATCTAGAAATCTTAGTGACGTGTTTCTGTCGGTAATAAATCTTGCACTTCAACGAAACGGGCTCTTCGCTCATCCTAAAGCAAAATATTTTGGCCACTGAACATTTTTGGGAGCATTAATTAACACAGAAATGAAATTTCATTGCTCTATCGCGAAAGTTTTGCGAGTTAGCGACTGTCTGTTATTATAAATATTAATTTACGACTTTAGAAAACTGAATTACTTTAACCAGTGTTATTGTTATTCAGAACAGTATTGTCTCATGTTTTGAAGAAAAATATATTTTTCATGGGTTCTGTGACTTCATACAGAATTTTCTAAACTTTTTTTTAAATAAAGGTTAACCAATCTAAGCACTTTAAGCGTTGAAGAAAGAGTGTTTTTCTTGCGATCAAAGATTGAAATGTAATCCAAATACGGTACATTTGCTGCATGAAAAAACATTAGCTGTCGAAAAAAAATTACACATTCGAGATGAAATATGACTAGTAAAATTTGTCTTTGAGGATAAGACAAATAAACGCTCATGAAATCAAAAGAAGAAACTTGTGTCCAATGTTAAATATCTATAACTAATTCAACCTCATGACTATACTCAATACGATCGTGCATAATTCAAAACAAAAGAATGGAGGAAGTAAAATTACCTACATTTAATATGAATAAAAATATAGCTACGAAGCTTATTTATTTAAATTTCCTTTCATATTTTAAAATGCGTCATGTGTTTTTAGTATTCATATCCCGTCACAATAAACAAAGCTTTCCTTTAAACAATTTTAAATCAAATTTTGGCATTATGCAAGAGCCAGGCAAAACTTTCTCAGTAGTTTATTGCATTTATTTATTTTCTGTTACGGTCTCATATCACATAAAAGCTGAAGCCCTCCGGGCTTTCTTCGCACCCAGATGTGTTGGTAGAATTCATTTTTCCTTTCGGCTCCCTGTGTTATGTAAGAATAGATTTCACTGGAATCTATTTCTTAGATTGAATTATTCCAGTCTCATTGGGTTTCATGATCCATTCAAGGAAAAATATTGGATATCATGCTGCAATAATATTACGGAACATGGATGGGAAGAAATAGCATTCGCTCCTTTTGTAAAATATATAAGGGCGCGATTATTACCTGAGGTAAACAAATTTAAAAGAAATTCAATTTTGTTTATGTGGATTCAGTAAGCCACTAAAGAGTAATGTTTACCCTTACCAAAATATTTGCAGTTTAAGATGCTCTCTGAGAGTCAATAAACTGCATTTATGTTATTTCGAAATGTTGAAAGATTAGCTTAATGGATCACATTTGTTAAATTTATTTGAAGAATGACGAGTATCAATTACAGACCATTAAAGGACATGAATCAGTTATGAAGCAACTTTTCAGAAAGTGTCATTTATTTAAGCGTATTTACCCATCCCTGCTATAAAAGAGGACCATGCTGCAAGTTGGTTGCATTGGTTGAGTACCAGTTCTGGTACTACACTCGACCAATCACATTGACTAGACTGTTTTTACTCATATGGCTAATGTTATCTGCACGGCAAATGTTCATAACGACGAGATGTCAATACTAGTTCTCTCTAATTGTAGGTAGCGTCATCTGATGTAGACGTAAATATTGACGTTTGAATTCAAAAGAATTACTTTATTGCTAACTATCCATTGGGTTTTTTTAGGGAAAAGTTTTACACCTTAAGGGAAATGACTTTAGGGCAAAAAAAATCACCTCTTTTGGACATTTTTAGAACTTGAGTGCTATTTCGCTCGATCACGGTTTTGGGTGTAGACACGATTTGTCTACGCGCCGTTTCACTTTTCAATATTTAAATATATTTTGAGTATAATTAGAAAACGTCTGGCGAATATTGTAAAATAGTTTTAGTAGGCGATTTACATATAGATTTTAATTCCGAAGAAGTGTTTTATAGAACAGGAAGACAAATACGGTACACTCATAGAATATGATACACTTTCCAAATGGTATTTATGAAGGTGAAGTAGAGTTTGACTATGCCTGGCGAAAATGTGTAAAGAGTTTTGGTAGGAGATTTTAATATAGATTTCTATTCCGAAGAAGTGTTTTATGGAACAAAGAAGGAAAATACGGTATACTCATGCATTATGATGCCCATTCCAAACAGTATTTAAAATATGTCTACCCGATATAGTTGGAATATGCCTGGCGCAGATTGTAAAACAGTTTCATTGGGCGATTTTAAGATAGATTTCGATTCCAAAGATGTGTTTCATGGTTCAAGAAAGAGTTGATTCCTATTTTAACGCCCCTACTCTCGCCAATCTAAAAATTTCACGCACTTTGCAGTCACAGGTCTTTAGGAGTTATGCTCAAGTTTCAGTGCTCCCTAAATAACTAGATGAAAACGAAAGTGAATAAATGAGAGATAAACGCACCAGTTAAGGAGTTTGAAGACACTTAATTATTAAAACTACATTAATTGGCAAACCAAAATAAATAAAAATGCAACGGAATGCTGTACGTACAGGTTGTTCCAAATCGCTATTTTAATTTTAAATTACGATTGCCCCATAAGTACACAAAATCGTCACGGTTACTGCATATGTTTAATGATCGCCACCTTGGTAAGAGTCCGGGCGTTAAAGTAGGAATCAACCCAAGAAGGACAAACAAGGCACACTCATGGATTATGATGCACATTCGAACCAATATTTAAAACGGTGAAGTATAGTTGAAATATACTTGACAAAGATTGTAAAATAGTTTAAGTAGGTGATTTTAAGATAGATTTCGATTCCAAAGATGGTTTTTATGAAACACGGAAGCAAAATACGGCATATTCATGAATAATGATGCACTTTCCAACTTAATGGAATAAGGAAGAAAAATAGGGACGACGCATAAATTATGATACGCTTTTATTATATAGCACTATAGTGCGTATTTAAAATCTGAAAGTGTTTCAGATTTTCTTCCTTTTTTATAGTTTTTATTTCTCTTACACACACACAAAAAAACAGGTGCTTGTCAAAATTTGTATCTTATTTGATGAAAACTGTCTTCGATATCCAGAGTATGATTACTTCAAATTAAAATGCAAGTCTTTCAGCTTCTTTTTTGTTCAATTTTAAGAAATTCAAAATATCATCCTTTATGTGGGAGTTAACACTTAAAACACTCAAGACTCCTGCACCAACAAGAACATTTTCAATGCTTACTAGAAAATGAACACTGACCAAGATATACTATTCAAAACATTATTTTCTTAACCCATATATTCCTAGCGTCCCTTTTCTGGGACGGCATTTTCGCTATCAGTCAAAAACGTTATTTATTTTTCCTAGCCTTTATTCTCGAGTATTGAAACTCAACTACTCAAAATATTTTAACATGGCCTAGTAGAATGTTGACATTTCAATTTTTGTACATAATGGTTTTAAAAGAAATCATCCCTTCTTCAAGAAGTTGACATCAGAAATTTATATATTTTATCTGGCATTAGCAAAAATCGAAGAAAGTCTCAAAAATATCTGGGCACAAATATGTTACAATAGAGAAAAACATGGTGTTCTCTACTTTCGGCCACTTTTTTAAAAAATCTGTATCCGAGATCCTCTTGTCATTCGTTGCTTCTCTTCAAACACAAGTTAATATTGAGTTTGTTGCTGTTTCTAATGTCATTGGCTAACCAAATAGCTGCGCCATATCTCCATATAAGTTGGGCATGCACTATCTGGCCAAAAGTATCCGGACACCCCCTAAAAAGTGGTTTTGGCGGGTGACGCAGTTTGATGCATAATGCTTGATCATGGCAGTATAGTGGGATGCCATCTTTGTGGGAAATCAGTTCGTGAGATTACGGAAATTCTACAGAATCCTAAAGCCACTGTGAGTGATGTTAATTGTGAAGTGGAAACGTCGAGGCAGTGAAACTGCAGAAAAACTGAGTAGTAGGCCGATAAAACTTAGTGAACGCAGCCGCAGAACTCTGAAAAGGGTAGTGAAGAACAATCGCAAGTTCTCGTTGGTGGAAATTTCTCAGGAGCTCCAATGTTCATCAGGCGTTAGTGTTAGCAGCAGGACTGTTCGTCGAGAGTTAAACAACTTGGTATTCAATGGTTGTGCAGCCGCTCACAAGCCGAACATCACTCCACAGAATGCGAAGCATCGATTGCAATGTTGCAGAGATCACCGACATCCCTACTAGCAATTTTGGTCGAGCCATGATCGGCTGGCTACGTGGCCGGTGGTAGCCAAACCAGAATCGGTAGTAAGGATTGGACTGTGGACATGTGGAAAACTTTTCTTTGGAGTAATGAATCTCGCTTCACAGTCTGTCAGTCGGAGGGACGTGTCATGTAGTCTGGCGGATGCCCGGCGAACGTTTTAGCGTGATTGAATTGTGCCGACTGAATTTTGCATCGATGACAGTCTGCACACGTCTGGGAAGACTGAATTGTGCCGTTTAAGTTTGGTGTTAAGTTTGGTGGTGGCAGCATAACGATACGGGGCGTTTCTCATGATTTGGCCTGGTTCCGCTAGTTCCTGTGGTTGTAAAGATAAACTCTGCGGTGTATGTGGGCATTCTGGACAATGCTGCACTCCCAATTCTGTGGTTATATTTCGGGTAAGGCCCATTCCCCTTCAAGCAGTATAACTGCTCCATTCACACATCGAGGCTTGCACAGACGTGGTTTGACGAAATGGGTGTTCAAAAACTGGGCTGGCATTCTCAGTGCCCCGATCTAAATCCTATAGGACCTTGTGGACAAATTAGAGCGCATATTACGTAGTCAGCCAAATCAACCATCCTCACTGCAAGTACTCACTTCAGCTGATGGATGCCTGAAAGTGAATTCCTAGGGCCACCTATCAAAAACTGGTGGGAAGATATTTCTTTAATAACTTACTCAATTTTTAAATGAGGATTAAAGGACGGAAGTAGGCAGAATATTTCACTAAGAGTCAATTATTTTGATTTTGATATATGTTTAAATTTCACGCTACGGCTGTGCCTTTGTGAAACATGTGTTGCAAGAGACCACCAAAGTCAGGGGGGCCAAAGAAATTTTTTTTCTGAAATCTTTATCTATTGTGTCCTCAAAAGCAGTACAATGGCAGGAATAATAGGTGTGAAAATTTTGGAAAGGCTACGAGAACATCTCCGGATTGTGCATCAAGCTTGAAATCTAGAAATATTTTTACCTTTTAGGAAAGTCACACTTTTCCCTCAAAAGATAATACTGTACTTCACAACTGCTACACAGTACTGAACGGCAAATTTGTTACTCATTTCTCAAAAATCAAAGACGTCTTCTCGAAAAAGTATGGGAGTGAAAAAAAAATCCAATTTCCGTTTCATGAATACAGCATTCTTCTTCGAGATTCTCAGACATTTACAAAGTTGCGGAATCTTCAAAAAAGGAATTTGATATTCACGAAATCATGAGAGGAAATTTTGCGTTAACTAGCACAAAATTTGTAAGGGCTGCTAGATCCTGGACTATCGTTTCGACATCGTAGCAAACAACGTAGAAGTCGTGACCAGAGGTTAAAGTAAATATCATAATAATATGCATATAAAAGACGTCTTTTTTTTTAGATGTTTATTTATATATAGGACGTCTTTTATTTTAAAATAAATGCATGTATATAGGCTTTCCTGATAATTTCAACTCTATCGTAAATACGCATTTAGGAATTATTAAATCGTACTTAAAAACAAATTGTTATTATTATTAAACGCATAGAATTTCCTAAAGCTATTATCAAAAATTGTGTATACTTCATTAATATAAATAATTATACTAAAACTTTTAAACCTAGAAATTTTAATTCAGGATTATCAATATTTTGCAAATAAAATAATTTAAAATTAAGTTTAAAAAAATCCTGAAAATTTCTAAGAATTTCACAAACTATGGCTCTATAGAAGTAAAAGTACTACTTGCAGGCGATCAAGTTTATTTTAGATTTTATTCTCTTTCAGTAAGCCATAAAGAAATAAGTCTTCAGACGCTCTTCAAGAATCATAACAGCGTAGAAATTTTAAGAGGCTTACATTTTCCTTTTGGAATCTTAAATCCTAAATTTATATTTCTTAAAACTCTTTTTAATATTTATTATTATTATTATTGTTGTTCAATAGAAATACTCTTAGAAAATAATCTTAGTTTCAAAGTTTTTATCCAGCATCATGCTCCAATCGTTTTATACTGATTAAAGAATGAAATGATGTTGATTAAAAAAAGTTGCTGGCTTAGAACACGTTTTATCGACATACTAATAATCATTTTTGTAATTTAAAGTGCAAATTATGATAGTTAAAAAAAAACAGAATTGTACATAAAAATCAAAGGTTCTGTTATTTTGTATCTTGTTTTTAATCGAGTTGTGCATAAGAATCTAAGGTATTTTGTTTTCTTCTTGCGAGTTCTTCAGGTTTGGAGCATGAAACAAAACTTGAGATTGGCCTTGATTATGAACAAGGGACTATCATAATAGGTAAGCTTAATGTAACATGTATTAGTAATGATTAATAGAAATCAAGTATAACAGTCAAATATTTAGAATATTGTTATTTAAAAAATTAAAAACCTTTCAGTCCAAAATGCTTTATAATTCTTTAAGCGAAAGCAATCCCAAAATCTGCTCAAACAATTTTCCTCCTTTAAAAATTTTAAATGCTCGCAATTCTGGAGTTTGAAATTCCGTATCGAACACGATACTTCAATGTAGTAATTAAATTGAAATTAAAAAAAAAGAATCATATCGTTCCTATGTCAGGGGGATCAGCAACAACAACAAATTGAAATAAAAAAATCTTATTTTTCAATTTAAAAAACATTATATTTTCAATTGAACAGTTAAAAAATTGCTTATACTAATTGGAAATGATTTACAAAGATATAATGCAATTCATTCATAATAAAAAAAAGGAAGTCTATTTGTTATTTAAATACGACAGATTTTGTAGTCCCCAAAAATCCTCGGCCAACAGCTAAATTAGGGGGTCTACTTATAGGGTATATGAACGCAGTATGGACGTCTCTTGAGTGATCACCAAATCAGCATCTTTTTGGGTAGGATTTCCTAATGTACGGCTATTTCTATTGCATTAAATCGTCTTGGTAAATGGTGATAAAATTATCAACTGAAACTATCTTTAATCAGTTCAAAAAGCATTAAGTGTACCTGGTTTCCTCACATTGAAACAATATGTGGCTGTAACATCTATTGTAAGGAAATATCCATTACAAACGCCATTCTGTAGCTGAAACGAGGGAGCAGATTGCCACGAACTTTGGCATATGGACTGAACATGAGATGCGCTCAATAAAGTTCTTTAAGCAGTTTACTTCGAAAAATGTCCACTAGGTGACGTTTCGCATTAAACTTCGGCTCCAGAAATGACTCTAGTTAATAAATGATCTTAGATTATTGAGCAAATGTTGAAGTTTTGTACATTTCGAGTTATTTCCAATAAATTGATATTTTTTTTTCATGCGAGTCGCCGTCTACTGAAGAAATTTTAAATATTTTTTTATTTTTTTTTCAAATTTCTTGAGCCCATCTCTGAGCCCTGTATGATCTATATACCAAATTTTGTTATAATCCGTCCACTCCTTTTTGGCTGTAGAACCCTGCTCTTAAGGGTAAATTCAGTTATAGCTATCATTGCATTATAAGAGGTTTGCTTATATCACTTGCATGTGTATTCTGTGATTATTTCTAGGTTTTTACAGCTTACATAGAGAAATATACAGCATGTTACAGAGTTATTCTATGTCAAATAAAAGTTTTAGTTGAAAATTAACTCATCTATCCAATATGTGATCAAGTTTTGCACACACAGACAATTACTCTTGATCATAACATTCTAAAAAAAGAGCGTTATTTTATGTTGTATTTACTATCTTACGTTTTGGTACGGTAATTGTGTTTGCAAAACAATATGCCTGCAAAAAGGTCTTATAACTATCAGGCTGGTTGGTTGGTTGACTGGGGTTTTTGGCACAAAATCTGAAAGGTAGCTGTGCCAGACAACAGATAAGTATCATGAATATTTAGATTTACATACAGACCTTACTTTTACGGGACTCATCGTTTTTGTTTGGAAACTATCCTGATATTTGACTGCCATCTCTTGCCCGAAATGATTTCCCTGAAAGGTCAAATAGTGCCTCATCTTGTAACTTTTGAGACCTTTTGAGTTTATGTTCAACTACGCCTGATTATGGACAGCATTTAACTCCGGGATTTCAGGTATTTCGGCGTCCCTCCTCTAGAAAATACAAAGATAAACTAACCAAATTTTCTAAAATCATATACCACTTGTGACCTCCAACCTTTTCTTGCACTCAGTTGCATTAATGAGTGTAAGCCCCTCATTAAGTCTGAAGAATGCTACTATTTTCCATGGTCTTCCTTGCCTAACTTCCCAATAGCAGGCATGTGCATTAGCTTATTGCTACGAACCTAATTTTTCAGTCAATCACTTTCAGTACACAGCATTACATGTAAAACTTAACTTTTCCTACTTGATTTTACACAAGCGGATTCATGAATTACATCATTTTACTCTAATTTTCCATTTGAATCGCCTAAGATCTCAGAAAAGTTGTGCAATTCTCAGACACTCGAGCTACTGTATCGTATCCAGTTTTGAAATCATGAAGTAAGAGTATGATCAAACGTACTCAAATGATTCGTTTGTTTATATAAATATTAAACAAAAATGGTGAAGGGTAAAAAAAATTGCAACAGTATTTTAGTTAACAATGAAAATATTTAATGTTTTCTAAAATAATTTAAAATTCTTCCTCATCGTATAGGGATAGTTTTTTTTTTTTTTTGAAAAGATTCAAACTATTATCAGAGTAGTGGGGTGCTTTTAACTCTTTGGGGCGCAACCCTTTCCCAATGCTGAAAAAAAGGCAGCCGTTGCCATCCCTCGACTTAACTACCAGCAAGATGGCGGACGATCGAAACGTTCATCGCGTGCCACAGATCTAGAGACCCTTTTTTGACGACAGCTGGCTGTGCCGCATAACCAGCTGCGTCAAAAAAACTCTCTAGATCTGTGGCACGCGATGAACGTGTCGATTTTCCGCCATCTTGCTGGTAGTCAAGTCGAGCGATGGCAACGTCTGCCCTTTTTTCAGCATTGGGCAATCTATCGAGCTGTTCTCGCATTCTTCCATTTTTCGGCAGATGTCAGTGCTATTAAAAATAATCGTGACAATTTTTTACGGGAAATGACGTGCTAAAAAGTAAAGGATTATCGTAGAGCTATGTCACCCGCAACTATTTTTATAGAAATCAAAACTATTCTACGTGACTGGCAACAGTCACGAAGAAGAGTGTTCCCAGAGCGGGAACACTGCGCGTTAAAGGGTTAAAAAAATTCTAACTATTAGTAGTGTAGTGGAGTGCTTTTTTTGACATAAATCAAACTATTAGTAGAGTAGTGCAATGTTTTTTGAAAATATTTAAGCTATTGGTAGAGTAGTGTAGTGCTTTTTTTCTTTTTTTTTTTTGAAAAAATTCAAACTATTAGCAGAGTAGAATTGAAAAATAGAAAAATAATTTAATTCTTCAATTTTCACATTTTTATACATTTTCCCTTTAACTTTTGAAGGCAGTTTTAAAGAATGCTGTGTTTATCTGACATACAGTAATATCAATATGATATCAAATACTAAACGTACTTTAACCAATCACAATAATAATCTTTCACAAAATGTCCAATGGTTCTTTGTTATCCATCATAATATATATTCTATTCAAGAAATTTACCCGGCACAAAAAGAAAAGGAATCAATCAAGAAAACAATTGGATAAACTGAAAGTTTTTAGGATTTACTTAATTCTATATTTCCCTTCAAATCGGACAAATTTTATTTTATTGCAATACTTTTTCTGCAGGCTGCCGAAAAAAGTGCTTATATTTCTAATCCCTGGCTATGGCTATTGTTCCCTTACCCATTTGTGAGGTTCATTGCGTTTCCAGGTCTTCCATTTTATTAATCTGAAAAGAGACTGCAGGAAACATGGCCTCATTTATCAAACGATACTTCACCCAGGAACTGAAACTTTTCGTTATAGCAAAACTTTTAAAACTTGCTTTAACAAATTTTGGAAGATTATTAATCATCTGTTTTGGTACAGTAGGAACAGACATCGAACATTTTATATTATTTACTGTAAGGTGTAATCAGTTTTCTGGAGGTAACTAAAACAAAATTCCTGAAATAGATGGGGTGCAATATTTTTTTGTTGTTGTTGTAGTAGCTGTTATTGAGGATTATTATTTATTGGATGCTAAACGTTACTATAAGACTCTGCTTATTTTCAGTATGAAGTGAATCGATGTTTAAAACAGAAAAAATGTCTGCCTGCTTTTTCTGTCTCAGTATCAAATTGCAATAAAACGCTTAAGTTGGTCGGTTTCGCATATTGCATAGAAATACCTTGCTGTCACCAAACATTTTGAAAGGGATATTATTAACACTAATGCGCTATTTCGTTTACACTGGATTTTTCTATGTTTAAATTTTCACAAAGTTTCTACAAAATTTCATTAGATATTGCAAAGACAAAGCGTTTTTAAGAGGTTATGAATTTTTTGCCTAATCATGATTTTACTGACGGAAACTAAAAAAAAAAATACTTACCAGCAAAAAATTGTTCCTACTTTTAAAATTATTACAACTTAAATAATATAAAATAATGTATGTTTATAAAATAAGTATCTCTATTTAGAGCAGTCTGTACCTAAGGAATAATCCGAATAAAACCAAAATCGGTACACTTACTACTCGAGAAGGGGGAAGAATAATGGAAGAATAATTTAAAAAAAAATAGTTGTAACAATCGCCGACAGTTGGCGCTTTTGTCTATACAATGTGCAACACAAAAATAAAAAAATGATAGCATGCCCTACATGAGTTGTCTCATAATTTTGTACAAATTCCGGATAAGAAACCTAGCACCTGCATTGGTACCCTCAGCGGTATCATTTGAACGTGCAGGACATTGGGGCCACGATAGATTTTACGTGCACTAGCTCTCACTTTAGTGTACATGGCCTCTCAGCATTCCAGTTACGAGAGGCTGTCACCTTCCCAAGTACTGGCCAATCCGGTGGTACTTCACTTTCTGTGTTCTAATGGGATATAGTAGGAAAGTGACATTATTATTTCGTAAGATACATAAAATCTTGTTTTCTGTGACATCCTAAAACAAATTAAAACAAGTCTTTTTTTTTGTTGTTTTTAAATATATGTACTAGAAAAATGTACTTTTGTTTTGTGGCATACGGCTTATACAAAAACGAGCAAACATAATACTTTGACGGTATTATATACACAAAAAGCAAACAACTCCAGCATACTTCTTAGGGGGGAAAATATGAAATATAACTGTATATAAACAAAATATAAGTTTCCAACAATTTTATCAGAAATATTACTGAATGCATCTAATGGCAAATGAATTAGATGCAGATTCTATAATTATGGTAATGTATTTAGACTAAGTGACGCTTTTCAAAACTTTGGCCATTTGTCATAAAAGATCTGTAAATGATGCGCCTTTGTGAAAATTCCCAGATCACTTAGGACACATAAATGATTCGCTTTCAAAAGTTATTATCTCTAATCATTTGGACCACATTAGAAATTGAAATTCAACCATCTGGAATCTTTCAGTGACTGATTGAAGGGGAAGATACCAAATGAAAGAAAACTTTTCAATCTGAGAACAAAGTTGAAAATGCTCTTGAGCATCTGAAAGTGTGTGCTTTACTTCGAGCTAATACTTTTTTAATGTGAAAACGAGCTTTCAAGTATTTTCAAAATGCAAGTTCCCAATGGTATCCATCGTATTTGCGTAAAACGTGTAGAATATTTTAATTATAAATCTTTCCTGCTAAGCATTTACTCTGCACCATTATAATAAAAGATAAAAACTAGTAAACTAGTAAATTTATTTCAGCAAATTTAAAATGTTCTTGGTGTATTTTGGATTTATTCATTCCCTTGAAACTTAAAATGTATCTATGGTAGACGGCATAAAAATGGAATCATTAAAAGAATATTGTGCGCAGACTTAAAAATACAGTATGCACACTAAAATCCCTTGCCACTCTCTTAACTATTGAAAGGCTGCTGCTGCATTAGTAAAAGTGATATTTAGGAATAGTAAATTAGTCATGCGCTACTAAAGGAAACCACCGACGGCGCCACCTGGGTTAGCAATCATACTTCAGATGTTCTTAAATTAAAATACAAATCATAGAATATAAACGGTAAAAGCGTATTACTTATACTTGTGCCAGCTTGCCGCCAGTAATGTTGACAATGGGATGCGGGAATTGCAAACCAGAGACCAGATGTGTATTTTGCTGACGGCAGTGTCATAGCCAGAAATTTTTTCATGCGATGGTTACGACTACTGCAACTCACATATATGTATACATGTGTCTGAGATAAGAGAGTGAAAAATATACATTTTGTATCTCAAAAAGTTCCTCATGGGGGAGAAGGTTATGACCCTCCTATACCTTCCCTTGGCTACGCCCCTGGCTTACAGAAAACACTTTGAGCAAGAAAGATAAATGAACCGAACGTCAGACAAGTGCAGTTTTGGAGAACGTTACCATAAAAATGCGCGTTTTATGCCTTCCATTTGCAGTATTATGGTGTTCATTATTGTGCGACTCATGTGCGCAAGTTAAATCGATGTTGCTGAACAACTTTATAACTGACTTTTTCACAGCATCTCATATCATTTATGAGTTAAGAATGCTAAGTCAGAATTTAGCCGTCAGGGGATGCTGTAAGCAGTTTCATTGCGTATCGCATGGCAACTTTACTATACCCAGACATCACTTTTATGAATATAGTTGCAGGCGTTCTAAGAGTGAGCAAGGGACTTTAGTGGGCATACCGTAGATAAGTGGTTCCCAAACTATAGGTCGCGAAAGCAATTTCGGTGTGCTACCAAATGCGCAGGAAAATTTAAACTGTAGTATTTTATAGTAAACTACAGTATTTTATATAGCTTATATTGATTATCGTTATGCAGTAGTGGGTCGCGAAGAAAATTTCTAGGTGCTGGTGGGTTTAGGACAAAAGAGTTTGGGAACCGCTGCTGTAGATATTTAATTCTGGACTATTCCCATTGAATAGGCTGAAAATGAATTGGTAAATGCTTATAAAATCACCAAAACAAAAAGTTTTAAAAATAGCGCGGTATCCATTCTATGACAACATCATATTTGTGTGATTTAAAACGGTTGTGAATTAGATATCATTTAAATCAACAAAATTAAGAAGGATTAAACACATTTTTCTTAATTTTTTTTTAAAAGAAAGAAATCTGGTAGGATTGGCAGCAAGTATTAATAGCTTTGAAATTGAATATTCCAATTTATTCTACAGCAATCTGAGTGTGTACGAAAAGAGATACTTTCAAAAAATACCAAATCCTATTCATTTTAAATATTGAGCAAATATTTAACTTTGTATGTTCTTTTTCTCGTGTTTAAAAGTCTAATATTCATTTTCTTTAAACTTAAATTACGAAGTATTTCTTGTCTCCGTTTTTCTTTTTCTTCCTTTTTTTTCGTGTGTGAGTGAAAGGGGGGGGTTAAATTATCATGAAAAAGCCTAAGAAAATTCCGTACAGTCTGTGCCATTAAATATTAGAGCATTTCTTGAAGAACAAAGAAATTTTTTTGTGTTAACAATCGGATGTCAACAACAACAACTCTATTTTTTTAGAGTCAAAAACTGAATATTTTATTCCAGAAACCAAAATGTCTTTGGATTTCTTTTTAAGCAGTGATTTGAATTTATATAAAATTGATTTCGTCAAACAGTTTAGCATATTTTTGAAAATTGAATGATAATTGAAGGGAATGATAGTTTTTCTTTTCACTACTTTTTTTCAAGACTGAACTAAGTATTTCGTACGAACTATTAATATTTGCTATAGCAATCCATGTTTTTCTCACAGGAATTTCTTGTACCTGTCTGATTTAAAATAAGATTCGTACAAAAATTCGTTTTAAATTTTTACCTTACCTCGATGTTTTTAGCATTTTAAAGAGACAGTTCACCCCAAATTTGGTCAAAAAATGGATGTCTTTTCTAAATTTAAATGAAAGTTTGTTAAATCGTGAATATTTCGACACCTCATTTTTAATAATATGCCATTAATAACACGAGATATTAATGATTTTGTTAATACAGCCATTGCAATTTCATTGGCAAACGAACTCTTTACATGGTTTTATATATCTCCACGTTCATGTATTCTTCACTTTCATGTTTTTAAAATGCTAAGGCTTTTTTGTATTTGAGATAATCAATTAAAATTTTTAATGACTATGTCATTTTATCTCTCACACCCTTCATTGAAAATTGTCCGAAAAATGTGTCACGAAAATGCGACATAATTTAACATATATTTAAATGCTATTAGTTCACAACAGCTTTAATCTATTGTTACAATATGTCGTAATAGGGTGGTAACTCATTTGCATAATATTAACCCGTGCCGCATTGAGGTTAAAGTTTAGAAAAGTCGCGGTTTTTCGCAAAAAAGCAGTTTTTCCATCATAAAATGTATAAAATCGAGTGTAGAAACATGATGTTGTTCTCGTTTCAGAAGAAAACTTCCCGCCTTGATGAGTCACACATCACTTTTATGTAAAAACTTACAGATCTAACCCTCCAAGCGGTTGTCATGTCAAATCCCGTCCACTTTATTCCAGTTTTCACTGCAATACATCTATAATAATAATCATTTGTAATACTGAGATATCATAAAATATGTTTGATATTAAAGCTTGTATGTAATTTAGAAATCTTTTTTTAAGTAATTGCAAATCTTCCTGTTAAAAATTTTATTTTTTTATAATTTAAAAATTGTATGAAAATTTTACCGTGAAAACAACTGCAGATTATTTGTCCATTTCCAAAACGCTCAGAGGGTAACATTCGGATCATATCGTCCTAAAAAGGCACATATCTATGCTTTTTTCAGGACTAGATACGATCCGAATACTAAAAGTTGGCTTTTTTATGAAAGTTCAAAAAATTATATTTCATCTTTCCTCCTTTTGCTTTTCTTCATTTTTCTTTCTTTTTTTGTGTACAAAATAAATTTTGTAATTTAAAAAAAAATCTGTAAAAAAAATGAAATTCAAGTAAAAGAATTAACAGAAAATAAGGTCAAAGAAGCCATAAAATTGAGAACGACTAAAGTTTAGATATATTTGATTATTAAAGTTATGTATCTAAGAGGAAGCATATTATAAAGAAAATAAATTATTATTGTTTACAATTTTTTCTTAAAGTGGCAAGGCTTAGATAATGTTTCTTTCGAAGAGTCTGGAAAAGTTTTTCTACATTCGGATACTACCTATAGTAAAAACCGTTTTTGTTCTTCATCCTCAGTTAAACAGGAATTAAATCCTGGGATTAATTTTACTCCCTTTTAATCTGAGTCATTAGAAACCTTAAAAGCTTTCAGTTTGTTATTCTTTCAAATAATACTGATTTTCACACTATACATAGAGATCAGTATTCAAAAATTGTATATTAAAATTAAATCTCTTAAAAAATTACTGTTACAGATGAAATAAAAAATTAATTTCTTTGTTCAATAAATGATCCACTTCGTTGAAAAACTGTTGCTCTTACGTCGTCATCACCCTCATTTTTTTTTCAAATGCAATTAATTTTACAGCCATGCTTCTTTTGACTTTTTTTGACCAAGTGTCATTAAAAAATGAAATGCAACTTGCTCCAAGTTAAGATACCAAAGATGGCTTATCATTTTATAGATCTTTGTTTACAGCCTCTTTATCAAATTTTCAGTATTGTAATAATTTTATGTCTTGATTGGGGCTAAAGTCTGAGTGGGAGTGTTGAACCATGCCTTCAAATAAATATTGATTATAAATAAACAAATGTCTGTAATACCTACTTTTTCTAAATCTGTTAATGAGACCTTGGTGTCTGAAAAGAAGTATTTTGAGACAATAAATTGCCTTAGACATCCACCTGGCATAAAGAACAGCACCAGGTACTCTGAAAGAAATGTCTATTTTGAGAGACTCCTATAAAAATTAAACAATGTTGGGGTAATTCTTTATAGTTATCCCTGAGCTGTTGATTTCTTAAATGTTCTGCAAGAAAATTTGAAATTTCTTCCAAATTTTGCGTTCTTTATGTAATGGTTTCATTTTCAATAGCGGTTTTGTACTTCGCCTTGTCCAACTTAGACCACCCAATCTGAAAAAAAAAAATATCTATATGAAGAGCAGTAACTTCGCCCACTTTGGAATCAAAACAGATTGTAAGATGATTTCTAAAATATGACGGCGACACGGTAAATATGGAAGATTTCGATCCAGTAATTGCTGCAGCAAAAAATGCACGTTCCCCTAAGGCAACAAGTGGTATCAAAACACATTGCCTGAATTTTACAAACTGCCTCCCATTCTTCAACTGCTGTAAATACAGCTTTTGCCTAAGAGTTATTCTCATATTATTTTCAAGTTGAGGAACTCCTATTAACTGTTCTTCATCGCCACAGCTAAATAAAATCGCTATTCTCTCTACATTTTCTTTATTCAAAATATGAGGAAGCATTTTTCCATCCCAGTAACAACTTTTAAAATCTGCTTTTGATAAGATCAATTTGTTTCCGAAATTCTTGTCTTTGGAGTCTTTTTACACGTCAAGGGTCCTGCACCGGAAAGATATTATGTGTTAGTGTTGAATCACTTTTATGTTATTCCAGTATGTACTCGTAAATCATAACGATAATATGGTAGCTAGGGGAGGCATAGCCCTTCCTTGCCCATATGTATGGGCACCCATAATAACAGACAGTAAATAATAACAGACAACAAAAATAGCATTGTAATAAAGAAAATTTGAGAGGTTTGTCTTATGTTAGACTAGCTGCTACCCGCGACTTCGTCCGCGTCGGCTTTAGAATTAGGTCCCGACAGAAATGTAGCATGTATGAATAACAAATATTGTGGCGACAAAAGGAACTGCATTTAAATATTATTTGCTTTTTACTTGTTTCAAATGAAGTATAATGCATTTTAGTATACTTCATTTAAAATAAGAGAATATGCACAGAGTTACTAAATTTAGATTTTTTTCAGGCATTTGGCGAATAGAGACAGTTATGACAGTATTTGCGAACTGTTTTGTAAAAGAAATATTTATGCTATATGCATGAATTTTAGTCTATGTTAATCAGGAATAGAGCAACTTTCTATTAGTGAAAAAGTTTGAGAATCGGTTCTGTAGTTACAGAGATACCCAGAGAGCGTAATGTATTAGAATTAATTTGATTGTTCCTGTAAAGGAACTATTTATGCTACATGCATGAATTTTAGCCTATAATACTCAAGAATAGTGTAGCTTACTATCAGTAAAAAAAGTTTAGGAATCGGTTCAGTATTTACAGAGATGCACATAGAGCGTAATGTAATTCTTATTAGCATCCCTGTAAAAGAACTATCTGTGATATATGCATTAAAGGTAGCCTATAACACTTAGGATGCCACCAGTGTCTAAGAAGTTCTGCTCTCAAAACTGCAAGGGGGGAGGTGCCAGATTCAAATCCCGGTTCAAATCCCCCACAGAGGAATTTTCCATATAGGCCTAGGACCCTAGTGCAGTCAATCGGTCTTAATCCAAAAACAAAAAATGATACTCAGGAATAATGTAACTTTTAATCAGTGAAAAAAGTTTTAGAATCGGTTTAGTAGCTACAAAATTTCCATAGAGCGCAATGCATTAGAATTATTTTGAGTGTCTTTGTAAAAGAATTATTTATGCTATATGTTTGAAAGGCTGCCTGTATGTTAATCCAGGGCATAAGCTATTTTCATTACAATTTTTTTCAAATCCGTTCAACCATTTTTGTGTGATTCAGTCAAAACCATCCAAACACACAAACGTACACATTTATATTATTGGTAGGATTTGGAAATTTATGAACTTTAAGAAACACATCTGGATTTTTCTTGGTACTTACGTATTATCCCAGCGGTCATTCCCGCCAAACTGTTTTATCGTCAAATGGGTTGCCAAACTGTTGCCAATCGTATTCAAAACCATTAATAATTTCATGTGCCCGGCATTTATTTCGGCAAAAACTCGCTTGTCTTGGCGGACCGCCGGGATAATACGTAAGTACCCTTTTCTTTACTTATGCTTTTTAATTTGGCGTAAAATCAGCATAATTTCCATGTTTTTCAAATGCATGTGATTTTGCAAATGGAATTTCTGCTTTATTTCAAAAGCATAAATCATTTTGTGCGGGCGATAAAACGGCTTTTAATTAACAATTTGAAAAGTAGTTAAAATTTCAAAATTTTGAGCCTCAGGTGCACTTTACCCAAGTTATGGGCTCAATCATGCTCAAATTTTCAAAGCTCTGCTTTCTGTAGATTTGTCTGGAGAACATTCATTTTTATTATTACAGATAGATTTGGCATAAAACTGGCTTAATTTCCGTGGTATTTAATGTTTTTCAGATGCACGCGCGCTTATTTATTGAAGTAATAGCATTCTTGTTAGCTCAAAACATGAATCATTTGATACGGGCGAAACTCGCCAACCATGGCAATGTAAAAACGGTTTTTAATTAATATTTAAAAAAGTAATTAAAAATCTAAAATTCTAATTAGCCTATAACCAACTCCAGGGTCCCCTCTATATCTAAACCAAATTGCATCCTAATCGATTCAGCGGTCTAGGCGTGAAAGCGTCATAAACAAACAAACAAACAAACAAACTCACTTTCGAATTTATAATATTAGTTAGGATGTGCTTCAACTGAAATATAAATCAAGATCTTTCTTCTGAAGCACAGAAATGCATATCAAATAAATAAAAATACTTCACGAATTGTAGTTATGAAAATTCTTGATTTATTTTTTGTTTTTTGATGCAAATAATACAAAATATGGTCAAAATTACTTAAAATTCTTAATTTGTCTTTTGTCTGTCAAAAATGCAGATTTTGGTGGTGCGATTCACAAACTGACCTAAAAAAGCACTGAATGCCATTAAATATTGATTTTGTTGAGAGAAAAAGTTCAAAGTACCAATATTTTTTTATGAAATAAAACAAGAACCAGGTCTGTAGAGCAAATAGTTTATACTAAATGAAGGGAAAACTAGATATTTTTGGCAAAAATCGTAATTTTTCAAGAATTCAACCTCGATGCGGCACGGGTTAATATTATGCAAATTGAGCTAAAACTTTGCCAATCTCATTTTTTAGTCAATTGGCATCTTTAAATGGGGTGCCCCCAAAAATAACATTAAAAAAAAATTTCCCCATATAACTTGTGACCCCCCTAATTTCGTAAGCTGTAGAATATGCATCACATGTATTTTAATGACTATGCCATTTTATCTCTCACCCCGTTTATTGAAAAATGTGTCCCAAAAAAGCGAAATAAAAATGCGACATAATTTTACATACATTTAAATACTATTAGTTCACAACAGCTTTAATCTATTGTTACAACATTTCGTAAGCAGTAGAATATGCATCACATGAATTTTTTTACATACATTTAAATACTATTAGTTCACAACAGCTTTAATCTATTGTTATAATATTTCGTTAGCTATAGAATTTGCATACATGTATTTTTCTATAAATAGGTTACAATAGGTTTCTATAATAGGTTACTATAAATCATAAAAATTTCAACATAGGGTTACCAGGCGAAATACAGGAAAGATGAGAGATAAAATGACATATTAAATTAATATAGTTTTAATATGGCAATAATGAAACTAAAAAATTAGGGGAAAGGGGGGGGGGGTCCTCACGAGGCTCGAACAGCCAAGTTTTAATTTATGTACCTATTTTTTATTGTATATCTGATAAATCTGTTCATGGAATTAGCCTTCAGTTTTTTCTTTCTTTTTATCATTTCGGAAATTGTATGAAGATATGTTTTTTCTTATTGTTTTACTCTATGTATATGAGTAGAAAAATTATATTTTAAACGTTATATTAGATGTATCTAAAAATACATGCACAGTCTTATGTAATTGTTACATAAAAATGTAACACTCTTAGCAGATGTCAACAACATACATGTGTATGTAAAGAATACAACTCTTTGCCACTCACGGTAAGAGAAACATTTAACCGTCATCAATCTCGCCTTGCGAACTTCCCCAGTATGGGAAACGCTACGTCATAGGAGAAACTGGTTTTCCGTATCTCCGATCAGCAGAGGTCGAAAGGAATGACTCCGAGAGAAAAAGAAGATGAGAATTTCCCCACGAGTGTGTGTGGCAACAGTTTTCAAAAAAGAAGTTCGTTAGAAGGACGCGGATTCAGTTTGACATAAATCACCATGTAGCTGAGACGTCTTTTCTGCGAGGGGGGCTTCCCAGTAGAATTCCGCTTGGCTTCCAGCCATTTTTGCGGACTGGGAGAGCCCCAAGCAAAGTTAATTTTTGGAGATAATTCTCTCCACCGCGGAATTATAATTAATTCGTTTTCGCTGTGCCGAAGATGAGTACTGTCGTCGGAAATTTTCAAAAGATATAAATCGTAGCCATGTTAGTAATTTGTAAAGTCATGCAAATTTTTTTTCTTCGGTGAATCATCTTTATACTGTGATGCAGAACTTGATTTCTGCAATAATCTTTAGTGCCGAGAGACAGTAAAAAAAAAGTTCGGCTCTGATTCCTTTTTAAATTCTTGTGAGAGTGAATAAGTGAAAAGTTTGCAACATTTTGATTTTGATTCTCCCACGAGGCTTTTGTGTCGCCGAAGCGTCACCTGGGCGGCCATCTTGAATCAACTGTGTATGCCTGACAATAAGTTAACTGATGTGCATTGCATTCTTCCATGGCTTGTGTTATTCATCGAGATCATCAAAATTTGTGTTGCTGAATCTGCCCGGTTTAAATAAAACTTTGGAAGGACTTTAGAAAGAACTGCCAAAACCTAGAACTTTGTGTTGATCATCTGCAATACGAACTGTCATCACCTGAATTATGGTTTTCGACAAACAAGGACAAACACCTGTGCTACAGTGTGGTGTTAAATATTGAATTTAAGGAAAAGTGTCTTCAATTTATAAAATTTCATAATTGTGATTAATTTCATATCTCATATCTTCACAAAATTAATATGCCACTCTTTAATACTTCAGAGTTTTCCAATTGAAGTATACTGGCAAAATCTTCATTTTTTCCAAATGACATCAGTTTGATATCTGTGTCGATAATATGCCCATTAAAGTATTTCATTTTTAGCCAACTAAAATTTTAATTTCTAATAATAGGTTTCTGGGCAGTGTAAAGTGAATCTATTTAATTGGCATATTATCTCAATGTGTGATAATTACATCTCATTTATTTGTGTTTGAATTTGGTATTTTTTAATTGCAGTACTGTTTGAACTATGTTTTTTTAAAGATGTTTGGTAATCAGAGATCTCATATCTGAATTGAAAATGAATTGGTACTTTTGATCTTAGTATTATTTGATGCACTAATTTTTTATTATTCACTATTCAGAGATCTAATGTTTAGCATGTCAAAATATATAGTCAAGAAAACATTTTAAATTCTATGTCATTTTTAATTGTCAATAAAAACAGAACTGAAAATTTGAATTACTTTATTTGAGTTAGTCAATTTCAGGAAAATTTTGCCTTTCAGCTTTTATCACAATATGGGTTCTGAGTCTTTATTCCTTACCAGGTGAGTGTAAGTAAAATAAGTTATTCTTATCTCTATATTCAGGTTTTTAATGCCTAGGCGGCAAACTGCAATATACTTTTTTCTGATCTGAATTTTTGTTCAGAAGAATTTTTGCCTCTTACATTTCACACCCTATCGATCATGGCAGTTAAGTAACCAACCACTTAACATTAAAATGGTGCCGTGAGAGTGTTTTAAACTACCGGGTTATTCTAGGCTTAATATTCAAAATAAATAAATAAATAAATAAATAAATAAATAATATAAAAATGAAATAAAATAAATACAAATAAGTCTTAGTACACTCACCTGGAGATTGCATAAAATCAGGAAAATCAAAGATATCAAAATTTTGAAATTCGGTGAAGAATGTATATTTTATAGTGAATATTTATATATTTTTTATTGTTATTACCAGTGTATATGTATATAATTTATTATTTTCATATCATATTTATGTTTACACAGATGCATTTAGACACATGTTAGGCATTTAAACATTTTACATTTAATAATTTTCAACATTGCATTTTTATTACTTTCAATCAAGTACAATGGCCAAAAACATAATTCACACCAGTTTGGCAAGTAACTTACCTTACTTTTCCGGTAAGGAAGAAGAGAACATAAATTTTTTCATTAAACAAATCGAAGACGTTGCCACATTAGAAAAATGGCCTGAAAATAAGACTTTCTTAGTCATTAAACTTAACTGCAAGGAGAAAGCGCTTAGCTTTATAGCTAATGATCCAATTGCCAGCAAGGCCACCAATGCACAGCAATTAAAAAATGCCCTAATCAAGAAATTTTCGAAAAGTGATTCCTTTCAAACAAAACTAAGCAATTTTGCCAATATCACTCAGCTGCCAGGCCAGACTGTTAGTGATTTGGCGGAAAAAATTGAAGAGAAAGCCAACGCCTATCTTGAAATAAATGATGCCTCCACAAATGATCTAATAAATTTAGCAAAAAAAAATTAAACTACAAAAATTTTATGATGCCCTGCGACCCGATATTAAAATAGAGGTCAAGAAATTGAATCCACAATCATTTGAAAATGCTGTTGAAACAGCAAAAAACATTGAGAATGCCTTAAATGATCCTGCTTACCAGGCCAATAACACTTTTTCCACAGAAATGCAAGCACTCATTCAAAGTCAGATTGAGAGCAATCAGCAGATGCTACAATTGAAAGAAAAGATGGAAAAATTGACATCAGATACAACGATAAATAACATCACGGCACATACAGACAATCAAGAAACAGCCCACAATGGGAATAATCAAATATTTTGCTTAATTTGTGGAAAATCACATTTAACCATCAGATGTTGATTTTATCCAAGGTTTCAGAGGGGCAATTTCAATTTTCAAAATTCACGCAGGGGGAATTTTGGTCCACAAAGAGGACAATTTAGGAGCCACAGAGGCAATTTTTTTAATCACGAAAACAATTTTCAGTCACACAGACCAAGCAGAACTTCTGGGGGGAATTTTAATGCTAGATCAAACTTTAGGGGAAGACAAAACAGACAACACCCATATCGAAGAAGTAATTTAAACTAGAATGGGGTTCTTGCAATTTTTCAACATCATCAGAAGCAAGAACCCAGTCAGACAATTTTGATAAACATGATAAGATTACAAGCAAAGTCTCTGTTTCCAAAAATGCTAAAAAGAAAAAGAAAAATTTGACAAAAAAAATAGTAACTCCAAAAAAAAAAAAAAAAAAAAAAACAGAAAAATTCAAAAAAATTCAATAAGGGATACAGATTTAGTTGTCATGTCGTGCAAATATAAAAATAACCATCTTCCTATCATACAATTAAAATTTGGTAGCAACAATATTGATAGTTTACTAGACACAGGTGCAAATCTCAGCCTCATTCAGCCTAGTGCTTTGGAATTAATTAAAGAAACCACCAAAATAGAATACATATCCAGATCAGTGAAAATTCATACTTTAAGCTCTTCTACCATACCATATCTTTCCGCAGTAAACATTAAATTTAAAATTAACACCACTTGGTTTCAGAACCAGTTTTTTGTGACTCAGCACAACTGGAACTCTAATTACAAAATAATTCTTGGCTATGACTTCTTACAGAGAAACAAAATTATTATGGACACTGCAAATGAAAAATTAATTATGAACAATCAAGAATTTCAATTTAAACATTCTACCCCTTCTATTAATCTCAATAACAACTTAAAATTAAAGAACTCACAAAAACTTTTTGCTAGATCTGTAAATAATGTAACACTTTTACCTAATTCTACAAATATAATTAAATTAAGCATTCCTCAGTCACTTCAGCAAGAAACACAAATTATTTTTAATCCTATTTCTTCTAAATTACAATATATAATGCAAGATTCTTTGCACACACTGACGCATGACAACTCTATCTACTCCATAGTCGAAAATCCCTTAGATACCAAAATTATTATTCGAAAGAACTCTAAAATGGGGACTTTGCACATTTTTAAGGAGGATTCAGTTATACAGCATACAGAGGATCAACACTTTCAAATAAACAACTTAAATTTAACTGAAGTTTTAAAATTAAGACAGGAGGAACTAACAGAAGAGGATTTTGACTTAAGTCACCTCAATGAGACAGATAAAAAAGATATGCTTCAAATGTTAATGCAAAATTTTAGAATTTTTTCCAAATCATACAAAACTTTAGGCTCAACAGATGCTGTAGTTCCTGAATTTAAATTACTTCACAACTTTCCTATCTCCACCAAACCATATCCTATTCCGAAAATAGCCAAAGATTTTGCACAAAAAGAAATTGCAGATTTATTAGATGCAGGAATCATTGAAAATTCTAGTAGTTCATACAATTTTCCAATTTTATTTGTTAAGAAGAAAGCTAATCCAAACAATAAGCAAGAAAAATTAAAATTTCGCATGGTGGTGGATTATAGATTACTGAACTGTATAACTGAATCATTCAAAATTTGCCTTCCAAAAATTTCTGACATCTTACATAACATTTCAGGCAAGAATTTTTATTGTGTTTTAGATTTAAAGTCTGCATTTTTCCAAATTCAACTTAGAGAATCTGACAGGGAAAAATTAGCATTTTGTTGTGAACTGGGAAATTTTCAGCCAACCAGATTATTTTTTGGCAGCAAAAATAGCACTTCCTATTTTCATACTTTAATATCAAAATGTATAAATGATTTAAAAGGCCCTAACGTACAATTTTTTCTCGACGACATCATAATAGCAGCTGACACTATTTCACATTTAAAAATAATTCTTCAGAAAGTTTTTGACAGATTGGCAAAATTTAACTTAACTTTGGATCCTCATAAAATTCAACTGTGTAAAACAAAAATCAACTACTTAGGCTTTTCAGTAAATAAAGATGGCTTTTCACCCTCTGAGGATAATATCAATAAAGTCAATAAATTTCCAATTCCCAAAAATTTGAAGCAGACACAGACCTTTCTAGGAATGCTGAACTATTTTTGACATTTAATTTTCAATTATGCAGAGATAGTCGAACCTCTCGTGAACTTAACTAGAAAGAACGTTCCGTTTGTCTGGACTGAACAGTGTCAGGAGGCCTTTGATAAAATACAAAAAATCATTTTGAGTAAACCCACTATAAAAAAATTTGATGAAAATAGGGACTGTTATTTAGTGTGCGACGCCTCAAAAATTGCCGTTTGTGGAATTCTTATGCAAAAAGATGATGGACATTTTTTTCCTGTTGAATTTTTTTCCATACAACTTTCAGAGTCAGAGTCAAGGTATCCTTCTTTAAGGCGAGAGCTCTTTGCAATTTATTTATCTTGCAAGCATTTTCATGAACAATTATTTGGGAGAAAATTTACAATACTGACGGATGCCAAACCTTTAACTTTTCACCTCAATTTAGAGAAACAACCTGAAGTGGTGGCCAGATGGCTATTATACTTACAACAATTTGATTACAACATTCAACATATACCTGGATTTAAGAATCCAGCTGACTTTCTTTCAAGAGTTTTAAGTGAAAATTTAAACGTAAATAATGTAAACATTTTTGAAAACAAAACTGATCTATCAAAGGAAACCATTCTAAAAGAACAACTTAAAGATGAGAAAATTACTAAAATAATTCAGGACATTAAAGAAAATAATAAAAAAATTAAACAGCAATATTTCATAGATTCTCATTCGCAACTACTAATGATTAAGCTAAAACCAAAAAATAAACATAAAAAAGATAAGTCAATAAAAAATAAAATTGTAATTCCAAGAGTTTTAATCAAGACCTGCTTAGAATCAGCTCATGCTCCTCACTTTGGCACTGCAAGGACTTATGAACTGCTGAGCCAAACTTTTTTTTGGAAGGGCATGTTTGCTGACACAAAAAATTATTGTGAAAACTGTGCAAAATGTCTTGAAAATAAACCAAAGTCAAAGAACACCATTTCAGAGTTTGTTTCTAAAACTCATCTAGCTCCAGGAGAAATGATAGCAATAGATATTGTAGGAAAATTACCGAGATCCATTGATGGAAAATTTTACATATTAAGCATTTCTGACCATTATTCTCGTTTTCTTGAATTAATTCCCATTTCAAATTTTACTTCTAATATAATAATTAAACATCTACAGGAATATTTCTCAAGGTTTGGTATCCCGAAGATATTACTTACAGATAATGGCTCAAACTTTTGCTCAAACGAATTTGAAAATTTTATGAAAGAAGCAAAAATTGAACATAGAAAGTCTTCAATATATCACCCACGTAGCAATGGATTAATTGAACGCGCCCATAAATCTTTAAAAATGAGTGTTGCAGCCATTTCAGAGAGAATTTGTGACTGGACAACCAGTCTATTATTCTTTAAACTTCACTACAACAACACCACACATGCTGTTACACAATACTCTCCAGCTGAAATATTCTTTGGACGCAAACTCAACCTGCCTATAGATGCTTTTAATGAACCAAAATATACCTTTGAATTTAATAAATATGTAGAAACTGTAAAACTAATAGCTAAAGAGATACAGCAAAATGTCAAAATTAATGAAGAAAATTATTTGAAAGTTCATAGTAAATATGTAAGAGGAAGGAAAAAGCCAGATGTCAAATTGGGTGACAAAGTATTTTTAGAGGAATTTATAGCACCAGGTGCTCTTCAAAAGAAATACAATGGACCTTGGGAAGTTAAAAAGATTCCAAGAAATGATAATTTAATAATTCAAAAAGTTGAAAATGGAACACCAAGAGAGAGGAAAGTCCATGTCAGTAAAATATTTGTGCAAAAACCTCTCAACCCTAACTTCCAAAATGAAACAACTTCATTTTAGTGGACAGCTCTTTTCTGAATATCAGAACACACACAATTAAAAATTAAATTGTAAAAAGAATTTTCTTTTTCCTCTATTTATGGTTCACCAGGGCTCTCTGGGGCGTCAATGATCTGAAATTGATCACTTCAATTCACTGCAATCCAATTTATGTAAGGCTGGTCCTATAGCTGGGATTCTTCAGAGCGGTCTGGTGAAGACATAAAAATAATTTTTTCTTACATTTCATGGCCATGCTCTTTAAAATAAGAAAACAAATAATAAGAAGAATTAAATCAAGTTGTTCCGTATGTTCATAGGCTGTCAGGAAAAATTTGACATCTTGGTACTTTTTCATTTCTCATAACCAAATCAAACTATTTTTCTCTCATTGATACATGAAAATACTGATATAGCAAGGAAAAAATTGCCACAAGAGTCACGTATTGCTGTGTATGTGAAAGAATTTGATGTGAATACTTGGGTCAATTGTACATATTTTTTTGAGGGGTATGTTATTTGCAAATATTAGGTTTCAATTCACTGCATTTGTATATATATATATAAAATTTCTTTTTCTACTTTGCATTTATTTTCATACAACAAATTCATATATATATAGTGTATATTGCATATTGTGTAAATTTATCCCAGGCACGCCTTTTCTCTCGTTGGAGGGGAAGGATGTTACATAAAAATGTAACACTCTTAGCAGATGTCAACAACATACATGTGTATGTAAACAATACAACTCTTTGCCACTCACGGTAAGAGAAATATTTAACCGTCATCAATCTCGCCTTGCGAACTTCCCCAGTATGGGAAACGCTACGTCATAGGAGAAACTGGTTTTCCGTATCTCCGATCAGCAGAGGTCGAAAGGAATGACTCCGAGAGAAAAAAAAGATGAGAATTTCCCCACGAGTGTGTGTGGCAACAGCTTTCAAAAAGAAGTTCGTTAGAAGGACGCTGACTCACTTGGACATAAATCACGATGTAGATACGACGTTTCGTTGGCGAAGGGGGCTTCCCAGTAGAATTCCGCGTGGCTTCCAGCCATTTTGCGGACTGGGAGAACCCCAAGCAAAGTTAATTTTTGGAGATAATTCTCTCTACCGCAAGATTGTAATTAATTCGTTTTCCGCTGTGCCGAAGATGAGTACTGTCGTCGGAAATTTTCAAAAAGATATAAATCGTAGCCATGTTAGTAATTTGTAAAGTCATGTAAACTTTTTTTCTTCGGTGAATCATCTTTATACTGTGATGCAGAACTTGATTTCTACAATAATCTTTAGTGCCGAGAGACGGTAAAAAAAAAAAAAGGTTCAACTCTAATTACCTTTTAAATTCTTGTGAGAATGAATAAGTGAATAAGTGCAACATTTTGATTCGGATTCTCCCACGAGGCTTTTGTACCGCCGAAGCGTCACCTGGGCGGCCATCTTGAATCAACTGTGTATGACTGACAATAAGTGAACTGATGTGCCTTGCATTCTTCCATGGCGTGTGCTATTCATCGAGATCATCAAAATTTGTGTTGCTGAATCTGCCAGGTTTAAATAAAATTTTGGAGAGACTTTAGAAAGAACTGCCAAAACCTAGAACTTTGTGTTGATCATCTGCAATACGAACTATCATCACCTGAATTTTAATTATCTACAATTAGGACTGGTATCTGTACTACTGTCTTCTGTCTTGTGGTAAATATTGAATTTAAGGAAAAGTTTTTTCAATTTATTAAATTTCATAATTGTGATTAATTTCATATTTCATATCTTCACAAAATTAATATGCCACTCTTAAATACTTCAGAGTTTTCCAATTGAAGTATACTGGCAAAATTTTCATTTTTCAAAATGACATCAGTGTGATATCTGTGTCGATAATATGCCCATTAAAGTATTTCATTTTTAGCCAACTAAAATTTTAATTTTTAATAATAGGTTTCTGGGCAGTGTAAAGTGAATCTATTTAATTGGCATATTATCTCAATGTGTGATAATTACATCTCATTTATTTGTGTTTGAATTTGGTATTTTTTAATTGCAGTACTGTTTGAACTATGTTTTTTAAAAAATGTTTGGTAGTCAGAGATCCCATATCTGAATTGAAAATGAATTGGTACTTTTGATCTTAGTATTATTTGATTCACTATTTTTTTTCATTATTCACTATTCAGAGATCTAATGTTTAGCATGTCAAAATATATAGTCAAGAAAACATTTTAAATTCCATGTCATTTTTAATTGTCAATAAAAACAGAACTCAGAATTTGAATTACTTTATTTGAGTTAGTCAATTTTAAGAAAATTTTGCTTTTCAGCTTTTATCACAATATGGGTTCTGAGTCTTTATTCCTTACCAGGTGAGTGTAAGTAAAATAAGTTATTCTCATCTCTATATTCAGGTTTTTAATGCCTAGGCGGCAAACTGCAATGTACTTTTTTCTGATCTGAATTTTTGTTCAGAAGAATTTCTACCTCTCACATTTCACACCCTATCGATCATGGCAGTTAACTAACCAACCCGTTAACATCAAAGGTTTTTAATACCTAGACGTTAACAGTAATATATATTTGAGATTCTTTCTAAAAAAATTGGACAAAAATCTTTATTTTTAAAAAAGTAGTAGGGATTAAAAAAACAGATTTTAAAACTTTAAAAAAAACTTTTACTTAAATGTGAAGTTTCAAGAGATTTCTTTTTTCAAAATGTACTTTTAGTCGAACATTGAAATGCATCCAGTTCATCATTTATACAAAATTTTTTAAAGTAAAAGAAAATGCTGAAAGTGTAAACTGTCCCCTTAAGGTATGACACTACCAAAACAATCCTTGTTTCGTCAAAACTTTCGAATATTTTTTTATTTACTTATTTTATAGGTCACACATTTAGGCAATACGGTTTTACTTTTGTTTCTACAATAACTAAAAGCTAATTTTTACGAGAAATAATGAACCAGAAGGATAGTATTCTGTACAATATTAAAATCTAAACGCGTATTAAATGATAATGGTCATATCTAATGACATTTTAAAGATAGTCACTTGAAATTTCGCTCGTATATTTTTATGAGTACTAGCTTTGTTATGAAGCAAAGTATAATTTTTCTGTATTTATTTATTTATTGATTTTATGACCATTTTTGTGTTCAAAAAATGTTTTTAAAATATCGAATTTTCATATAAAAATGAGACATAAAAGCAGAAAACTTTTGCAGATTTTATTTATTTAGACATTATCGCATATTTAAATATTTAATTTTTAAACATTTATAGGCTGTGGCGTTCATAGAATTCTGGACAATCGTATTTGACTAAAACTTGTGGTGCTGCAAAAATTACTCAAGCACTATAAACATGCCCTTCTCATATTATTGTTTGCTCAGATGAGCACGAAATGAGAGGGGGGGGGGGTGATGAATGAAAGAAGAGTATCCCTTAGCGTCTTAAGACTATAGGAAATGAAGAACAAATTTATTTTCGTTTTAGTGTTGATTCCCTCTATAACGATAATTCCCCAGAATATCGTTATAGAGAGATTTCACTGTATTTAAAAGTATACAGTCAATCCGACTATAGTGAACCTCTAGGGACCATCAAACTTCGTCCGCTATATCCGAAGTTCGCTAAAAGCGAAGTGTCCCCACGGTGAAGAGAGAAACTGTATGTTAATCGGGACCACTATAACCGAGTTCACTAATATCTGGAGTTTACTGTATATATTTCCACATCTCATTTACCATTTTTAACTATACTCTGTACTGCAACTCACATAACTATGTAATTAATTTAAAAATGAAAAAAAAAATATTCCGAAGATAGGCACACATTACTTAAAGTAGATTAAATTAATTTGAGGAGAGCCATTTAACCTTAAATAAATATCCAGCAATGAAACACCTAAATTTAATAAACTAAAGCAAAATAGCAGAGAGATAAAAACGTCATTTCCCTGGAACTACGAAACCTTATATGTTGACAATAGACGAAATATCGCCGGGGAAATATTGCAGAAACTTACCAAGGTTAGAAAAGTTTTATCATGTCGCTCTTTTTGGTTTATTTAACGGCTATCGAAAACTTTGGAACGTTTCCCTGTCGTTTCCCGAAAGATAAACTTCCCCCAACTTCCCGTGTCAGCGCCAAATTTGTTGAAATGACGGGTTTGGTGGTAGACCATCACAAGAGAGTGTAAGTATCAGATAATAAAATAACTGTCCCAATAAAAAAATAAATAAATTTTATTTATTGTGTTTTGAAAACGCCCATCCTTACGGATAAACTAATAAAATTTAATGCAGGTGTACTGAAGAATTCGCTCACAGTTTTTTGAATTAATGTTTAGAAGATGTTGTAGTCGCATAACACACTTAGTTTTAATAAAAGTAATTTTAAGTTCTTTTAAACTATTTTACTGAGAAGGATGTTTAAAATAAACATATTAAATTATGGTCTGGTGATGACCAGCGATTAAAAAAAAAAGGTGTTACAAGGGCAGTCGAATATAAGTGCAGTTGATTAAAGAAGATAGCAAAACAGAACTTGACAGTGGCAAGAAAATAAAGTTGCCTGCATAACCAACGTCAATTGCAGAATTACCATAAATTTAGACCAAGGAAATGAAAATGATCAAGCAGCTATTGCATAGTTTTGAAAGTCGTTGCATAGCATCAAAATAAAGAATGCCAAAATAAGCGCCAAGAGAAGGGAAGCAGAAGGGATTGAAAAATACGTTACAAATGCAAACTGAGATGGGAAAATCTATTTTTAGCCCAGGAGGCACCATCCTGTCTGAAATGAATCCACAATAAATGGTTAAACAGGTAAAAAAATCTGAAAAGAAATGACAGTAACATTAAATATGAGATATACATTAAAGCAGGCGAATTCGTTTATCATAGGAAACTGAGGAAATGTGAAAATGTGGTTCATCATTTGGAAAAGTGGACGGAAGGGAAAAACAACGTTTACTTGATTTCAACAAAATTCTGTTGATTTAATTAAATTTTAGCTGTTTCTATTTTAATCTGATAACGTATATTGAATCAACAAACATTTTGATCATTCAGCAATCAAATATCAACAAAGATTCGTGCTCCCAGGTAATAAGATCCAATTGCGAGTGCTAGATAAATGACAATGCTCAGTTCTGCAACATACAATTTAGATGTAGTTTTTTCAACACTTCTTCGTGACTAACTTTCCTTGTTTTTTCTTTCTTACTTTTTATTCTTTTTATTTCCTTAGTCAAATAAAGATAGTATTGTAATCTCGAAAAAGTTTCGTGTAGAGGAGAGGGGGCACAGTGGGATTATTTTTATTTATTTTATAATAATTTCCTTCCCTTTAATTAAAACTAAAAATTAAACACAGTATAATATTTTGACAACTTTCAGTTTCAATTGTAATTTTTTTCAGAATTTATCCTCATTTTATTCTTAGTTATTTTTTAACAGGTATTAAAGTTACAGTTATACGTACAGTTAATTTTTTTTTATTCTTACAGTTATTTTTTAGCAGGCATTCAAGTTACAGCTATATGTGCAGTTAATTTTTTTATTCTTACAGCTATTTTTAACAGCTATTCCAGTTATATATACCGTTAATTTTTTTTATTCTTACAGTTGTTTTTTAACAGGTATTAAAGTTACAGTTATATGTACAGCTGAGGGGAAAAAAATGTCCCACTTGTACTTTATTCAGCCGTCGTTCCTCGTACAGCAAAGTTACATATACCAATCGTTTACGATTGACGTACACTTTAATTTGCTATACATAAAAGTTGCATAAGGGGCCGTCTCCATATTAAAATTTGCAACAACTTTTTTTTCCCCCCAATAGCAACCCCTAGATTTCACTTGATATTTCAAAAATTTAGCTCATTTTAACCCCGGATATCAATTTTCAATAAATTTGAACTGAAAATGAGTGAGTTATGAGCACCCAAAATCCCCCTCCCCTATGTTAAAATATTTTTTTTCATACTTTAATTCATATCTCATGTAATATTGATAATAAGAAGCTGACTCTTATTCGTACTATTAGAAATAAACGACCCAAACATAATTTACTATTATTATAATTTTTAATAAAATATTAATATGAATTATGAATTATTAAATTAATATTTAAAAAAATTATGAATAGCAACCTAGCCGTATTTTGATGGAAATAGATGCAGAAAACAATATTCATGGCTGTGCAAAATTGCAAATTTTTATGTTCAGTACTTTAATTTATATTAATTAAATGTGTTATTTTCGTGAGTTCAGGGACCATATATAAATTTATTTAGTGACAATTTTTTTAAAATTGCGTAAAGTAAACGTAAATTAGATTTCTTTTGTCCAAAAGCACAGTAAAAGATAGCGGTATTTTACAAATATCAAATTTTGAATCTAATAAATTAAGAGTTTTTTACGGTTTTATGGTGATTCTATAAAGCGTCTATTGTTGCGTCCACTACCATATCCCCCAAATAAAATATTTTCCATTTATAGAATTAGATGCAGTAGATGTATGTCTTCCAATACAACGTTCTATTTCTGAAAAACTAACATCCTCAACATTCCAAGCACGTTAAGTATACGTTATTTGCAAACGAATGGTATATATAACTTTACTGTACGACGAATAATGGCCCAAATGAAGAGCAAGTGGGACTTTTTTTTTCCGCAGCTGTACGGTTATAATTTTTTATTCTTACAGTTATTTTTTTAACAGGTATTCAACTTACAGTTAAATGTACAGTTAATTTTTTATTCTTACAGTTATTTTTTAACAGGTATTCAAGTTACAGTTAAATGTACAGTTAATTTTTTATTCTTACAGTTATTTTTTTAACAGGTATTCAAGTTACAGTTATATGTATAGTTAATTTTTATTCTTACAGTTATTTTTTAACAGGTATTCAAGTTACAGTTATATGTACAGTTAATTTTCAAATACTGTTAATGAGGGCCGACTTCGCTAAAAATTCGACTTCACTACCTTTAATGCGCAGTGGGCGTGGCGTTTTGGGGAATCATAAAAACTCTTTGATGCAGCACAAATTATTTTATTGGTTAAAAACAAAGTTTAATGAACACTTCAAGCGTAACTTAAAAAAGTGGGTAAAAAAATAATACTGATAATCTAACATAATCTCATGCAAAAACAAGTTAAGATTAGACAGCGGCACGAAAAATACATCACGTAAAAACAAGATAATCTGCCTGATCTTGTATTGCACACACCGACACTCTCGGTAGATATTAAACACCTCATTAATTAGACATAGAAAAATGAAAAGCTGTTCTTTCATTGAAAAAGACGCAAAATTCAAATAAAGATCCTTTCGATAAAAAAAAAAACTACGAGTTACTTCTCGTTATCGAAAACTGACGTTTACTTTACGTCTTTTACCTGTATCATTGAGTAAAAGGTTGCTGCCCAAATATTCTGTCAATATACAACATGCAACAAACTACTAAAACATAAGAAATTAGGCCCTTCTTTTAGACACACTAGGCATTTTTCCTATCGTAAAATTTAAGCACTAGATTTCTTCCTTATCTTAATAGCACCGCTTTCCGTTAAATTTGAAAACAGTTAATTTTCAAAAAGTACTCAAGTTGCCGTCACATTGTGACCCTTTACAGAGCACAATGGGACAGGGATCAGACTGCAGTGGGACAATGAATAAGGCATATCCAAAATCACTTATATTATGAGAACACTACAGAAGATATGAAAACAGTTTTCAAAAATAACAAGACTTAAAAACAGTTACAATGGTGAAACAGATTTAAGAGTTGAAAAATTCTTTTTTGAATAATGTTTCACGAAATGAAAATAATGAAGTAGCATAAAATTAAACAGTAAACGACAAAAAAAAATGCTTTCAAAATTTCATTGCATCGTCAAACAAGATCGAAAGTCTACTGTAAATGATAATTGTGTCATCATGTTCTTTCTGCCCCTCCATGAACCACAGGTTTACATGCTGTGGGGCATATTCCTACTCTTCCACCAAAGAGGCCTTTAATTTTCAAATTCAAAAGCTGTAAAATTTTTATATATATAATAAAAGGCATCACAAGCATGCAATTAAAAAAAGTTTAAGCTTTAAATTAATGCAATGATATTGATCACTGGATGATAATTTTCTGCTCAAATCCAAAAAAGTAGAACTTGTCAGATTTTGCCAATAGTAGAAATAAAACTAGTAACAGTAGAAATGAAAATGGTTGCAACTTCCCTTAGATGATTTGCGACCTTGACTAGTTTCCACAGCATTTGCAATACAGGTTAACTGAATTATGGCATGCTTTTTTAAGTATTGAGATTTTGAACCAACTGTGCTCCCTTTCAACTACAGATTCTGACCATCCCTAAATGTACTTTAAAAAGATTTTGCGTGACGTCTCTCACGTCTGTGTGTATGTATGAAAGTATGTATACATATATGATCCATTTTGACCAACCGTGAATTCATTTTGAGTAAATTTTTAGTGACGTCTGCAGGCACGTATTTCGCATAATTCAAATAGATTAGTTGTAGAATGCTGATATTTTTTGTATTTGGGATTTTTGTAACATCTAGCTGTGCACCTTCCTTTTCGAGTGCAATCGACTGCGTAATTTACTTACGGGATCGTCCAAAACATTTTCAGTATATTACAAGTCTATGGATTGTCATTGTTTGCATCACGCTTAATTTCCAGCCATCTATCGTCAACCTTGGGAATTTTTGGCGAAAGATCGCCAAATTTGCTCCTAAAATATGTTTAAAAAATAGAACCCAGCTAGGCAATATCTACTGTTGGTGAACAATCGAGTTACCTTAGGGCAAGTGAATGGATTTATAGCAGGGGATGCAATCCCGATCCCGCGGGAGGGGGATCTTGCGGGATCCCGCACAAATGTTTGCGGGACTAGTCCCGCGGGATTGCGAGCCTAATCCCGCGGGATTGACACTGAGAAATGAATTATTTTTTATTTCAATTTCACGTTGCTTTCCCAATCAATGGACCCAAAATTTTTGCATATTTGTCTCTTATCTAACAATAAACGAATTAATACTTACAAATTTTAATTTAAAGTTTTATTTTCTTTAATTATCTTCCAATTGGAGTCTCGATCATACATTGAAATCTAAACATAGTAATCTAAATTTTCTCAAACTTCCCAATCCCCAAATGAACTGAAATATTTCGTACACATTTATGTCTTAGCGAACAGTAACGAATTAATTATAAAAAGTTTTTATTTTAGTTTCTAATTTTTTTAATTCGCGCTTTTAATTATTTTACTAAAATTAAATCTAGACTAGAATATGATTCATTGGATTTGTTTGCTTTTGTACGTTCTTTTTTCAGCAACTAAAAAAATAACCTAAGTATGTTATAACAACTATTCCTGAAGGGGCTGGATTTGATATTGCTACAGACTGCACAACAGCTGGCTTTGGGCGGTTCATCACGGCTTGAATATTTACATTTACCAGAGAATCAGAATTTTCATCTTTTATCTTCATTTTAAGAACAAAATGAAGATAAAAGATGTATCTATAAATTGTATATTTCCAATAATTCCTCATTTTTAGCAACTAACATAAGACAACTTAGTATATTATTCTGAATATCATGATTATAATTTTCCTACTTCTGTGTTATTGTATTAATTATCTCATAAGATTTATTATTATTATAAAAGTTAAACTTCATAGTACTTAAAATCTTACTTTTTTCTGCTTTTCTCTGTTGAAAGGAAGTCCAAAGCTAAATGAAATGTCAATACCGCGGGATTGCGGGATCCCGCGGGATCAATAAATCTCAATCCCGAAATCCCGCAAGACGAAAAACAGTGCGGGATTGCATTCCCTAATTTATAGTACTGATTTCGGAAAATCACACCAACTCCCGTTATTCAATGTTCTGTTTTTCTTTTTACTTTTCAATAAATGACAAAATTTTTTAATTATATCTAATACGCCAAAAAGTATCAACATGATCTTCAGCGTTTTAGCTCTGAAATATGTTAAGTAGCACCTTAAATTTTTAAAGATTTTCCTTTTTTTTTTCGCTTGAGCGGACATTCTTCCTCTATAAAGGTTACACAAAAAGATAAATAGATAATAAAAAATAGACACTCTAATTAAATTTCCTTTAAAATGCGATAACCTTGAAATTCTTCCCGAGAAAATCATACTGGGTATCCTCCTTATACGCTATTTTTAGCACGTAGCTAAATTATCTGACTATAGAATGAAGGTTTCCTTCTATCAACATTTGTTTTCATTAAACTACAAGGAACTCATTTTCAATGTTTCTTTTTATCTTTCACTTTCTAAAGAGTTTTATTTTTTTCGCCAGTTTTAGTTTTGCTGTTAATTGTTTTACATCATGCTCTTTATACCTGAATGTATACGTAGATATTAATTAATCTCAGAAGACCACTAAAGACCTTCACAAGGAAATTGAAAGTAAAAATCTGTGTCCTGAAACAAAGTTCATAAAATAAATCATAATCAACAAAAGCTTTGAAATTACCGTGAGGCTAATTAATATCTTAGATAAATAAATTTTTATCAACGAATGTGTTGGATGCAAGATCGGAGACATTCTCCTTAATTAGCACAAAGTTTCAACTTGATTTTCGAATATTTTAAATCTAAAACTGAATTTTTACTATCATTCATTTTGTTTTAGAATGAAGTCGGTGTTTTCAAAAAATTATTTTTTATAACGCATCTAACTACTACTAATAACAATAAATGTATACAATTTTTATTCATATAGTAAGATTCTTTTATGTTAATTTAAAATATTTAATGGATAAAATTTATTTATTTTTAAAGTAAATTATCAATATGAAGTACATAGTTTTGTGTCTATGATGTCTTGTAGAACTTTCCAATTCAGAGATGAGAGTATTCCATTTAGATACAAGGAAAACAACAAAGAAGCCGATGAATCAGTTCGTGCATATTCAGAAAAAAAAAAACAAGAAAAGTCTCAAATTAACTTGTTTGCTGCTTAACCAGTTGCTCGTGTATAAGAAGATGCAAAATTAATGAATCGATTTTTTTGAGAAATAATATCTCTGACCTACAAATCTGTTTCATTCTAAAACAAAACTGTGACAAATACAGGGGGCGGCAAATATACTTTGTGTCGGAAATCCTCAAGTCTGAGATGTATTGCAACACCCTCATAGTCTTCAAGAACTGCAGCAGAGTATCTATGATGAGATTGCAGCAGTCCAGCTATATCTGCCTTCGGAAACCTGCTGATGTCAGTCATGTTTGGAGAGCCATGTTGAAATGCAGAGGAGTAAGCAGCTAGTACGACTCAGAAGAAGTGTGGTACGTACTCGAAAGGTCTTTCGGGGAGATTTTTTTGGTCATTTTATGTATTTTATGATTGCTTATTATTTAGCCATTATGTGCCTTAACAGTCGGCTCTCCTAATTTGTCTGCTTGGACGACTGCGATTACAAATGCAGCCTTACAACATTTAAACCAAGTCATGTCTTAACTGTACACCTTGACAACACTGCTGTTTCAGCCACTGAGTTTCCAAATAAAAAGGATACAAAAATCACACCTCTTTAAAATTCTGCCAGGGCTGACATCACAGATTTTCTCAATGTGGTCGACAGTGGATTCTTGCAATCCGTAAGATAGCAATTGGTACACATGCTTCTTCTTTCATGGCCAATTAAAGGCAAGATTATAAGCATGAGGGTTAGACTCTCGTGTAAGGATTAAATTTCAGTCTTAGTTTCATTGGTGCTTGTATTATTTTATCACTCGCTTTATTCAAAGCTTTCTGGCCGAAAACAACAAACGTTGCTTCGTGGTATTCAAGGAATTTAGTGAGCCATCTTGGTAGCATTCATAAAAATAATGGTATCATTCTGGCAAATTAATGGCATCATTTAATATCATTCTGCAAAGTAAAGCAATCAATAATGGTCTAATCTGACAAAGCACGGCTTTTAAAATATATAATGATCACAACTTCAAGTAATAGTTCGTCGAAACATCATTAGACTTAAAGAGATCTGTTTTAGATCCAATTCCTTCTAGAACTAAGCAAAGAGAACTTTGCTCAGAACTAATGTAAATATAGTGGAAAGATTCTTCACTTGCTTAGTTCTACAACTGATAAATTAATTATGAATTACTCTATAGATTAAGATAAAATTCCCCATTTCAAGATAAAATGTCCTATCGTATATTTTACTTATTAATTATTTATAAAGGTGGATTTAATATGGAATGAATAAACGTATCGTTCAAATATTACTTAACACTAACATTTCTTAACTAATAATAATTCCAAACGTTTGAAAATTCACGTGTATAATACCGGCCACCTAAGAACATTGAATCATCAAAGAGACTTTTGAAGTTCCTTGTACATCTTAACGCACATCTCGGAAAGACATCTGAATTTCCACAGCAGCGTTTTAATGACCCACATTCATAAAGGTAAATCTAAAAGACTGGATTCCGCTTGTTGTTCTGCGCGAGGAATTTGGAAGATTAATCATGGATTCCGAGATGTCTCATAATTCACCAGGAATTTTAAAAGTTGCAAGCATGCGTGGAACTCATTAAAGCAGGAAAAGAATTCGTCCAATTTTGTTTTTCGTTATTAAACGTATGTGAATGTTTTCTCCTAGAGTGTCACTGTTCGATATTATTTTTCAGGCATCCATAGATTATTTTCCATACATTTCTATAAACAATTTTTAATAGCTTAAATTTTATTATTTGGTAAAATTATGAGATAGTTTTGATGATAAATTGCATATAATATACTTTTTGCAGATGTCGTAAAGATTTCAAAACCTTCCATTAACAAAAGGTTATCATTGGTTTAAGCAAAATGTAAGACTTCCACGTAAATTACTATCCTGCTGATGAATTTATGAAGCTTTTATAACTACAGGGCGACTGCTAATTCATGGTACAATCTTTTAGGGCTGGTACAGGACATTCTAACAATAATCCCTATTCGTGCCATAATAATTAACGAGGTGCCATAATAATCCCTCCTCCCTGTAAAAAAGTCATTAACTAATATTTCAGTTGACAGCTAACCAATGAAGAATCCAGAAAATAATACAGGCCAACAGGATAAGATGTATGCTAAAATGTATATGCTAGAAGATAGATCAAATTTTTAAATAAGTGATAACAGAAGATTTACTGTAATAAATAAATTGTAAATGTACAGGCAATTATCAATTCAAACTCGCAAAAAGTTTGCAATCATTCCCTTAATTATTTATATTAATTTGCAGAAAATATATCTATCAATTCAGGTTGTTCAAGTTTATTGAATTTTTTATGTAGAATACTGTATTTTTATATTCTTAAAATGTATTTTAAGTATGTCCTTTAGTAATCAACCAAAAATAAACCATAGAGAGAAAGATGAAAACAAAATGCAACATGTAGGTAGCATAGAAGTAAAGAAAGAAGTTTTTTTTTCCCTTCATAATTTCCTTTGAATTTTTCCCCAATAAAAGAAATTCGTGTTGATGCACTTTTGTAATTTACAGTTTAATTTTGAAAGTACCTTCACTGTCTTCAATCTAGAGCAGTTATTGTCCTCAAAACTAAGATGCAATTTTAGCTATATTCTCTTATTTAAGGATAGCAAGGGTAACAGGCTGCAGAAAATCTATATACCGGTTCATTCAGAATAGTGAATACAATTTCACTATCCTGAATAGCCAATATAGCCATTTTAAAGAAATGGTATATAAAATACATTACAGAAACATCTACACTCTCACCTTGTAAAATATGTCATTTTTTAGTGATATTAGAAATGAATGAACACGCTCCTAACACAACATTTCGTTCTCAATGCTACATTAAGTAACAATGCAACATTTTGGATGTATTCAGATTTTAAAGAATGAACTTTTTCGGAAGATTCATTTTCTTGAAATAAAAACATGATATAAATTTGATAAAGATTAGCTTTATCAAATCGAGTTTAGCTTTCGAAGCAAAAAGAATTGTTCAACACTTACAAAAATGTGATATCTATTTTGATATGTCAATTTTCAGAATTGCTTATTTCAGACTGTCAAAGAAATTTTTCAAATCATAGCTTTATTATTATTTAAGTAGCTTTTTATTATTATTTAAGTTTATTTCTGGATGGTTACAACAAACTTTAACAGTTTATTTCTCAAGAGCAAGCTATTAATTTTAGGACTATCATATTATAAATTTTTCAATAGCATTTCTCAAACTTGTCTGTAAATAAAAATAATTTAACTGTCTTATTCAAAATTACTGGTCCATAACAAAATCAAGACACCGAAGGTACTTTCAGTCTTCTAAGATAGTTTTCATTTTCATACACATTTCAGAAGTGAATTAAAATCTTGATTTCCAGAATCATAAAGCCAAGATTAAAACCCAGATCTTCGCCTCATTTTACGTCGCCAGGAAACCGCATGATTAACTTCTGATCCAGAGATACAGATGAATCTTTGAAAGAGTTTCAAAAGTTTCAGACGTTAACTTTCTAATTAGAATTTCAGAGGCTATAATCTTTCAAAATTATCTTTGTCTCATATTTCTTATTTTCAGAGGTACATGGTAAATGTGCCTCTGAATGAATTAGAACTCTAAATAAGCCTTTAACTCGCGGTGTCGTCACTGTGAAATCTTATTACAGAGCTTTCTCTGCAGTCGCGGAAAACATGCTTAAATGGTCCCAGCGCTGTCGAATCACCTAACTGGCTCTGAGGTCGATTCGATTGACTGCCATGTTTATCGTAGTTAAATGGATCGATGGCAACGGCTGATCTTTTTCAGCGTGTGGCAGTGTATCCATTTGGGCTTCTATACCGATGTGAAAATGCTTGCGCTTCAAAGGCTTAAACGAGAAATATGTATTATGTCTACTACACATTGTAATATTCTCCAGAATAAATGTCTCATTTGTACGCGATCTGCTATCTGACAATTAGAGAAAACGTATCAGCGCCAGTAAAATATTCCATTCAGTGAATGAATTCCTGTAGAATACTATTGTAAGAATTATTTTATATGACATTTTAAAAGAGTTTTACACACAATACTACAATACATACCGATATAAACAGAAATCTTTCCACTGTAAGCTTCAGTCGCGAAAATATGTATTAAATAAAGATTATGTTTATGTGGAAGTTAATGAGCAGACAGTTACATCACCTGAAAATGAGATACTCTATGCAACGTTGAATATTTGAATAGTTGAAGTTTATACGGGGCCATTTTTTTTTTCTCAAGAATGTCAAAGTTTGCGTGAGGACATTAAACTCTGACATTTTGACTGTTGCCAGTCAAGAAGAATAGATTTGATTTCCATAAAAATAGTTGCGGGTGACATAGCTCCACGAGAATCCTTTACTTTTTAGCACGTTCGTTTCCCGTAAAAAAATTATCATGATTATTTTTAACAGCACTGATATCTGCTGAAAAATGGAAGAACGCGAGAACAGCTGGAAAGATTGCCCAATGCTGAAAAAAGGGCAGTCGTTGCCATCGCTCGACATAACTACCAGCAGGATGGCGGACAATCGAAACTTTCATCGTGTGCTACAGATCTAGAGACCCTTTTTTGACGACAGCTGGCTGTGCCTTCGCACAGTATTCACTCAGTATTAATGAGTAATTTTGATCAGAGGGAAGTCAACTGGATTTCGGAAACAAGTCGAACTCATTTCCTACTTTTGAGTTTCGATTCCAGATTAAGCAATAAACTACTGTGTTTTTTTTTCTAGCACATAATCCGACGATTCTGATCTCAAATCCCGGAAATGCATAAGTGATGGTAATCAGGCCTGCGAAGAGTATATTTTCTTATAGAACGAGCATAAACTGTAAATATATTCAGTATACGTTTATTTCAAGTATACCTTAGTGTAGTAGCCAAGTGAAGAGTTCCATAAATGCAAATAAGTGCATGTGTTCAGTAAAAGTGTTTTTGTTGCAGTTGAAGCTCTGCAATTTTTCTAAATTATGTCCTGCATAACAGGCTCATTGCGCAATCCATTATTCTTATTTCATCTTCCATTATTTCATATTAAAATTGTCTCTGTAAGAAATTCATTTAGACATATTACACACTACATTTTTCTTGATATAAAAAAGTTTAATATACAGTATGAAAAGAACAAAAATTCAGAGCTTTTGCATTTTTGAAGTAAATTTATAAAATATATTTTAAGATTTCTTTTTTTGTTTTTGCATTATAAAATAGTGCTCTAAATTTATAAGGCTTTTCAAGAAGTTTATACTCTGCTTTGATATAGATACAGTATGCCCACTATAGTCCCTTGTCATCCTCTTAATTTCGGAACGGCTGCTGCTATTTTTATAAACGTGGTGTATAGGCTTAGTAAACTGGATATGCGCTACCGAATGAAAACGCTCACAGCGCCACCTGGTGGAAAACTGAGCAGTTAGCTTTCGTATCTCGAAAACGGTACGAGATAATTGAAAAATGTGAATTTCAAAGTTATAGAGCGTTATCGATTTAGTACGAAAAGATACCTCATTGAGATGAATGTGAAAAACAGAACGGTTAAAACGTGCATTTGTATTTTCGTGATTCCCTACTCTGCGAAGGTGAAAAAACGATCAAAGAAAGAAGAAAAAAATTATTAATAACAATATACCTTTATTTAATATGTTCAAACTTCGCACCGTCAGCTGCAATGCACATCTGGATCCTCGTTTGAACTTCACATTGCACGCGTTGGAGCATAGAGGGTGGCATGTTGGCACAGGCGTCCGTAATGCGTCGTTTAAGATCCTGCAATGTTTGTGCAGGGGTCGCATATAATTGCTGTTTTAGGTATCCCTATAGAAAAAAGTCCAGTGGAGTCAGATCAGCAGAACGTGGAGGCCATTCTTCGAAATCGCCATACCTAATAACTTGGTTTCCGAATTCCGTGACGCGGTTCTGCTTCACTGGAGATGTTTTGTGAGCAGGCGCTCCGTCATGTCGAGACCATAAATTCCTAAGATGAAACACTGGCAGGTTCTCCACAAAATCGGGCTTTACGTTCTGCAGCAGTTTTAAATACCGTGAGCCCGTTAAGGTACCACCGTAAAATATTGGATAAATCAACTTGTTACTGTAAATTTCACACCAAACGTTAATACCAAGCCGCACTTGATGTCGAACATCGGTAAAACATCTAGCATATTCCAGCACCCAGTAATCGGTGTGTTGCTTATTGTACATGCCATTCCGTGAAAATCATGCCTTGTCCGTCCACTCTACATATGCCAAGAATGTTGGCTGGACCTCTATTTGATTCATAACGAAGTTGCACCATGAATAGCGTCGCTCGGCATCCCCGTCCAGTAAAACATACTGAGGCACTGGTCGATATGGATAAGCGCCTGATTCTTGTAGAATTTTCGAAACCTGACTTTTTGAGAGGCCACACTGTTCACTGATCTGCCTTGTGCTGCATTTCGGGTATGCGAGGGCGTATGCTAGTACCTCATCTGGTTAAACTTGCCGTCCTACCTTAGCTGGTCTACCAGATCGAGCTCGACTAGCCACGCAGCCTGTCTACCTTAAACGTTTACAACAAATAGGATGGTTTGATAAGAAAGATGCGGGCCTGCAAGGAAACGTTCCTGGTACAACCTCGCTGTTGATCGTGCCTTGTGTCCACATTTACTGTACAGTAAAACCATCTCCCAATAGTCAGCTTTGGAAAATCGTTCCATGGCCACGACCTTCAACATAGCGGAAACCCATTAAGATGTCTCTTTTATACTAGTGGTCTCAAGTGAACACGTGTGACGTTTCTTACTTATTTGCATTCTGCAAAAATTTCGAACATTAAGTGCAAGATGCGTTAAGTTGGTGTTGAGATTAGTACATGGATGCAACTCTCGGGGCTTGAACCAGACTCCTTTGGACTAGGAATCGCAAGCGATACTCCTGTGCTCTCTACATTGCGGCGCTGTGTTTAGCCCGAAAGATAATATTTTGTCTTTCGGTTCACATTTCGTGACGTCACAGTGTAGGAAATCACGAAAATACAAAAGCAAGTTTTAACCGTTTTGTTTTTCACAGCCATGTCAATGAGGTGTCTTTTCGTACCAAATCGATAACGCTCTACAACTTTGCAATTCAATTTTTCTCCCATCTCGAAACGTTATGACATACAAAAGCTAACTCCGCAGTTTTCCACCAGGTGGCGCTGTGAGTGGTCTCATTCGGTAGCACATATCCAATTTACTATACCTAGACACTACGTTTATAAAAATAGCAGCAGCCGTTCCGAAATTAAGAGGATGACAAGGGACTTTAGCGGGCATACTGTACATAGATATGCTCCGTCAACACTGCTTGAGGAATCTTTTTATTCAATATAAAGAAACAATTCAGATCAGTATTTATATTTGTTTAACATGACTTTTTCTAAAATTTAAAATTACTCACCTTCACTTCCTTTTGCCAGAAATTTAAGCATTAAAAAGAATTTTCAAGTGCATTTCTAATGACCTTAGTTCATGCGAAAGAAATAGAACTTAATAAGTATAAAAAAGTACATGTATGAAAACTTTTGTCTGTATTTTCACATCGATGTACTGAAAAATGTCGAAGTAAAGCTGATGGCACATCAAGATTGTAAAATTTCAACATCGTCCAGCTCTACCATTTAACGTACTGCGAATTTCAGTAATGCAGACCATTACTGAATCAATTTTACAGTTAATCAATTTTAATGCAAGTGAGACTCTCTAATATCATCCAAGAAAACAATTAACAAAACCTTAGACAGCATTTGATGCACACAATTGTAACAAAACAATGCCTGAGGCGGGGAGCGCCTTTAATGTTCTAATCCGTAAAATAGCTCGGGATGATCGAATGCATTGTCACTGCTAATGAATGGATCGTCTCAGGTGTTAAGTAGCGATATAAACCTTTTTCCGTGCTTCAGAATTCCCTCATGCATGACTAATGCTGTGTTACCAGAGGAGAGCTTTGTGAAGGGAAAACAGATAGCGAAAAGTCAACAAAATAAAGTAATTCCTGGCTACGCAACACGTTATGATTCATTACGCAGGGAAATGCTCCGTTAGCAGAGTTGATAAATAAGCTTAGGAATTTTGCAGCGAGGGATTTCGGATGTGTATAATTGCATGTAAATTTTAATTCTGGGATATAAAAATGCTATTTGGAGAGAGAGAGTTTTAAAATTGTGGAGGAAATTACTCAGGTAGTGGCGTATAATACTAAAACAACGGGCAGTATCGCATTTATATTCAGTTATGTGACAGGAAGCGCTCACGCCTTTCCTGAGAAAATATATAGGTTAGATAAAACGTGCTTTCACTAATATAAAATAGGCTTTACACTAGATAAAATGAAAATTAAAGATTTACGGCCTCTCCCTCACCTTTTAGAAAAATGTTTTTGGATTTGTTCAGTGACAAAATACTGTAGAACCCACTGAATAGAATACCGGTTAATAGAATATCCAATTTAAGGTTATAAATTTTCAATGCACCAAACCATAGTAATTAGGGATTTCAATCCAGTAAACCGGATCCGACCGGATTGAACTTGGTGCCGGATTGCAATCCAGAAAACCGGATACGACCGGATTGAAATTGGTGCCGGATTGCAATCCCTAATAGTAATATACCATTTTAAGCTCGAATATTGGAACATTCCGCTTATTAGCATAATTTTCGAACAAAATGGCTATTCCGTTAAGCGAGCTGAATTGTATTTGGAAGATTATGAAAAGTGTAATTATGTAAGTTAAAGAGCGTACAAAACTATAAATAAAAATTGAAAAAAAATTTTAATTCAAAGAAATGTTATAAAAATTAAAGGGCGTATCAGCTGGAAAAAATGCAACCATTGTTTATTGCAACATCGTACTATTAAGAAATACAAATTGGTGTCGCTTTGCGCTCTTTTATTCAACTCACACTGAATCTACTCTCTTGTGTACTGATCAAATTTTATAATCGTTCTTTCGCTCACTTCTCAGCTGAATTTTGCATAATTTAACTTCTCCAGCAATTAATCATAAACAAATTTTAATTTTTACACCCAAGCTTATAACCATTGATTTTTTTCTAGCCCTTTTGAAAAAGGCGATAAGAGAAACGGCTTTTAAATGTAATAAACAAGAATATATTATTTTAGTGCAGTACGGTTACTTCTCACGCTGTTGAAAACAGGAATATTGGTAATATTATCCGAAATGAGAAACTTAAAAATTTTCATCAACCTACCAAAATAATAGAAAAGCCTTGCATTTGCTGGGATTGCTCGGTCCGCTGCCAAAGGGCGATAAATGATGAAGGCAACAAATATAGTTTGAAAAGGTGTACGCCGTACAACACGAATATAGAACTTTTTGCGTAAAGAAGTAAGAACTTGATTAGAACGTGATTTGAAAAAAATAGAGATTGCCTTGAAATAACAGAAATTTATTGAAGTAAATTAACTAATAAAAGATTGAAGTGAGACAAGCTAAAATTTCATATGATATAGCAGCAGAATACAATCTATCAATCGTACAGACACATATTTTATTTGAAAGGAATGTTATTGTGAACACATAAAAGACTCAATTTGTTAATTTTATGATGAATTTTCCCTTTTATTTCCATGAAGATTAGTCAGTCTCTTTTATCCCCCTTATAAATTTTGTTGCTCTGCGGCGAAAGTTCAATGAGTAAGCTACAGGGAACTGTGTCAAAGTTTATCATCGCTATCAGGATGGCGCTATCAGGATGATCATAATGGTACAATAAAACATAAGGTCACTTACGGGTCGATTTGAAATATTTGAGTTGATTTTTCAAAATTAGTAGTTTTAAATGAACTAAAATTTACTTTCAGAGGTTTGAAATTTGCTGATCCTAATTTAAAAAAAGGAAAAAATATTAATGAGTTGTGAAATATTCGTTCTATTTTTAAGTTTATGAAACTTGATTTAAAAATTCGTAATTAATACGTACAAAAATATAATGTATAAAAATACACTATCTTTAGGCTTTCATAAATTATAGTTATTTATTTGTGGTTTTTAAATATACGTAACGAGAAATGCACCTAATATTCTGGATTTTTAAATTATAAAACTTTCGTTTAGCAACACAAGACTTTCCAGTGATATGTAACTTATACACTGTTCGTTAAAAACTAATATATTTAACTACTTTTCATCCCGAATGCAAATGTTTGATGAAAAAAGCGCCACCACTCAACATTTTTTGAATGTTTGTTGCTTAATTTTCAAAAAGCGTATTATGCACGTAGCTGTTGTACATAATTTTCAACGACATAAATTATGTTTCTTGTTCGTAAGTCTACATGCTTTTTAAATATAATTTTTATTTCAATGTAAAAAAATTAAAACGTTTACAGTTTACATAATCTGAAGTCTAACCACAGTAATAAACAGAAAGTGTCCTTAAAATTGTATTTGTGGGTTGCATAAGTTTCTATTCATCCATGAAAATTTGTGATACGTGTAATATGAACTATTATACTTTATTGGTACTATCTTACCGATCCTGCGTATACAATTGAAGTATTAGAAATTATCTACAAACTTAACACTGGATGGTTGTTCTAATTTGTGCACATACAGAAGAAATAATTTTCCACGAGCATTTAATATTCACGATATATTTTTTGCAAATTTAATTAATGACTATTGTCATAAAAAATTTACTTAATTCAAAAGTACCTTTTATAACAGGTTTGAAAGTGTTTATATATGTATATATATTAATGATATGTCGTTTTATCTCTCATCACCTTTATTGAAAATTGTACGAAAAATGTGTCCCAAAAAAGAGACATAAAAATGCGACATAATTTTACATATATTTAAATACTATTAGTTCACAACAGCTTTAATCTATTGTTACAATATTTCTTAAGCTGTAGAATAAGCATCACATGTATTTTTTACATATATTTAAATACTATTAGTTCACAACAGCTTTAATCTATTGTTACAATATTTCGTAAGTTGTAGAATATGCATCACATGCATTTTTCTATAAATAGGTTACACTCATAAAAATTTCAACGTAGGGTTACCAGGCGAAATATACGAAAGATGAGAGATAAAAAGACATAGTCAATTAATATCGTTTTAATATGGCAATAATGAAACTAAAATATTAGGGGGTTTAGGGTGGGTCTCCCCCTGACGAGGCTCGAAAAGCCGAGTTATATATATTTAATAATCGATTTATATAAGAACAAAGTATGCAGATTTTTTAACTTTAGGAATGTAAACTAAAATATAATTAAAAGCATTCAAAATGATAAAATGCAGCAAACGGTTTATCTAAAGGCTGAAATACGGTTTGGGAATACCTAAGTATTACCTTACATAAAACAGACTTCATCAATCTTTCTCAGAGCGAAGTGATACAGCACGCCACCGCATTAATCTCGTAGTTTCCCACTTAAATCACTTTTGGAACAAACACGTGCTGCGTTCTTTAATTTCCTCCAGGAAAATAATTATGAAACTTTCATCAACATTTGAAGCGCACAATGTACAACTGAACGATAACTAGCGCAAAGCCTGCAAATGTGCGCTTCTTCCTTCTAATCCATAAAATAGCCAAAATGATTGAACACGGTGTCATTGCTAATGAGTGGATAGTCTCAGGTGTTAAGCAGAGATATAAAACACCTTTTTCGGGCTACAGAACTTTCCTATGCATGTGCTTACAGCGTATTACGTGCGACTTGCATTGTGGAAGGAAAACGGTGAAAATGGACGGAATAAATTATTTCTCCTTACGAAATGATTCATTACGCATACAGAAACGTCGTTAGTGGAGTTGACAAATAATTTTTGAAAAGTTCTAAAAATGAGGAAAGTTGTCGAAAAGTGCGTAAATTAAGTGTAATTTTGAAGAGCAGGGAAAGAAAATGAGACGTTAAAGGTATTTGGAGGCTACAGCTTTGATTTCCCGAATGATTTAAATAACTTTGAAATTAGCTTAATTTGACTTTAGTTTATGAGCATTGAATTATAAGATAACAACACCCTTTGTGTCGCCTCGTCTGATTTACTTGATGTTCATGCGTTAGAAAAATTTAGTACGAGCTTTTCCGTCGCTCTGATTTCTTATAAAATATTAACATCATTTAAAAATTACATGTATATACAGGTATTACGTGATTTGATTTTGAGAATCTATTAATTTTTTTGAATATGCATGAAAAAGTATGTAAATTCGATGTGCTATGATCATAGCATCAAAAAATGGTGGAATTGGCTGTGCGGCACAGCCAGCTGCGTCAAAAAAGTCTCTAGATCTGTGGCACGCGATTAACGTTTCGATCTTCCGCCATCTTGCTGGTAGTTAAGTCAAGCGATGGCAACGGCTGCCCTTTATTCAGCATTGGGCAATCTATCCAGCTGTTCTCGCATTCTTTCTCGTGCTAAAAAGTAAAGGATTCTCGTGGAGCTATGTCACCCGCAACTATTTTTATAGAAATCAAATCTATTCTTCGGTATTGGCAACAGTCAAAACGTCAGAGTTTGGTGTTCCCAGAGCGGGAACACTGCGCGTTAATGGGCCAAAACTCCCCGTTGTAGTAAAATCTTGAGAGAAACTAATTTATCAACTTTCTTTGTGAAACATTTCTCTGTACCATGAATCACGTGTACTTTTGTAGTCGGAAATTATTCATTATGTTGACTTTCATTACCTGTTTTCCTTTTCAAAATATACTCCGCACCTAACACACAGGACGAAAGAGAAACGTTCTGAAGTTCGAAAAAGTTTTCTATCCCGGCTAAACACCTGAAAAGACCCACTCTCTAGAAGGGACACTGTACTCAATCATTTAGGCTTGTTTATGGATTGAAATGGAAGCACATTGGAGGTTTTTGCTTGACACATCGTTCTCTTGAAAGAGAACGATGTGTCACCAATTGTGCGTTTCAGATATTCATTAAAGTTTTATAATCCTTTTCGCGGTGTAAATGGAAGAATTCAAAGTGGTGTGTTTGCATTATAGAAAGCAGCTGCGAACGCAAAGCAATTACGTGCTAAGTCACTGATAGCCAGTGAAATATAAATAATAAAAGTAAAATTTTGTAATTAAATTTTCATTATATACGCTTATACTGGACTGGATAGCGTATTAACCCTTTGAGGCGCACCCCTTTCCCAATGCTGAAAAAAGGGCAGCCGTTGCTATCGCTCGACTTAACTACCAGCAAGATGGCGGACGATCGAAACGTCCATCGCGTGCCACAGATCTAGAGATCCTTTTTTTGACGACAGCTGGCTGTGCCGCACATCCAGCTTTCACCATGTGATTTTCACATCTTTGGTCCTCTAAAAAAGACGTGGAAGGTTCGACGTTTACACTTGGACAGTGAAGTCATGGACAATATTTGAAACTGGTTTCAATTTCAGCCTAACTCTTTCTAAGAACGAGGTATTCGCCGCATGGTACAACAGTGGGACAGGTGCGTCTGTAATTTTGATGACTACATTTGAAAATAAATAATACCTTTAATTTTGTGGCTGCTCTCCCGTTTTCATTTGATCCACCTTTACACATTGGCGTCGCATTTACAACGTTGGAATAACTAATTCTCCCATCCGTTTTGTACCGCCATGTTTGTTCAAGCGATTAGGGATGGACGCGAGACGAAAAATAAGCGTCTCGCGTCTCGCAAAAAAGCCTAAAAGCTTGTCTCGTCTCGCAAAAATCCCTATATCTTAATGCTAAAAATGTGTGTCTCGTCTCGCAATAAAGGTGTAAATCTCAGTCTCGTCTCGCAAAAAAGTCGTCTCGCGTCCATCCCTACAAGCGATTCAAACTGAATTAGCCAGTTTCTTTTGAAAATTCTAAAGCGTTCATTAGAATTGAGATTTTGAGGTTTCATTTGCAGCTTTGATGTTAAGTTTGTGCCGCGCAACAATTCTACATCATCATATCAACATAAGAATTGAAGGTTTTGAGAGGTATACATAGACCCATGGATATACATCAACTGCCTGAACTAAGAAACTACTGGATATAATTCTCATCCTCCAGATTTTAGATATAAACACACAATTCGGTATTTTGTTAAATGCTACTGTTTAAATGATAATAAAAGCCTCCAACACGTGAGAAATTCAAAAAAATAAATAAATGGAGCACGAAAGTTTAAAAAAAAATGTTTATGTTTTCCTCATCTTATTTGAAGTCCCGGTCATCAGTTTTTGAGGGGAAAATTGCGATTTCAGTTCGTTATCAATAATTTTTCCAGGTAAAATAGTTTATTTTTTTTATTATGCATGCCGTCCGCAAGGAGCATTGATATAAGAGGGTCTGTTTGCACAAAAGGAAATCGTTCGAATTCAAAAAGTTTCCTCACGTTTCCAGAAGAGCATTAAATACGATGTGGGCATATAATAAAAACTGAATATGAAGTTATTTATTCTAGGTGGGCGAAGATGAAATATATTGAATGTAGGCATAATTTCATTAAACACTTTTCCTAGCACCCGTTGCAATTGCCTAAACAACAGGCTTGACTTCTAATATATAACAGTTGTAGAAAAAAATAATTTTTTTTCTGTTTCATTTATTATTACTATAATTATTATTATTATTATTATTAAAAATTGTGTATAGTTTCACTGTTATTCTCTCCAAGCAAAAAGAATGAATATTTTCTAAAGCATACGCGTACATACATTTTAGCATATTATCCAGTCTGTGAGTCACTTTGTTACTTTTTTAAATATTTTCATGTATCAGACAGTTTTCTTTCGTGATACTTTTTCTCTGCCTATAATACTATATGCTTACCATTAATATATTTTCCTCTTTTCAAAAACAATTTTAAGTACATTATTTATTGCAAATCTATGCTCTAAATAGTCTTTTCTGAACTTTTAAGCAAATTTTATAAATTATCGCGCCTCAGTGATGAAACCAGAAAAAAAAGTGTCCTAGGAAGGCTCAAAAAATTAGAAATGGTAGAATTTGTCAGAAAAAAGGTTGATTAATTCTCCGTTAAGCTCGTGGATTACGATTGTAGATCAGGTACACGCTCTCAAAAGAATATTCAAGCATAAGTGAAATTTCGTATGTCAGTTTCATAATTAAAATAGCATTTTACATAAAAGTAAATGATCTCACAAATGATAATAATTTCCTATATTACTTTCTAATTTTGTGCTTTTATAAAAAAATAATTAGTTATTTACAAAACTAAAATAGGAAATTTGGCTATTACGCGAATGCTTTTTTTGACTGTGCATACGTGGTCCCACGATGAAATGATGAAAATTTCGACCGGGGTACAGACCCCGCGGGCTATCCCTTGGCTACGATCCTGCTACGCTTTATATTATGTTTCTTTCATATACACGTGGTAGGGCAATCATGACAGGAAATTTCATTATGATGTTAGGTACAAAACATGAGCCTGGGGCACTTTCCAGTCGTATAAGTGAAATAACTATTCATATTTCATAATTGATTGTTTATGTGTAAAGAGTTTTATTCACTGTTGGGACACCTTTTGAATAAGCATGGAAAATGTATTTACTTTAAAAGAATATCTAAGTAAAGAAGTTTAAAAGAATAACCAGTGTTTGACATAGGTATAATAATGCAACCTATTCTGATGCTTACAGTGTATTAATATCTTTTACCAATGGAATTGCGAATGTAAAAGTTTTTAATTATTACACTAAGGGTCTTAAAATCTACATTTTTATTCTTCAGGAATCATTTCTTGATAGTTTTGAAAAACAATATCTTATACCGATCTTTATGTCTCACAACATCTAACCAAAGTTAATATTTTCTCCTGGAAGGAGGGTTAAATTAAAATGACACGTATGCACTCTCTATGCGTGAACGATAAAATATTTATTCGTATAGTGATATTCTATAATCACAATACATTTTATTAAGTTGTGTATTTCACCATAACTGACATTCTTAGCCTTCTCTTTCAGATTCCGAAAAAAAAAAATCTTAAAAGTTATTTTCATTTAATATTATAAAAAGAATATTAGCTCAACATATATAACTAAGTTTATCAGAGGAACAAGATAGTAACATCGTGTTTTCAAACTTTAATATTTTGTCTAGCCTTAACTACTCGAGCTAATAAATGCTAAATTTGGCATGTACATGGGATGTGTAATGTAGGTGTTAGATAAGAGAAGATTTTCCATAGGTTGCAACCCATGTAGGGGTAGGGGTTCAAAACGTTCTTTTCACATATCCCTCTTGATCTCAAAGAACAAAAGAGATATCTTCAAAATTATTGCAGTAAAGTTTAACACACATTAATACATAAAATCTGTTCCAGGATACCTAGAAATTCACAGACGAAAGAGAGTGAGCAGCAACTCTCCCTTTCATTTTCACAAATCTTTATTGAAAAGAAATTGTTTAAAGTGTAACAAATATGAATCCAATGCTTAACATGCTAAAAGTTTCTTTGAATATAACCCTTCAAGCAGATACTAAAATTCCCTATAGCTGCCAACTTTTATGGAATGTAACTGAACACTTTTTGTAAGGAGTAATTTTCTACTTAGAGCATAGCAAAATTTCTCAGTAAGTAGTGGGAGATGGTTACTATACTTTAAAAATATTTTTAAAAAATTACTGTTTACAAAAAGTGGTTATTGCATATTCTATAATAGTTGGCAGCTATGAGTTCTATGAAACCGGCTTGAAGAGTTGGTGGTTAAAAAGAAACGACATTTTTCCTAGTCCCCCTAATAAATTGAGGTCTATTTTGTTTAATTACTCAGCGAGTTGTGAAACATTACTTGTAAGCCTATTTACTATCTCTTTTTTGTATATCACAGATGGCTTTACACATAATTAAACGCACTTATAGATCCCAATAGTCAAATATTTTAAAGGTTATTTATCAAAAGTCTCAGTGAAGAATATCGTAGAGTGAATTATGTCGCGTTGTATTGCTATATTATTTTTTTTCTCGTCTTATGCCATTAGATTTGCTTCACAATGCACTTCACAGCTCACGCGCAGCGTAATATTATGCCTGGGAAAATTCTGAAGCACGAAAAAGGCTTTATATTGCTGCTTAACACCTGAGACTATCCACTCATTAGCAATGACACTGTATTCAATCATTTTGGCTACTTTATGCATTAAAAAGGAAGAACATTAGAGGCTTTGCGTAAGGTATCGCTCTGTTGTAATTGTGAACTTGAAATGCTGATGAAAGTTTTATAATTATTTTTCTGGAGAAAATTAAAAGGAAATAGTAGCGTTTTTGCATTAAAAGTGATTAAAGTGGGAAACTACGAAATTATAGAAAGAGCTGCTGCATCGTTAAAATTCTGATAGAGGTTGACTATTACGTGTTCTTGGGTAAATAATTAAGTAAGAAAACACATTTTTTAAGTTTCTAAATTTTGCTTATGCTTTCAACTTTCTCTTCTTAAGAGTTGAATGAATTTAAACTATGTAATCTTTTATCCTCTTTTAAAAATTATTTCATTTCATTAGACTTTTTTTTTTTCAAAGTTAATTCTTTTTTATTATTCAAGGAACAATATCTGTGTTAAACGTTCTCCTCACTTCTCACACGTACACATAAACTGATAAGTATTTTCTAAATTTAAAGATGCCATAACAGTAATGCTTGCTGAATTGGTTAAAATTTTAGCGGACGTCTAAATTATAGTGGCTTTTAAAACTTTCATGCGTGTGCAAAATGTGTGATTAGATTCATTTCCACACTTCATCAGTCTTATGTTGTGTTAACAAATTTTCGTGATGGTAGAAAAGTTAGCCCTGGATTCGCCTCTATTTAGACTACATTTATTCATGGATAATTTTTGAAGAGTTGTTATCTGCGTGTTCAAATTTCTACTCTGTCGACGATTTCGTCCGGTAAAGCGTTTATCATACATGCAAAATGATGGGCTGTAGTTAACAAATAGTTTCAGTGCTGGTGACACATAAATTTACCGTAGACTTACACTTGTATTTACATATAAAACGTGGCTTTTAACGAAGTTAAACTTCGAAGTTGTTGAAGAAAATTTGTCCCTTTGAGGAATACACTTATATGCTTAAGCATCAAAGCAAAATACAGCTTAAAGCCAAGATCGTATAGAGGTATTTTCTGAAATATGTAACAAGAACAAGAGAGCAAATCTTATTAAAAAGTTAATTTTCTTACAGATAAAAACACTTACTTTCTAGGTCAGGTTTTGCATATTTTTTAATGTGCAAAGAGCATAAATTCGTAGATAAGAAGTCATTAACTATTTATTTTTGATTCAAGCGCTAACTTCGGGTTTTACAAAGTTATTACTTTTTATTTCAGTTTAAAAATCATTTAAAGAGCAATAAGTATAATATGTAAATGCATGCTATAAAGCAAATATTTTTTCTGTAAGTCTTTTGGACTATCTTTAAGCATAAAATTAAGCCATAAAAGGACACACAAACACAGAATAATCTTGTATAGCCTGATATCTTTCCAAGAAGACGTTTAATTCTCATTTTGTGAATAAAACTGTTAGAGAAAAGCAGAACTTCATAGATACTTAATTTTTAAAAAATCATGATATGCTGATTATGGTTCCAATAAAGTTATTTTAACTTACATTTTTCAACACTTTCACTGCCGGTCTAGAAAGTATTAGACTACATACAAGCCAAACTCTTCTGACAATTTTATGCATAAAGTATATCATTTAACAATAAATGACTCACGTCATGAATAATTAAATTTCATCTATTTCTTTCAAATTGCGTGTTTTTCAAAAAAAATATTTAGAAAACTAAAATAGGACATTTGGTTTACACTCGTGACTATATTGCTCTGGCACGGAGCAAGGGCGGCTCCAGGCTGAATTTTCGGAGGGGGCCATTGAACTTTTTAGATAGTCTATAAATTGTTTAAAATGCCAATTTAACGTGAGGAATCGTAAAATATACGAATCTAAAGTTCAAAAACAAAAAGTTCGGAGGGGGCTATGGCCCCTATGGCCCCCTTGCTGGAGCCGCCCTTGGCACGGAGTTGGAAACGAGTTTGTTAATACATTTTTCTAAAAGTCTTCAGCAGCTTTCGGGTATCCAGTTTTATGCACTTGATCCTTGAATTAATTAGCCCTCAAATAAACGCTAAAAATAATTCTAACTAAGCAAACAAAACACTATTTCAACCCAGGATCACGACTTTAAATGAAGGTTCTTTTTTTTTTTTTTTTTAGTGCTGAGAGTTTCCGTACAAAACCTCGTGCACCATCTCAAAATATGTTTTTCGTTCTCTTGTTTACAAAAGAAAAGGCAAACGCATTTTGTTTCGTCCCTGTAATAAATTCATAAGAGCAAGATTATGTCCTTTCCAAAAACGTGCTGAATATGTAGCACATAAGCCGAAATTTCGAGTTTTTTCCCACTTTATATAACGCTCTCCATAAATATGGGCGAGGATGAATTTTGAATACGATCGTAAAACCTGCTTATAAAACTGCTTCGAGAAAATGTGACAAAATGATGTATAAATTTTTGACTGCAGGGTGAAGAAAGAGGAAATCACCTGCCCCATTGGATTTTAGTATCGGGCCACGAAAGCCTGGAGTTATTGTTGCCGATATTTTTGTATCCAAAATAAGATGTTAAAGGAAATGGCGTCTGGGGCCTTCCGCTTTAGTAAAATTTATACGCCGTGGTATTTTAAAAGCAAGTATAAAAGAAAAAAAAATGTGGTAAATGTACTTTTTATTGTATACATTTTTGGACATATTTTTATGACTTGAATATTTCTTAGTTCGTTAGAAGTACGTAGTAAGTGAATGAAAGGTATTGTTCACGCTTTTCGATTTTTTTAAAATGCAGTTTAAAGTGTCTTGGATATCGCATGTTGCATGTGATATCCAAATGTGATTGTGTTGTTGCAAGGTAAATTTTGAATTACTTAATAAAGGGATTTGACTTTTATGAGGCTTATATTATAAACAGAATTTTGACACAGCAATAGGGGAATTTTGACACAGCACTCTGCGCCACCTCTACACGCTGCCGCAGCCGCGAGGTCTACAGCGGCGCGCCGGCATACAACGCCGATTGTACGCCGCGCAGAACAGTTCGACGTCATAATTTTATAGAAAAGTTTAATATAAACTATCAGCAATAGGGTTTTTTTTTTTCTTCAGAATGAAAAGTAAAATTTGAGAAATATTAGATTATGAGAAATTAATAATTTACATTTGCAATGTAAATTTTGGTATGAATTAGCTATTTAATATTTTAGAAATCTCCCTAATAAAGGTTGCTTTCAACTTGCTTTAGGTATGACCAGTACGTAACCAGGATTTCTTTTAGGAGGTGGCTGAGAACTGAAAAATTTTAAAGCAATAGAGTCGATAAAAGTCAAAATATCACATATTTCATGCCTCATTACTGTATGAGGCACATTTTACTAATTGGGAATTTTTTCCGAGGGAGTCCTACACAAGTTTAAAAAGTAACTGTTTGAAAATGAATGAAAGGGTTGTTTTCTAAGTGTAGTTTTCTTTTCTACCTTGTTTTGAACATTTTGTCAATTTACATTGTTCACCTATCTCGGACAGTAAAAAAATTAAGACGCGTTACTACTTTTTTGTGACACATTGTACATACATAGTATATGTACGCAAACAACCATTTTCATTACGCTATTAAAAAAAAAAAAAAATTCCCATGCCGTGGCGCGCCGCCGCCGCGAATTTTGATTCGGCGCAGTCCTCTACATAGCAAGTGATAAGATCGCAACTAATCAAATACACAACAGAGTCAGTTAAAAATTACAAAACATGTGGTAATCGAAAAGTCACAATACACCATTTCAAGAGAATAGGTAAAAATGTAGCATTTTAATTTGCCCAAATTATTTTCATTGATTTTCCTCAGTATTTATTAAGTCTTGGAAATCTTCAGAAATTTGTGAACATTAATAACGGTTATCCGATACTATGATTACTAGCTAGAAAATTGCATCAAATTTCACTAAATCAAACGAGATATTGTGGATGTATGAGGACAAGAAAGGTAAAATTATACTAAATGAAACTGGATACTATTGCTTGACGTCGGATTTTGTACTGTAACATATTTTCAAAATTTCACTTACTTGAAGGAACTTATACTAATAATGTTGGATAAATTAAAGTTGGAAGATAACTTTAAATAAATGTACATGTGCTTTTACGCTGCAGATAATTTGTAAGAACGATTACAAAGCAGTTTGAAGGTTAGCTTTGTAAAGCCATTTTTCTAAACAAATTTTTCAACAAATTTTTGAAATTATCTTATGCAAATATTTGTTGTAAGAGAGATTTGAGATATACGAAATTATAGAGTACTTTTTTAATTGAAAATTTGTGTTCACTGAATAAAAACTTGGAAATCGAATGATAGGATAGTACATATATGATCACTACTAGGTGAATTAACCCCTGAACTGCCATATTAGGCAACCCCTCCCCCTCCACTATTCAAAGAAATAAGTGCACGTAGGGTGAACACTTCTTAAAATTGAAGTTATTGCCTGTCAAAAAATGTATAGTATTTACAATACTAGCAATAAATGACTGAGGAAATTATTTGAGATAGGCTTATTTATACGTCCTAGACAGTTAAAGCATCGACTGCGCAAAGTGTATTTATACGCCCGGGCGGTTAAGGGGTTAAAATTAGATATTTTTAAAATATATTTAAAATCCAAACCTTTCTGCTGATGAATATTACAGTCAAAATGTAACGTTTAAGTTGCTTTTGTATAACTAACCTATAAACAGTTAATATAAATTCTTTGTAACAAATAATTCTGCACTCAAAACTATGTTCAACATTATCGATTACCTGTTTTTCGTAACCACAACTTTCTTTGTACTGTATAATAAATCTGTACTATATAAATCTAAAATAAATTGCATGCCTGTCATAAAGAAAAACCTTTTTTAGATTATTTGATCCAGTGCAACATTACATGAAAAAAGTTGTCGAACTATACAACACTCCTAAATATATTTATTTCGCATTTTCAGATGCATAAAGAAAGTAGTCGCCGGATCATTTATTATTTCTCTCAGTGTGGTAATATAATGATAGTGGAGGATGATGGATTGTGCGAGATTTACCTGTCTCGAGATTGATACGAGGGTCTTTGATGAAGAATTTGAATAATCAATTGATGAAGTAATGATTGTGTGCAGTCTAGCAATTTCTGCGTGGCAATGGAATTTTGATTTATGTTTCCGGCGAATGTTAAGGAAAAGTTGCGAAACATTTTTATAAAATTACAATTTTCTGTAGAGATGAAAAGTGATGGAATTCACTTCTCATTTTGGATTTTATTCGATCAAACTGCACTATGTATATGTGAGGATATCGCAGAGTTCTGAATTTGCAATTCCGTTTGATTTTCTGCTCCCTCACAAGTTTTAGCTTATAAACTTTTGAAATGAGATTAAAAAGTCTACTTTTCATGAATTTGAGACTAAGTATTTGATTAAAATTTAATTCCAATGCATTTTTCGGCATACTACTATTGCAGATGTTTTAATGAAATTTGTCATTTTTAGCTAAAAGTGACTGAGACATTTCTGTCACTCAGCCATTTAATAAATGATACTGGGAACTCCTTACTGTCAATCGAAGTAGCTCTAAATGTTAGAAGCTAATCTCTAAATTTTCATCTCATTTGGTTTCGAAAATTTGTACTACATTAGTGAAGTAAGTCATGAAATTCTTTGTTTAGTTATCAGCTTTATATTTCTTTTGATTTCTTACAATCAAGCATAAAGAAGATTTGTTAGTTGCTTAAAGTTAGCTGCTGTAATTCAAAATTGCTTTGGTTCATTTCACGTTGTCGAATTACGCGGATGTGTTTTTCCTCTAATTTTCCAAACATTGAAGGTCTTAACCGGTAGTTTTAAAGTCAATCTAATTTAAGGGAATCAAAAAATAGTGTGTCTAAAGTGCAGAAAAATACCCAAAATAAGTCCTAAAGTTCAGTAAAATTTTAATAACCTTAACACAAGCATCTTTTAAAGTAATAATGTGATAATAACATATGATTGAGTTTAGTTTAACAAAACTTACATTTTCATTTTTGTTAAATTTTTTATTGAATCTTTAATCGTTATTACAATACATAATACACTACCCTATTTTAGTTTCTCAGTCATTTTGTTAAAGCATTCAAATTAACGCTGATTTTATTATACATTTTACAGAAAAATTTAACATAAAATGAATGTTACAGAAGAAAAATTCTGTAATGAAGCTTTATCTACTATTTATTTTTTAATGTTTCTCTATCAGAAATTTACAGTAATAATGTTTCAGATAATGTAAGAAATATCAAACATTATATAAAATACGGTTTTTGAAAAAGTTATTATAAGCACTAAATTTCTAAACTAATTATAAAATTTATCGTTTCATGTTGTAATTGTTAATAAATTAAACTCAATAAAATGTTTTAGATATAAAATATTGTCCTTGTAATTTCTATTTATGATTTTGTTAAGGCTTATATTAACATATGTAATTTTTATCATATGTAATGAATTAATATGTTGTGCATTAGTTCGTCAAAACTTTTTAATATGTTTAAACTTTCAAATCATTAACATTTCATTTTATTTAAGATTTTAACATGCATGTAACATTTAACAGTACTTTTTTTTCAATATATTTCTTTAAAATTTAAATTTAACAATTGAGTAGGCTTCAGTAGTTAAATTATATGGTATAATTGGGTGTAAAAATTGCTACTGCAAAGAATCTGAATTAAAAATTGAATCTTGAGTGATTGCACATTTACAAAGCCTCCAGTGAATCCTAAATTATTACACTTTAAGTATGTTAAATTATTGTAGTAATCGCTATTTGAAGAAGCTTGTCGTCAAATGTAAGTAAGCAAAACTGATACACAATACTAGGAAAAATCGCGCCATACTCTGGAGAATATGTATGACTGATATAAAACTAAGATTCCGGATATCTTGAATAGCTCTGGCTTCCCGTGCTTATTTTTATTGACATAGTGATAGACACCGAGTTAAGTAAATCTTTTTGCTTCCGTATGAGGATTCTCTATAAAGTCTCTAACGTATTGAATAAATTTCATTATATAGCCAAAGGGAATACGACACTTTCTGTTTAAATTTTTTTCTTTCTTTTTAAAATTTAGAAGGAATATTTGTCGAATTGTTTCAACGAGTACCAGAACTTGATTTCATTATTAAAAATTACGATAAGAAATATGTTTTAATTCATAATTTCTTGTGATAATTGACTTACGAATGAATTATAGGAACCTGCAAGAAACTGAATACTCATAAGAAAAATTTGAAAAATGGCATTTTTATACAAACCAAAGACTAAGAATTACATAGTTTTCTAACCTATAAACGAATATATTATTAGTCTTAATTATTCTGTATCTTAGTGGTTAAACCTGGAAACAAATTCTCTTATTGCATCTTATTTCTCTTTCACATTAAAAAGAAATTGATTTATATAACTAAAATACTTAACTAGAGACTTTACTCAAAAACCAAAACTATTGTAATGCCTTTTAGTAGACAACTCATAGATTTAGGAAAGCTAAGACTTAAAATATTAATAGAAATTTGACTAAAAATGTTTTTAATGAATGATAAAATCTAGTATAAATACTGTACGAGGGGGGGTGTATTTATGATTATAGACAAACAGTTGTTAAACGTTTTAATTTTATTATTTTTTTTTTTTTTTTTTTTTTTTTTTTGCTTTTACGTTAACTCTTCCCAAGAAGTTTCTGTCTTTCTTCATAAATAAAATATGAATGTGTTGCATGGAGTTTTTTTCAAGAACAGATGCGCTTTGGGAAATACTTTTTTAAAGAAAAACTACCAGCGAAATGGCTAAAACTATGAGATTTATGGCAAGAATTCAAACTGATTATGACTATTTAATTTACTGTGTTTCATACAAAAAGAAGTAACTACACGGAGAATGCAATGCCAATATGTTAGTGATACAGGTTATACGTGCAACAAAATCAAGCATCATTATTTTTGTCAGCGTCACAGTGTAAAATGAATTGGATAATAATGTTAAGGGACGGAAGTAACAAACAATTAAAAACTAAATTAAACACATTGATTAAAAACATTTATCCTCATACGCTTATTTGCACTTTTACTTCTACAAAATTAAATTTAATCTATTCGCTTACGCCATTTTAAAGATTCAACACTAGCTACCGAAAACAAATTCTTCTTTGACTGAAACCATAGGGAGGTTAACAAACGGTTTTCTTTTCCGTTTTAAGAGCTTAATTTATAAGATATATTTCAAAAGATCCTGTTAAAGAACTATAAGTATTAGTTACTTCATTTTCCATAGAGGGTTTACTGCTCTCAATCTTAGATAGATTAGCGTCTCTAAAACGCATTCCCATCTGTTACTGGCCATAGACTTTGGCATTCTTTTCTGTGCTCCTGTAGAAGATCCTTTAAAGCATTTTCAGTAGCACTTTTGGTATAAAACTGTGCCTAATGCTATTGTAAGGAAAGCTGCTAAATAAAATTACTTTGAAGATCATCCTTAAAGATTAGAAAAAACTGGACCTTAAAAACGAACAACTGTCGTCTGTTACAAATGAGGGCCATTAAACTGACATTAGCATCCTCCTGTTTGAATTTTTCCTTTTAGAAACGGCGAAAATATTTTAATTAACTGGGTTTTTTTGATTTAGAGTGATGATTTGGGGTGAAAAGATGAATTTCAATCATTCGCAACTTGTTGTCATTTGCTGCGAATTATTGAAACTCTTAAGGTTATCTATTTATGTTTGTGTATGTAAAACACACAATTCGTAAATTTGTACAAATACGTAGTTAGTGAAGTGTAAAGCTAAAAATATGTTGCATCTAATTTTTCAAAACTTTTATCATGTTTTGCACTTAAATATACTACAAAAATGCAAATAAAATGAAACAGTACGATTATAATATACTTTAGCATCATATGAAAATGCGCTTCAATTACAAAGGTTCAATATATCCGATTGGTTTTTTTCTGTGTCATAGGACTATAAATAACATTCATACCTTAAGCATCGATTGCATTCAATTATCTGTCTTTTGTTTGAAATTAAACGACTTTATGAAGGTAAATCTAAGATAGGGCAAGTTGAATTTAATAATTCCTTTGTAAAACATTGTCAAAGAGCTGCGGATGTTGCTCAACTCCTTTTAATCGGAAGTACGGTATACTAAACAGCAGTAACAAATGTATCAGTTTGTAATATTTCAAGCATTCGAGAACATTTGTGTAATTTTGCTTGTTATTACCTTTATTATTGAAAATTAGATCACAGCGCTGTAAAATGCGAGAAAGTGAAACACTTGTGTTGCTAGGATTCAGTTCCCACATGTTTCCCGTAGCCAAAAAAAAAAAAAAAATTAAAAAATATATAATAATAAATAAATTTTTAAAAATGTGACTTTTATTTTCTTTATAATTATTTTTTTTTAATTTAAGATTACATTTTACTTAATGTTCATTTATTTGTTTATTTATTTTATTTTTCCGTCTTGCTTATAACCTTAGTCGAAATAGCATCCCTCATGTCTTAAATTCTAAATGCTATTGTTAGTACAAAATGCTTTTAAAATATTTTAATCGTTCTCTAAATTAAATCAGTCAATTAATTATAAAAACGTAAAAAAAACCTGTTAATTTGGTTAATATTTCGCATTTTAGATAATTTTTTTTTCTGGAACTATGCACAGTCTAAAAAATACGCATTATCAAATTTTATTCACCGAAAACTTTTAATATAAGTTATTTGATTTTGTACCCCGTCAAAGCGACACACCATCCATCAAATAAATATGGATTATACCTACTCCCCGGGTTACTACCCTATTAAGAACGGAAACGTTTGACGTAAAATAGGCGCATTATTCAAGTTAAAAAAGATTATTTTTTCGTTATAAATTTTAGCCTCAATCTTCTTTTTTCCATTAATTTTTTTTCAGTTTTCCATGAAGTTTGGGAGGTGTTTGCTTTCTCCTGCATATATGAGTTTAGTTTGGGGTTATTCGATACATAGACTTTCTGAAAATTCTAAAATTAAGGCTTATTAGCTCTCAGGAATGATTGATTTAGTTTCCACTTAAAGAAAAAAATAAATAAATTGATAATGAGGATTACTAGCGTGATGTAAAAATTTAATGATAAATTTTCAACCTCAACGGTGAAGTACGTAAAGTACAAATTTGGAATATGCAATCATATGGAATAGGACTATTTGCATCTATAATTATGATAAACTATTTAAAAATGACTACATAATCTAGGATAGGTCAAAAAATATTTTAAAAACGGACAAAACTTATGCAGCGGTATACCCCAGTGTAAGGAAGTGCACATTAATTGTGAAACAGTTCTCAAAAGGTCATTTTGGTATATGTACGAGTGTTAAATCTGATAATTATTTATAAATACCCCTTTTTGGTAAGTTTAATCGAAAAAGTTTATTGATAGCATTTACTGATAATTACCAATCATTTGTGGTAAATGTGATTAAATACACGTTTAAATTTATTGCTTTTAAGTTTACTGCTTCTGTTTGAATATTCCCAATAATGTTCACTGTAGTGAAAAATTTTTTTAATAAATCGCATTTATTGGCTTAATTGGTAACTATTAATAATCAATCCAGCAACCACTTTTAAAACAACAGGCACACAAAAAGAAACAATTAAAATGCGTCTTTTAAAAAACTACAGAAGATTTACGTTGATTTAATCGTTATTTTATTAAGATATTCAGTAAAAGACACCGAAACATGCAGTATTTTTCAAAAGGAATATGCTATTTTCAAATATCAGTACATATTGATTTCGTTTGCTTCAAGTATGATCAGCATAAGTCTGACGTACTTGAAGTTTTTCCATACAGAAACTGATGTGATGAATTTGATATTTAGAGGTTTTTCTGTGTTTCCTTTTAAGAGATCAGTTACTTACTTTTGGAACACCCTTCACGTTAGATAAAATATTGCTAAACCATAAAATGTTTGATTAATGTACAACTGCAGTCATTATCATTAAAGTTTCTTTATTCAGAATTGTGTGCAATGGAAACAGGAATTTTTATATAGTATCATCTTACAGACAAATTTCATTTAGCTCTTTAATAGGGCTATCACACTGAGAAAAATCCGACCAACTTTCCTTGCAAACCAAGTTTCCAGCCGAATTTCTCCGCCGTTACCTTGACGACCGCGAACTCCAACTTTTTTCCTTTCCGAAGGAAAAAATCCGAGTCGGACAAAATTTCGGCCAATCAGAGTACTTCTTCCTGCTACGTCATAAGCAATTTCGAGCAATGGCGACTATGTTCGAAGCTTGGCAGCTTGGTTCGATGTCAGAATCACGTGTAAATAAAATTATGGCCGCGTTCAAGTGGACTTGGAATTAGAGATTGCTGCCCATCCGATGCTGCCGAAATCTCTGCCGATCCGACGTAAATATACCAACGCACGATAAGTAAAATAAGAACCTGCACGCCCAATCAGCGATGCGATGACTATTTGGCGTCGGAGAGAGTTTGTTTACTTTTGCAACCCTTAAAGATAACCACGCTTTCAAGTCCGTCGGAAAAGTTGGTCCAGCGCGAAGTTGCTCGGATTTTCCCTTTAGTGTGATAAGGCCATTAGAATACCTCGATGATCGTCCAAGTTTGCGAACAGAAACTGCTCTTCAGAATGCTTCCATGTTTGCAAGAAATCTTGATGAGACCATGGGAGAAATATTTACATGGAAAAAATCTGACCAAAAATCACCACACAATAGATACCGTTTAAGAATGCTTTAATGTGAATAATAGACAAAGACGTAAAATACATTTAAAGATCCAATTGATTCAATTTTTGAACTTTTCCTCTATTTGCTCTGTCTATTGGAGTCGTGGTATAAGTTTGAAGAAAAAGCTTTTCACGTTTGCAAATAGCAGCGGTATGTCAAAAGTCGCCAAGGTTGGGCAATTTCGGCGCCAAAAAAATAAGTTTCCAAAATTGAACCCAGTTCGGCGTTATCTTCCATACTTGGCGAGGAATTGTCAAACCCTACTGCTTTACAATGGGAATAATTTTTCGTTACGGTGAAATAATTTGGTCACAGCTTGAATATTTGCAATCACGATAGCTTGAAGTATTTCACGGTGCTAAATACGCCAATCTGCAATGGATTTTGTATAAGAATACATGGTTTTATAATGGCAACCACCATGAGAAATGTTTATAGAACATGCGCACGGTTGATTCGCCAAAGAATCACCGTAGAATCAATAGTTTTCGAAATATTTAAGTTTTTTAAAATTTAGCCTTGTCACTCGAATAACGTTTGCACACAGAACCCTGAGAAGTTTACAGGACTGCTACTTAGTAATCGAACAGGAAACCTAAAATTATATAAGAAAAGCTTAGTCTATTAGTCTTAGAAAAAAAAATCCAGTGTCAGTATTAAGCTTTTATAGTCAGTCTCTGTCATGACCTTGAGTTTGCCTCACGGTCGGGAGGGAGTGGCAGGGTAGGGGCACTGCACAGAATGACCAAAACCGGCACTCTCGCCTCTTTCTATTCAGTGTAACTGACGACTCAAACTTGATACCTGGGTGATTTTTTCGTGTGTCTATAGAGGTTATTTAGACCAATCGATTCAAATAAAGACAATTGTAATTTGGACAATACTTATAGTTAAAAATAACCACAAAGTGATACTATAAAAACTCAATATGCCTGTCTCAAGCCGTACTACAGCCAACCAGAAATATAAATCACTGCTATCATTGGAAAAAAGTGCTTATGGACCACGCAGACGTACCTCAATGTTCAACGCCGAGCACGCGAGGCGGTTTAGGGAGCGGCTCAAACCTGTCAAAACATTCTTAGTAAACAACAGGCGACTCCGCCAGTATATCTACCACTGCCGCTGGAGCACCTCTATTGATGCTGTACCAATGGACAAGCCGAGTGAAGATATCACGCATACATCTCTTGACTCCGGTCTCAAGTCAAGCACACAGTACGGACAATAATGGGCAAAACCACATAGACTGTAAAGTTCACCAAAAGTAATAAATGCTAGCAATATGCCTTATGTTCTTCATTTCTCGCCTCACGGACCAATGTTAAACCACATCGTTGTCGATTATTAATCGGAATAAGTTTTTATGTACTACCTGTTTGTATGTCAGTACTTGTTATACAGCCTGTACCTGTACGTTTTGTATTAAATTATTTAGAAAGGAGTCAACCTCGCTTTCATTTCAATCTTTAAACACAAAAGCGCCCCACCAGTGGCATATCGCATAGTGCTCTGAACTGGGAGATGGATTGTGCCTTGGTCGCGTCCGCCGACCTACCGTTCGGAGGTTTCTCTGGTTTCCTCCGAAACTTAGCGTAAATACAAGTTAGGACCCCTTAGAAAGACCCCCCCGGAGGGTATTAAATTATTTAGAAAGGATTCCCCACCCTTCGACCTAGAGCCCACGCGTAGCTTAACGGCCATAACCCCGCAAACAATTAAACACAAAAGCGACACGCTGAAATAGACGTTTCACGTTAAACCAACGGCTGTGTGCCCTGGCACAGCCGTCAGATCCGATGACGACACAGCCCCATTCGATTTTCTACCATAATTTTCTGTAGTTTCAATAGCTGTCATTCGACCTTTCGGAATTCTTTTTAAGGAACCATATCGTAGCAGAGTCGTAGCAGAGCTGGCCTGAGGGGCGTGCGGGGCTTCAGGCGAAGCGCAAGAGCGGGGCCTCTCTGAGATCATGTCTTACTAGATCATGTCTTACTTACTCTTAGATCATGTAAGTTACTAATAGCACTGCTAGTACATATTAGCTTTATTTCTCGGCTTTTTTCGGGATATATTACAACCACTCGCCAAGTTCGGTCTAGTGTGATAGCAAAAAAATTCAGCTTATTTCAGCTTCAAGTAACAGCCATTCTCAAGCGAGAAACACTATGGCGGGTTCGTAAAGACTCCATCTAGTGGTGGTTTTTCGAACTTTTTTTTCATTGAAATCTCTCTTTCATGTTTGGGTTAACCCTTTGAGGCGCAACCCTTTCCCAATGCTGCCTTTTTTTGACGCAGCTGGCACAGCCAGCTGCGTCAAAAAAAGGATCTCTAGATCTGTGGCACGCGATGAACGTTTCGATCGCCCACCATCTTGCTGGTAGTTAAGTCGAGCGATGGCAACGGCTGCCCTTTTTTCAGCATTGGGAAAGGGTTGCGCCTCAAAGGGTTAATTCGGAGCCAAAAACCGCATAAAAAGCATTATTTTTTTTACGCTTTAAATTTTAAAGCAACAAAAAATGCGATCCAAACGCTTCCTAACCTTTTTGCTTCTGGCTTGCTGTTCGTCGCTGAAAACCATTAACGGCGCTGCGCTGAAAAAGCAATCATCCAAAAACCTTTCCATCAGATCGGGTGGATGATACTGTGGAGAGGATTCGGGTGCTGCCACAGACAGCGGAGCAGCTGTAGCGTACGAACCGAGCGAGGAGTTGGCGTCCGCAAATTCCTCGTCATCAAAGTCCGGCTCACTTTGTGGGACAGCAAGACCCGGAACTGATGCAACGGAAATACTGTCGACACGCCTCGCATATAAAAAAGCAGCCAAGAAGAAAGCCGAAAATGCTACAGCACTGCCATCAAATAGCAGCACCAAAACGAACGGTACATAAAACATTTTGCACCAAAATAATTCGCACCAAAATTAGTTCAAATGCTTAAAAAGTATGGTCAATACAGTTTCAAGCACCGAAGTAAAGCAGTTATAGAAGAAATCCAAGCATCTATTCCAAGAGCTTAGATAGAAATGATCTGTGTTGCTGATTGTTGTACATTTTTCTCATTGACAACAATATACGTCCCACGTTTTAGCTTTGAAACAGTAACTTGGTATTGTTTACAACAATGTAGTAAAGTTCCAAATATTTTTTTATTGGATTCATTGTTTGTAGAATTTTTTCGCGTGATATTGCAATGTGTTGTTTTAGCAGCAAAACTTCTTTAAAACATGCTTTGGGGGGGGGGGGGGGAACTTCTCGATACTGGTTATTTGTCTGACCCAGACATCAGAGACATCTCCCAAACTGCAGTTATCACCGAGTCCCGCATCAATCCGCCAATTCTACCTGTTTTCCAGAGAGACTTCCTTAATTTGAACTTTTCTTCTGTCTTCCTGCATGAAAATTAAATATTCCCTTTTTTTACTTTCTTGCCATTTTCCAGTACATACTACTAAAGATTAAAGAAAAAACAAATAGGATATTTTTAAAGTAAGAAGTGTGAAGATTTCCATGAATTTCGCATTTTGAACGCAGCCTTTCTGAGCTGTTCTTTCCATTTTTTCCTGTATTCTTCTGATTCACTCATCCGGCAGTACCTATAAGCATATGCCAGGCTGATCGCATCAAGCTGCCCTACTACACATCGGGTAATTTGTTAAGCATAAAAAAACCCCTGAAATATTGAAAAAGCAAGTTGCTAGTAAAATTTAAAATTACTTTTCGACTGTTTTTGTCACATCAGTTAACCCTTTGAGGCACAACCCTTTCCCAATGCTGAAAAAAGGGCAGCCGTTTCCATCGCTCGACTTAACTACCAGCAAGGTGGCGGACGATCAAAACGTTTATCGCGTGCCACAGATCTAGAGACCCTTTTTTGACGCAGCGGCATAGCCAGCTGTCGTCAAAAAAGGGTCTCCAGATCTGTGACACGCGATGAACGTTTCGATCTTCCGCCATCTTGCTGGTCGTTAAGTCGAGCGATTGCAACGGCTGCCCTTTTTTTCAGCATTGGGCAATATATCCAGCTGTTCTCGCATTCTTCCGTTTTTCAGCAGATGTCAGTATTGTTAAAAAGAATCGTGACCATTTTTTGACGGGAAATGACGTGCTTAAAAAGTAAAGGATTCTCGTGGAGCTATGTCACCCGCAACTATTTTTATAGAAATCAATTCTATTCTTCGTCACTGGCAACAGTCAAAACGTCAGAGTTGGGTGTTCCCAGAGCAGGAACACTGCGCGTTAAAGGGTTAATGTTTCCCGCAAATTTAAAAGCATTCAGACCAGTAGCTGAGGCTGTACTCCACTAGGAAAAGGAAAGTAATTATGTGAAATCGTATTTTGAACCTATTGTAATCTAATGCTTTTTCGCTCCCTAAATTATGTAGTGAATGTATTTATAACATATAAATATTTATCACTGTGATATCAAACTCTTTAGGGAAAAATCAAACAGAGTAAGCCACATAAAATACGAACTTATTTTAAAAATCAAAAGCTGTTACGTGTACGTGTGAAATTCTACACTTTAAAATATGTCTCGTGTTTATCACTCTACGGACGTGAGAGGCTTACATTTTTCCATAATTACGTTTCTCAGAATCAAGTTTCTAACTTTTAAACTGCCAGATTTCACGTCTTGAATTAAAATTTCTAGGAATGTTTCTTCGACAGGGTAACTGGAAACTTTCTGTCAAATATGTCATCTTCAATTCCTTGTTGACAGTGCAAAAAATGTAAAAATACTGCGAATTCTAAAATGGTTATTTTTTTTTACACATAATCTTGGTATAAATCATTTTACTAGTTTAAAATGTCCAAATTTTTGTTGGTAATACAGAGATAGTCAAAAATTATTTTCCTTTTGCATGACACATTCCAAGAATTATATTTATAGACTGAGTCACTGTCATTCAAGCTTAGTGAAATAAATAAAAATTTAACATGAAAGATATATCGAATCTAAATCACTTATCAACTGTAAAATGCTTTTTCAGATAGTTTCATTTGTTCATATAGTACAGTGTATATTGGTAATTTATTTGTTCGTTCCCAAAGTTGCAATGCGTTTTTCTATCTTTCTTTCTTCCTCATCTAAAATCATTTCATTCCATCATACATATATACATGCCGGGTGTCCTAAAATAGACTTTTAGTTTTCAAAAATGTATAATAGGATAGAAAAAATAATTAAAATATATGTTTAAAAAATAATGTTTTCAGCAAATTCGTGTGACATGCAAATGCACGTGAATGTAAGTTTACACTCTCTGCCTGTGTCAAAAGTTCACTGAAACTTCAAAAATGTATTAAAAAGTAACAATCAATGACAAAATTTTGCGGTTTTCATGAATAACATTAGAGAAAAATGGTTTTTGAAAATCGGAAAGTTGCTTCATATTACGTATGCTGTGCCATCTATCGTCAACTTTTTGAGCTACAACTTTTTGAAAATTGTCGGTCTATTTCAGGACGCCCTGTATTTTTGCATTCTAGTTGCATTTTCTGATGATAGTAGTACACATCAAGCTTGTAGAATATATATGCAAACAATTGAAGATTTGCTGCAAAACAGAGGTAGCTCCAACCGTGTAAGTTTACGAAAGACTGTAAAAATATTTCGGACACAAGGAAAACTTACGAGATGGGCAGCTTCAGGTCTTGAGTAACATAACTAATAAAAACACGATACTATTATATTCGTTAGTTTAGGCATCCATCAAAAGCAAGGATATAACACAAAATATAAAGTCTGAGCAGCTATGCTATCGTTACCTAAAAGCCAAAACCCATAAATGCCGAAATTTCAAGCATTTGCCACATTTCTGAAGTAATTTAAAATTTCAATAAACATATTCCAAAGGGACTTCTGAATTATCAATAACTTATTAATGGTCTTATTATTATTAAGTCATCATTAATAATAATGAGACCATGGTCTTATCATTAATTAAGTCATTAAAATGTTATAACTAAATATTTTATTTTAAATTATACGTAAACTAACGAGACAAAAAGGTTTCTGATCGTTAATAAATCTTACACAAAATATTTTAAAGCCGTTTAAAAGATGAGCAAACACTTTAAAATGAAGGATTCGTCAAATTTTTCCTTCAATGGTGTAGTGATTTTCAAGTTCATTTCGAGATTTTATTTTATAAAAGTACCAAGTTACCGAGCCATGCTCAGAATCTAAAGGCTCCTTAAGTGTAAAATAATGAATACGTAAATGCCTTGGCACGTATCAATAATCTTTATGGTTGCCATCGTTAAGATTTTCATCGCTGTCGGATCACCCATACATTATCAGGTAAGCTTTGGTCGGCATTCAATGTTACAATGGCATATACTTTGTTTTGAAGAGGGATGCTAAATATTCGATGGTCGGTGCCATCAGAGTTGAGCAAAAAGTAGTTTAACGTAAGGTGCCTCCTTTCCTTCTGTAGCAGATCAGCGAGGGTATCAGCGAAGATCTTGGGCGATGCATTCACTAACAGCGTCTTCATTACTTCAGAAATATATCTGTCCATATTGAGGACGTTCAAATTCAGCATCAAGAATTTGAGTTGGTTGAACTGTCAGATGAAGGAGTTTATAAAAAAAATTCATCAAGTCTGTTATACACTGTTCGCAACGTAGCAGTACACACCAAAATCGTTAATAGTTTCACTCGTCATATACTGTGAACAAAGCCATTGTAAAGTATGCTTTCAAATTTCGAATTCTTTGAAATGTGGGTGACATCGAAGAAACAACCACACCCATTCATTAGGAAATTTGGAATGTCCTACATCAATCTTACAGTCCCCAAAATGGTTTCGGTTAATTTTTGTTTTTACTCTTCAGAAAAATGCAAAGCTCCAGGGTGAATGCAATCCATGTTAAAAAGTTTTAAACTATGATAATAAGTACCCACATTTGTGGCAGCTTTGTAGATACTTAGACTGTTTACCCGAAGTATTTGTCGACGTCTAGCTGTTCCATGTCGTTCTCCTTCCAAATACTAATCATCTGTTTAATCTGCTTGTGTTTGAACTGCACGTTCACACATTTGGGTTAAGTGCTGCTGTCGGTGATCATATGTTTCCACAGCTCGTTTTTGAGCTACACTTTCATGCATTTACGTCTTTATAATACATCTATGATGATAATTCTTTACGATTGAAATTGTAAATTTCTCTATAGTGCTTCAATTCAAACATAAAATACTTATTTTTTTCTAATTCAAAGAAAATACATCATGCATAAACAAATTCTACAAACGTAAATTCAATCTTATAGATACATAAATATAGATGCCATAAAAGTATGATCTTACATAAATATGCTTTAAACATAATTTTATTTTATAAACTCACGCTTTAGAAAATAAAAAAGTGTAACACAATTTAAATTATTAGTACAAAAGGACACTTCGAAATCATGAAATCAAAAACAGAATAGATCAAAAATATTCTTTTATAATAACCCTAACAACTACTTAAACGTTGACAATAATAGAACAAACGAATGGACTGAAGAAAATGGACTTCTAACCTCGAATAAATAAAAAATAATCGCTCCTATATAGTTACGCTGATCCCTGACTCTGTCACAATTCCAGTTCAACCACTCAAAATAAAACTTTTACCATCCAAGCAGATTAAAAATGTATTGTCTAATAACTTAAAATTTACACGGTTCGTTGGTGCGATCAGCCTGAAAATTACCATAATTATGTAAAAAAAAAGAAAAAAAAAAGAAAAAGAGGAAAGAAAAAAAATAAAGAAAAAATCTGATAATCCACCCGTTCCCTGATTTTTAAGTGTTTTTTTTTTGTTTTTTTGTTTTTTGTATTTTTAGCTCTATTTCATTTAAGAGAATAAAAAAAGCTAAACATTGAAGTCACGGTTATCAGGCTTTGGAGGAAAAATTAGGATTCCAATTCGCTTAAGATAGCTTTTCTAAATTACTACTCAGTTTAAATTTTTTTCAAAAATAAAACGGTTTTCTATGCACTAAGCATGGATATAGGAGAGGATGTTGATACCAAACGAAATGTTTCGAATACGAAATGTTTCTGCAGATTATACAATTCGAATTTCGATGTATAATAAAAATTGAATATGAAGTTATTTGATTTTAAGTGGGTAAATATTAAATATTCTGAGTGTAGACATTCTATCGCCCGCTGTAATTGTCTCCACAAAGGGCTTTATCCTTTAGTTTAATGATAGTACACAACACAAAACAACACAGTCGAATCCACGTCTAAATAAGAATTGAAAATTTATTAGAAAAAACCTTAGTAACCAGATTTCAGCCTCCCAATTTACTGCTTCCACATATGGACAACTCCCAGCCTGCGGCCGGATGGGGCCCGCCATGGCTTTTGGACCAGCCTTCAGAACAAGTCAAAACCCTGTATAAAACCTATATAAAACATTCAAACTTCCATATAAATCCGAATTATACGACCCGCGATTTCGCTAACATCCTGAAGTCAGGCCCAGGAGGCCACGATCGTAAAGTTCTGCCCGCAACTTTTAAAAGGTTGTCCGTACGATGATAAAATAAATGAGTTGAAATCATCAACTGCAGTGAATGAAAACTAAACTGATGGCTGATCATCTGCAAAATTAATTTGAATATCGGCTGCGAGCCCAATTTAGGAATCGATCGTATCATTTTTTCATCGGAGTTTCGAACATCGTTTCATTATAAACGGTTGACTAATTAAAAAAAAAAAATCGTCAGGGTAACTACATTTAAATATTTATCGTCAACTTGGCGGAATAAGGCAGTTAAAATAGAATTCAACCTAGTGCCGTTATTTAAAAAAAAAAAAGGAATTTTCATGTTACGTCACAGGATCTTTTTCTTACTGTGAATGACTGAAAAGGGTGTCATTTTCGTTTAAATTATTCGGCTAAGCTGAAACTTTTATGCACTTTTGAAATTCGCATCATATGGATCAATAAAATACATGAAAAATATTTATTGTTTTAGTATATACGCGAAAATGCATTTAGCTTTACGTTAGTTACAAAAGGATAATTGTAATAAATTCAGGCAATTTTTCACATAAGATTTACGAGTAGTTTTGTATTAATAACTATGAATTAAGAATAATTAAATTATTTACGTATATTACATCAAGGTGCTTGCGGAGATGGCAAAGAAGACTCTTTTCGCTTTTTCTTTCGCTGGTTGCCAGGACGATATTTTGAAATAAAAATAACTTTTTAATTCTAAACAAATTTATGTAGCTGAATGGTGTAATATATCTAGTTACTAAAATATTTATTTGTCTGTGTACTGAACATCAAGTTCCATTTATTTTGTTTCTTTGCGAAATTAATTTTTACTATTATATATCGATGGCGTGTATTTTTTAATCCGCCCCAAACTTATTTGAGCGTACCTTTTAGGAAGATTGCATCAATTGTGTTTTTCAAACGCTCAATAGATGGCGCTACCGTCCAAAAATTTTTAAATTTTAAATTTTGAGCGTTTTAGAGTTTTTTCAATCAATTGACCTCGCTCAATCGTTTCAGGGGCCCAAAAAACCCCCAGGTACGAAATTTAAAAAGAATCCTTAGAGCAGTTTTCGAGATCGTTCGGACATACACACACACACACACACACACACACACACACAAACATTCCTCGTTTAATATAAGAACGGATTTTTAATCCGTCTCTTCTGGAGCATGCAAATAACGGACACTTTTAATCCAAAGCTAATTGTAATATTAATAAATATAAATTTTCGATTCATTTAGATATCTTATCAAACCATGTATAATTTTAACACGCAATTATATGCAGATAGTGCGTTAATTAGAAATTGCAGCTACGGCTGCAGCTTGTGATTCGAGAATGTCCCTTTAAGAGTACACCATTGGTGGAGTCTGGGGATTACGGCACAGTTAACTCTATCATGGCAACATAAAATGATAATTTCAAAATGAGTGAGCAATGTAACTATTATTTTCTCTTATATTAAAAAAAGTAAAACAGATAAATCTGAATATGTCGCTTTTTTTACTGCTAAGTGTGATGAAAAAGTCAGTAGTGGGTTAGTAGTTTCCGTAAAATACGAATTCAGAGTACGAGGTAATCTTCCAACCCCCTTAAGGTAGATTTATACTGGTTGACTTGCAGCGACTAAGCGTACAGTCGTCGGTTCGATTTCCCCTCATACCCTCCCTGTAAAAGTTGCCTTTCTCTGTGTTAGTAAAAACTTTCATTTTGATAAATTGATGACATCAATGAAATCACGCCATATGCCAGCGAAGTGTGACTGCTCTCCGCTTTGCTTCACTGGGAGACGTCATTGCGGTGTCTTAGAGGTACGGAACGGACAGTATGAATCCAGCTACACTTAAAGATAGAGTGGGCGCTAGAAGTATATTTTTCCGATTTTACCGTTTATTCGCCCCCATAGATCGCGTTTTTCCTTGAAGATTTGGGGGATGCTTTTTCGTTATTTTACGGTATAAATTGTTCACAGATTTATTCGAAAACTAAAATTTATTTATTCGATAACTAACAGATTTATTCGATTAAACTAGATAAAGATATTTCTAAATATATCTGTGGTTTAATTTTCTTTTTTTTTTATTAACAAAGCTTAATACAGAAAAATTGAAGATACAAATACCAGTATGAAGTATCTTGATATAACAAAATAAAAATAAAAATAAAACTTTCAGGTAATCTCTTTTGTTGAAACTGTCGCGGATATATTGACATAACGCAGGATTACCTATTTTTAAGTTAGTTGTAAGATTTAATTTTTGACAATGGACTTAGGAGGCTAGCTGATCTTTGCACGTGTCTTGCAAGCAATTTCTTTTTCATTATTCATGAAACCATTCAGATTACTTCCCACACCGCCGACGGAGCACTTTGGAATAAAATGAATATAATGTCTTCTCACATTATTTCATGTTTCTCTGCGGCATTTCAAATTATCAGTCCTCTGTCCTAGAATTAACAACTTCTTAAATTTCTTAACGTATGAAATTACGCTGTGATGTGCTCTGAAATCTATCACACACCTAAGTATCGACATAGTTTTTATTTGCTAAACTGATTTATTGGGATTTTGCCCAAAAATTCATTAAAATGAAATTTATTAGTGTAACCCTATTAGAACGAAGACGTATTATTTAAGTGCTGGTTTAAAAATACTCTTTTTTTTTCATTATCAGAACTGCAGAGAGAAGTCATTAAATTTTTTTTAACCCTATAAGATTATTATAAATCAGCATATACTAATATAAATGAAATTTGTTAGCATGCTGGGATTGAAAAAAAAAATGCAGTGATAATGAAATGAGGTGCAGTAGAAATTTTTTTTCTCTGATTTTTAATCTGTGTAAGATCAAAACTGGAGAGAAACTTTTTCTTTTTAGATTCCATTTAATGATTAAATAAAATAAAGTACAGCAAAATTTCTTAATTGAAAGCATTTAAATTTAATTTTATGTTTACCAAGTTATGAACAAACGAATTTCCTTATTGCAAAATAATTCTATTCCATTTCAAATGTTGGAGGGAAATGCATATAGTACACACTCCAGTCTTCTAAGCTCTCTTTCATCGCGTTTTAATATCAAAACACAGATGAATTACATTTTACACCGTTTTAAAAGACACCAGCATATCTTGCTTTCTTGAAATGTATGCAACGAAGAGTTTAACGATTAAAACATTCTTAAATGAATTCAGATTTATTCAAATGTTTCCTAAGGCAGAGATTTGCCTTTAAAATAAAAGATTTCAGCAATTTGTAACAAATACAATATACGTATGTAACCACTTAATTACTTTGCCTTTTCAAACTGCATCTGAAAAGTTTCTACCTTGAAGTCAGTTTTATGATATGTTATCATGTTAAGGTATGGTAATTTTATCAGAGCCTTGAATAAAATGATGAAGTAAATTCTAGCGTAATTCTTAAATGTGTTCCAACTTTACCTTAAACCACGGTGCGATAAAGTGAGACTTAACTTTCGGAAAGCATAGCTTCGTTATGAATTTAGTTTGAGAAATTTTAATTACAATCTCCGTGTTTGTGCCCAAAATGTATGTAACCATCTTTAGCGAAAATTCACTCTGTTTGTCAATTGTTATGGCTATATTCATGGTTATGGCAATAAGTTATACGAAGTAAAATAACTCTTAAGTTGTTTGCATGATAACTTGTTGATTAGTAAAAGACTATTTCAGAACAAGGCAGAATTATCCCAAATATCTGTGTTAGACTTTCCTACATAATCTAAAATGATAGAACTTCTAATACTATTCCTTTATACTTAATAATGTATATGGTTTCAGAATTAGTTCAACCTTACATAATTAAATGAATAATTCTGGTGCTGGCCTTCACATTGTGAGTTCGCATAGCTAGTTGGTTGCTGATGTAGCGCGTAAAATGTGTCCCTCAAATTACTGCTGGTTTCCTTAATATCTATTTTTAGCATTGGAAATGTGTCGAATAATACAATACTGCAGAGCGATGTACTTGAGAAGTGTAGGCTGTATTAACCCTTTAACGCTCAGTGATCCCGCTCTGGGAACACCAAACTCTGACATTTTGACTGTTGCCAGTCAGGAAGAATAGATTGGATTTCTATAAAAAATAGTTGCGGTTGACAGAGCTCCACGAGAATCCTTTACTTTTTAGCACGTCATTTCCCGTAAAAAAATGGTCACGATTATTTTTAACAGCACTAACATCTGCTGAAAAATGGAAGAATCCGAGAACAGCTGGATAATTGCCCAATGCTAAAAAAAGGGCAGCCGTTGCCATCGCTCGACTTAACGGCCAGCAAAATGGCGGACGATCGAAACGTTCATCGCGTGCCACGATCTAGAGACCCTTTTTTGACGCTGTAGCTGGCTGTGCGCTGTGCGCGCACAGCCAGCTGCATAATTTCTACGGAATATTTTCTCTGTTCCAGTTTCTCCGTTTGAAAAAACAAATACTCATTCTGCAGTTTTCGAAATTATTGGAGGAGGGTGAACTTGTGAATCTTGCTATTATAGTCATATAAAACTTAGTATACGCATACAGTTATTTATGCAGGGTGAATATGAAAAAGTTAATAAAGCTCGGGGGGGGGTGACACATAATTTGAATTCAGAATCGCATAGCAACGTGGTATCAAAAACCTGGTTTGTCTGTTAATAATCACTATAGTAATCAATTTTGTGAGAGCTTTGATGATCAATCTGCCACTAATAAATTCTAGTGATTTGTTTTTTGTTAACGATCCATTACATTTTGACAATTCATGCTCGGGAAATTTGCTATTGCATCAACACTCCTTCCAAAGTGATTAGTAACAGCGTCGAAAAGACAACGTTCGAGACCCCACATTCTGAATCCTTATTATTGCTTTACCTTTCCCAACAGTTTTGTTCACATTTTTATATTCACCTAGTACATTCATTGAAGATATTTATCTTATAAAATATTTTCAACTTTTGATCATATCGTATTGGCATCTATGTATGCTGTATCGAAGTAAACAAAAATTAAAATAAGCAACTCTCGAAATTTATTTTCTTCTGAAGCGTTCTTGTTTATCTTTCACGTAAAATAAAATCAATTGAATTAAACTCAACTACGAATAAATATTCGTAAACATATAAGTGCAATTTCGACGTTGAAAAAACTTTTCATAAAAATTCTATTTAAAAGACAAACCCATATTAAAGATTTTAAATAATCTAAATTACAAAGAGAAAATCTGTAAAAAAGGAAAAAAACATGTGCAAGACATCTTGATCAAATAAGACTGTTGCATTTTAATATCTCATATCTTTTCATGCCTAGGCAATTCGCTTATGAAAGCGTTCACACTTCATTAACTTCCATACAAGCATAAATTAAATTTTCTCCATGGTAACTTCCTCCGATATTAAATCTCTCTCAAGCATAATCAAGCAAAGCTTGGTTAAATATTCAAAGCAGACTCTATGTGTCGCCCGTATACTTTATTTACATATGTGTGCTGTTTTGTAAATAATACGTTAAAACGGGCACACGATAATAATGCGCATTTTCAGAAACTCGAGCGAGAGAAATGAGCTGGAAAATTCAAACTCCTTGATTAATCTTAATTAGATAATGAAATAATTACTTTCTGCATAGAATAAAAATTACTAAACTTTCAGAAGAGTAAGGAGATTTTCAGCCATGTTGAAATTGCAGGATTGAAAACGTGGTACGAATTTTATAAATCCGGAAAATTTTAATAAAACAATTATAAAAGAAACATTGACAACTTATCGCCGTATCCGTATAAATTTTCATGAGAATGATGACCAAGTTTCAAGAAAAATTACAAATACATAAGTTTAATTTCATTGAAAACAGGAAACATTGCAGTTTAGTATTGTTAAAAGTATAACAGTTTAATTTCATTGAAAACATTAAACACTGATTTGAAACATACCTGTTGTTTTGTTTATATACATGTATATGCATAATATGCGAAAATGTTTATAGCAGAGAGTCAAATATAACTTTGTGGTTTCAAGTTGGCAGTACATTCCAATGAATGTAACAAAAATTATATTTCAATAGTTCCTAGTAAGTTTTTTGGGAGATCAACTAATTTTACAAATTTAACGAAGTGAATGCTATAAAACTTACTTGTGTAATACTTGTGGTTTAGATCGATAAAAAGCTCCTGAAGGTACTTCTCATGAATACATTTTAGTTGCTCATTATATAGTCTTAAAATTAAAAGAAATCCAGTTTTTGAAACATTAGTAAAGGTAAACGGTGTCTTATACTTTAAAGAAGAAAAATCACCATAACAATCTTAGATCATTATCAAGACTGAACTGAAGAATACCAGATATACTTTATAATAAAATTAACTCTACCGTTCAAAAATAACCTATTTTCTCTCCATTTTTATTGCTTCTCTGCATTAATTAAACCTCCAAGTTGTTTTTCTAGATATGGGACTAATTCAAAACTGGAAATGTTGAAGTATCCAAAATAAACTCAGCCTAAAATTCAAAAACTTTATTGTTGTCGTTTTTATTTTTTTTCAGTAATGCATATAATGTACTCGTACGATTAAAACAAAGGCTAAAGTTACAATGCAGATTAAAAAAACTATATTTCCTTAGTTGTAGACACAGTGTTAAAACTGTGACATTCCTTAAAACTATGAATCATTCATAATGAGCTTATAGTAAGTTAATTTCTGAAAATAGCAAATATTATATGCTAAACTTTGAATGCAAATGCAATTTTACTTTAAGTAAAACATTTTTTCATCAAGTCATTTTCTGTCAGATTATTTTCAAAATTAAAAGTTCTATCTTTATACTTGATCTAAATAGAAATATTTTCCAAATTTTCTGAAATGCATTGAAAATATAATGGTCTCTGGTAACTTTTAATCACTTTATTTAAAATAAAATCATTTGCATTAAATACAGGTATGAATAAAATATTCCCGAACACCAAGTATCCTTTTGTTAATATCTTTATTGGAAGATATGCTCTCTTCATAAGAAAGGATTGTCTTCTTTTGAAAACATTTTGAAAACATCTTGTTATAACGTATGCGAAGGTACCCGTGCAGTACCCCTAGTACTTAAGCTCCGTCCCCAATAAGAACAGGAAACTGGAGCTGCGCCGACTTAGGTCAGTGCTTTGGAAGGTGACAACCACTCTCACCAGAACTGTGCACGCTAATAGGAGCTGGATCACGTAAAATTTGTACGTGGCTCAAATGCCCTCCTTGTTCAAATAATACCCATGGGAGTGCAGATGTCAGGTGCTAGGTCTCTGATCTGGAATTGGTTCAAAATTAGAAGACCCCGAGCTGAATAGGTTTTCCTCCCACTGAGGCTCACTAAACGGGAAGCCGTTCCCTTTCGCCCATCATTCGCATTCTGTACGGAGGATTTGTCCTTGCTCCGTGGCTACCGGAAGTCATCACAACAACAAAACAACAACAACAACCCATCAAAGTACAATCAAAGGTATGGAAAAGCACCAAAGACCAAGATCAGGCTCACTTTAAACAAATGCAAACGCACCAATAAGAGTGCTGCATGGGAAATTACCAAAAACGACTGTCGACATCTCACGGAATCATCCAGAGCAAAAGGAGCCTGATTTTTGCCATTTCTGATTCGGGGAAATGAATCATTGATTTTGAAACAAAATAAGCACTCAGTTCATTATTGCCAATAAGCTTTATTAAGGTTCCTTTATGTACGAGCTTAATCATCGGGCTTTCTGTTGACGAAGGGTTGTCGTAAGTGGTTGATTGGCCTTTGCTTTAACACAAGCGACAGTTTTGTTATTACAGTTTTATATAATAACATGCTGTTTCAGCTCTTGAATCCAATAAATACTGGATGTGAGAGCTATTCAGTATTCAGCCTTCACCTGCTAAAATCTATCCAGTTAAAGACGCAGATTTGAAAAAAGCTCATGTGCAGCAGCCGTAGAGTGTAGAGATGCTTGGGAATCCGAATGACATGCATTGTTCGCTGCAGAAACCATGTTGTTCATGCAGACAGTGACACAAAAATGTCGATCATGAGCCGACCACTTTATTGTAGGGGCTTTAGATTGGATTCGTAAGATAGTATTTCATAAGTATCCTATTTCCAACAATGGAACTTTCATAAAACACAGAAATGTAGTCATTCATTATCTATTTCTACACTATGGAAAATTCTACAATATGTAAAATTCTGTTATAGTTGTTTACACTTAATGAATTTAACTTATGGTCAAAGCTAAACTTTTATTCTTGTTGAATCGTAAATGTTGTAGGGATGTTGATGATGTGGGTGCAGGCGTAAAGTATTCTAAATAAAATGTATACTTCCATATGCATTTCAACAATTCTGATTATGCTGTATGAATGCATGGATTTAAGATTTCGTAATTCTTGTCTTGATATTTGTCTGATTATCCAAGAAACATTAATTACGTTTACTTATTTTATACCTATCAAAACCATGTCTCCGAAAAAGAGTTTCTTAATTTGATTTTCTGGTTCTTTTTCTGTCCCATATATTGAATATCAAAATGCGAGCGTCAACAAATAGGGGAAGTTGGGTACAATGAAACATGCTATCTGAAATCAGTAGGATTTTTCACAGAATGTTGAAGCTCATATTGTACAAATATATGTTCCAGTTACTAATATGATTAAGAGACAGTCACATTTTTACAATAAGAGATATAGAAAATTAGTGGATTTTCCCCTTTGAAAGTAAATTTCATTACTAAAAGTAATTTTGTCTTATCTCCATGTTTTCATATGTATAATTATTTATTTTTTTCAAATATTGTGATCCCTGCTATGGTCTTCATCTTTTCAAAGCCAGAATTAAAAAATGAATATGAGGAATTAGTAAAAATTTATTTAGTTTGTAGCCTCAATTTGGGGTATAATGAAACATGTTTCACTGTACTCAGGGTGAATGTATTCACTTAAAATAAAGATGTTACTATTAAATATTTAGATTGAGATCTCCATAGAGCACATAAAGTTAACATAGAATAGTTTTTAAATCGTACTCTGTCTTCTTCAGTTTCTGAAAATGGTGACAATCCGGATTGTTTTTCAACTAACATCCAAACAGTACAGATTATGAGTTATGCTCTCAAAACATGTACGATACAAGCAGTATCGCTCTAAAGTATTATAGTTTATTCAAGGAAGATGAACTTAAATACAAAGAAATGTACTCTGCTGGGGATATAATAAACTGTTATCAAAGAAATGAGAAGTTCTGTACGTAAAACGACTAAGTCCAAACTTCAAATTTGTACGTTCTTCGGAAATATATATTCTTGAAAACATTCAAATTATATCAAAACTAGCCATCTTCCATTCCTTCAGGTAGTACATAAAGGGAAGCAGAAACATTAATTTTTGAGTTTTATTTAAGTAAATGTAATATAAAATGAAAAACTATAGACTAACCTCGAATAAAAGCATTATGTTTTAAACTCAAGCTATAACAGTTTAATTAAATTTGTTTATATCCATTTAAATTTATATATTTATGTCTATTTGTGTTTATTGTAAATGTACATAAAACATATATGCTGAAATTTGAATTTTGACTCATATTATTTGAGTGAAGTGTTATTAAGTGTTTCATTGTACCCCGATATATGATGTACAATAAAACACTGACAGACACTTACCTTTTGTAATTTTTTTAAATAAGAAAAAGCTATTTACAAACTTATAAAAATTTGTATAGATGGGGAAAACAGTTGGTTAAAAGTGTACATTAATTTTATTTTTCTACATGCAAATTTGTGAAGAGAAAAAAAAAAAGAATTATTAAATTTTGTTTTATTGTACCCCAACTGCTCCCACATGATGAACATCTTTTATGAATAACTATGCAAGCCAATACAATTCATCCAATAACCTTACACCTAAATACACATTAGTCTTATCTCAAGGCTCTCATATTCAACTGATATATTCATAAGATTGAAACTTGTGTCTCTCTCCTCGCATAGAATTAACAAGAGAATATCTTAACATGAACCACAGCATTTGGAAGAAAAATTTTCTTCCTGTGACTTACTGTTCAGTACATAAGATTTTGCGTTATGTACTGAACCCATTTCAAATAACTTCTGGAATTCGCATTATCATTCGTTTGCAAAAGGACGAAAGCATAATGAGGTGTCGTGAACAAACGGAACTCAATTACGCTTTCGTAATTTATCTTGTAGAAGACTCATTAATTTCCGCTTACCTTTATGACGATCGCTCGCTCGCTCCAAGATCGATTCCATGAATATTGTACGCTGGAGTGAGATAACTTCGCCTTGGAACTGTATATTTCTGGCTGGACTTAGGAAGCGTGGTCAAAATGTGAAGAATATGTCATCTGATAGAGAAAACGGAACTCTCTAAATTAAAAAAAAATCATATTTTGTTTATAGTAAGCGAAAGTGTTTCCAAAATTTGCAGATAAGGCAGTCATTCTCAAAATATCTGGCAATTTCGATTTCTAACTTGTGATTTTTATTAGGTAAATTTTTAATCGACTATTTTTAATTTTTAATTACTATTGTCTAGAAAGATATTTTATTTAGCAAAACTCGTAAATATTTGAGTGATCGGCAAACTCATTAGTCAAGAGAGGTAAGTATAAAATGTAGTACGATTGAGATTTCTATGGACAGTCTAATTGCCTACAGCGTACCGCTCTAGACTGAGAGACGGAAAGTGGCAGGTTCAAACCCAAGTCCCGTCCGCCGACCTCGCCGTTCGGAGTTTTTCGTGGTTTTCTCAGAAATTTTAAGTAAATACGGGTTAGGACCGCTTTGAAAGACCCCCGGGAAGCAACCCCCCCCCCTTTTGCCTAGAGCTCTCGAGTAGATAATTGGCCGAAATCCATCAAATGAAATCAAGTTTTTAGTTTTGGACACGATTCGAGATTTTCATCATAAAGAAGACTCCTTAATTTACACTTGATAAGCTTCATATCTAAAAAAGACTATTCTCCTAAACAGTAGACCCGTAAATATGTTATGGAAGGGGTGGGGAATTGAATATTAAACCTGGTCATTTGTGGCAAAGACACACTCAAGAGGTCAAAGAGAACAATGTGGCTCGCGACCCATGGTTTGACGACCACTGGCTTGGAAGAAAAGTAATAACATTTGAATATGAGATTGAAACTGTTGTTCTGAGAAAGAGGGTCCTAGAATTCGGCCAAATCGTGGGGCAGAGCTCAAACGTTCTTTTCTTAGCAGAGAATAAAATGTTTCTGAGGGTATTTTTAAGATATTTATAAAAGAAAAACTTACATTTTATCAGAATTTTTAATTTCTAGTGAGAGAAACTACCAGCTCGTAATGTTTACTAAAATTTACACAATAATTAAAGATGATTGTTCACCTTAGCTATATACAACAGCTGATCTCGGTATATCTGAAACTACGAAATTAGGTGCATATAGTTTCTTTATCTCTTTGACTTAATTTTATTTTCACCTAGGCAAGTGTACTACGATACTTTAATGCTTAAGACTTTTTCTGAAATTTTTGAAAAATACTAATAATCATACTGGTACATGAATAACTAGTGACTTCATGAAAAGACTAACTCCATAGTAATAACAAATAAAAGAAATTTTCCCGTACTTTTAAATTGTTTTTATATATAAATTAACTATATGCAATGCATTTGAAAGCTTTTTAAAATTCTTTTGAAGGACTTGAATTTTCATCCTCCTCTAAACTATGTTCATTTATAAGTGATTTTTTAAATGCATTTTATATTAAATTTTTATCTAACATTAACATACTTCAATAATTTCTTCAAATTTCATGGAAAGTTAATTACCTCATTATAGGTTGATTATCTTTCTCACAGATTAAAGAATTAGAATTATTCTTGTCTAAAATAATTAATTTCAAACTTGCTCTTTAGATAATTAATTTTTTTAAGAACGCGAATGCTTTGAAAATTTTTTGATAAGCAGGAAAAGTTTAATATCAAATTTTTTATTAATCTATATTTTACATACGCTTACTCTGAAACTTTTATGTTCAATGATTTTGAAGGTTTTAAAGTTTTCTACGGTATTCGACTTTAATGCAAAATCAGCTTTTTTTTTCCATTATAGTTTTATCGATTATACTCGCAAATTTTGGACTTCATGAATTCTACCTGTGGAATGTAAAAGGAACATTTATTTTACATTAGTACATCTTTTAATTAGTTAGACTACCTTACGAACGATATTTGATCATTTATAATGCATGCTGTTTTAAAGAGTTGAGTCAAATAAGGGTTTTAAACATTAAAAATAAATTTCCTTTTCAATTTACTCAATTTTTTGAAAACTTCTGTTTTGAGCCAGGTTTTTGTTTTAATTCTATTAAAACTAAATTCTTATTTATTATTTGATTCCAGAAAGTGCAAAGTACATACTGATTATAAATTTACGGAAACATATTTTATTTCATTATTCCACAATGGATACGTGCAAACAGATTAGCATTCATTCCGAATGCACTGTTTAATTCAATAGTTACTGCAGGACTGTTTGACTCATAAATCAGTGTCCTAGGCAGTCTCATTTGCAGCTGATACACGTCTCTATCATTTGCATATGATATCATCATAGGCTGACTGATTGACGGTGCACTGCATTTGACTAAACGTAAACGGATGTGATTGTGGTCATTAGAGGCTGACCTCGCGTGAGATCTCTGGGAGGATTATGCATAATGAAGATATGGACACAAACCTGTACTTTTGTGAATTAATCACTCTTATCAAAGGCGGCGCTAAGATTTAAGAAAAAGGGAAAAAGCGTCACTAAACATTTTTAAGTACATAAGCTTATTTTTATTTCCTTGGGTACAATAAAGGAAGCATACACTGCCGAAAACAAGTATGTTGAACTGACAGAGAAAAACTGTCAGCCAGGACGCCAGTTTATTTACGCATATTTTACTGAAGTCTTCCGTATTTTCTTCCGCATACGGAAGATTTCTGTAAAATAAACTGAAAATATATAAAATTTACGGAAAACTTCTGTAAAGAAAACGGAAATAAACTGACGTCCTTATGAGGGAGATTAAGAGAACATTCTCTTGGCCGTTTACGTGACGTATAGTGTAATTAATAAAATCCTTGAAGTACGCTGAGGACTTAGAAGAACAGGAAGACGAGTCGAATTCAGAAAAAGCTGCGTTTATTAGAGGAATCAGCAAAAACAGTCTTAAAGTGAGCAACTTCAATTACGTACGGTACATTGCTTCATTAAAATAACACAAGGAACATATCTAATCGTTCCGGCCACACGGCATGTCGGAGCTCCATAACAAAAACGAACACAACCTCCTCTGACGGAGAGTAATCAGTAAGTGTACTAAAATCTTCCTACAAAACTGCCAGCTCTTTACAGGTTGGCGAGTAAAATATGAGCACTCATAAGCCACTGCCCCACGTGACAACCACCGTCCGGTAAGCGTAAACAATATAAAAATTTGAAACAAACGGATTAAATGATTAACGCCAAGACAGAAGTGCCAGAATTTGGCGAATACCAATACATAAGGATACAACCCCGTGAGAAAACAACGACGGAAGACCGGGAGGCACCAAGAATTTACACAGCATATGCTAAAGCGAAATTAATTTAGAAGGGTAACCCCGAAAATCCCAGACTTACTGTCGCGAAAAGAAAGAGCATTTTATCGAGCCGAAAAACAAAGTGGAGACAGAGATTAATACGGAATACGAAATTTTGATTTAGAAAGACGAAACATAGGAACATTATTTTAAGACGCGAAAAATATGTGAACTTCGTCACAGTCCTGGCTAACAGTTTTTTTCTGTAAATTTGACAGACTGTTTTTGCAGTGTAGAAATCGCGGAAATTTTTGTATTTTCAGATTTTGATGGAAAAATCGATTTTGACTATCCCTGAATTTGTTTTGACAAGTTTCTGCGAGCCGTATGAAAGTATGCATCTATGTATGAATGTGTGTACAACACATTTTGAATAGTTTTGGTGTGTACGTATGTGCCTTGCATAGCTCAAAAACGACTAACCTTAGATAGGTCGCGCCAATTGTCGCCAACTCCGATGAATTTTGGCAAAATATTAATAAACTGGTGCCAAAAATAAGCTTCCAAAACTGAACCATTCAACGCCTTCTAGATTTAAAAAGCCTTTCAACTTCTACGTCACCAAGATTTGACGTCATCATTAAGCCTACATTTAAAAGTTCTATTTGCACAAAATAAAACTATTAAAAATTTCTGGCTGAATTTACCCATGAGCAACAATATTTTAATAATTTGATATAAAAAATATAATTTTACGACAAATGGCAGTTTTTAACCATGACTAATTAGATATATGATGTGGAAATAGATCATCATGAATAGCTTTATATGAGAAAGGTATTTTAATTTTAATGTTTAATTCAAGATATTTTCTAGCATTTGTAGCATTCACCAGAAATTTCAAATAGTTTTACTTTTTGGAATTAAAACTGTGATGACGTTAAAGCTTGCTGACGTAGGAGTTGTAAGGCTTTCTATATCTAAGAGGTGTTGACCCAGCTCGGCGATATCTCGTATGTTGGGCAAAAAGTAGCCAAACGTCAACAGCCATCGAAGTACTATATCTGACTTTCAAATGAAACGAGGTCAAACGAACCGCGGTAACGTTACGAAGGCAGAGCTTCTTCAGTTCTATTACAGTTATTGCTTCGTAATGACTTCAGAAACCTGTCTTAGTCACAGGGCAAATTATTTGGAATTCCAGATAATGGTACTTGTTCCGAGGGAATAGATTAAGGGTATTTGGACAAAAGTGCAGGAACAGACGCAATTCAATAAAGTAACAGTATTTTCTTCGCTTAACTGGGTCAAAATGCGCTTATTTGGACCAACTGGCTGAAACAGTCTCTGAATCTTTTTTCCGAAAATGATAATTTTCAAAATTTTAAACAAATTAGAAACTTTACGTATTTTTACACCTTTAGAGCATTTAGCCGATCTGTAGCTTCACCAACTTGCGAACTTTTTCTACAGAATATGTGTAATTTTCCCTCATTGTTGGTCTTAGTGAATTTTTCATGTGCGTACAGCAAAAATTCATTGTAGTGCTAGAAAAACGTTGAGGTACTGTAAAAAATATCCGTAAATGATTCTAAAAATTCTATTAATTCAATGAGAATATTTTTCATGCGAGAAGGCGACGATGTCAGTCAATTTTTTTCAATATACATGATGCTGAGTTCATTACTGTTAAGTTTATGAAAAAAAAATGAAGCAAGCAACATTGGATAACTTTCTGCATAGATAAAATTGGCAAGTGCAACTTTTAGTTCATTTTTGTGTGAAAAAAGAGTTACATCTTGTTACGTCTGGTTAATTAAAAGTTTCTTATATCGGGAATGCTTTCATTATTTCTTAATATATAATATGCTTACTATCAATTTAAATAATCCTTACAATAACACTTTCAGTAATTCAACTGTCAAATACCATGCACTATTTATTTCTTTATTTAAGCGTCTGATAATTGGGGTAACAGCTTATGTGGACTACTTAATTATGAAATTATTAAATAAATACTGAAATATCTTCCACTGTTGTGAAATATAGGTACATCTATCAATGCAGAGGAGCAGAAAGGTGTATGTTGTTTTACTCATATATGCACTTTTAATACTACTTAGCTATAAAATTTTACGAAATTTTACTCGTAGTGTAGGAGTGTTTCAATAATCACTCTACAAAAAAGGATTTTCCACATAATGCTACCAAAACAAATATATATATATATATATATATGTATATATATATATATATATATATATATATATATATATATGTATATATATATATATATATATATATATATATATATATATATATATATATATATATATATATGTATATATATATATATATTTAAATATATATATAAATATATATATATATATATATATATATATATATATATATATATATATATATATATATATATATATATATATATATGATTTTGTTAATATGCATATTTCGTTAGTACATAATTTAGCACGAATTTTTTTATTATGTATTTAAAATAAAAAATATATACTTTTGAATCAATAAATAAATTACATTAGTTAACAAAGTGAATGCAAAGAAAATATTCTAACTTAATATTTCGATGTGTAATTGTTTTCTCTTATTTGAGTGATATACAATGCCTTTAATTGACTAAAAATCTTCATGTAAATAATAGTTAAAATTTCTAATACGTATACTAATAATTTCTACATTTGCTTAAAATAACTTAAACATTTACACACTAATTAAATTAAACTAAATTTCTAAACACATACCTCACACACTAAATTTTTTAATTAGAAAGCATCTCAAGATGGTCTTAACTCCAAAAAAATCAATCTAATAATCAAGTTAAAAGAAACCTTCTCTACTTTTCCTCAATATTTTATTTACAATCATAAAATCTTTTATGGTAAAATATAATATCTATGTGGTTATTAATTATTTTAACATAGTTATCAGATTTGATTAACTAGCTATGCATATGGAGTTACTGGACCGGAGTTTACATAAACCTGTCAAAGCATAATTAAGAAAACCTTCTTCCATGGAACTGTAATTGACTTTGGCTACCGGAGCTCGTGTCCGATTTGCATCCCCTTAATTGTCTAGTTTTGGCTCTGTACCTATGTTCTTAAAGATTAAATTGTACCCAACTTTTACGTGTATTGCATTAAAGTGTTTACTTATAGATTATTCTTAATGAAATAATAATTGAAATATAAATGTATGCTTTTTATTTATTTGAAAAAAATGTACACCTATTCTATCGTCTATCTTCACAGCTTATTAATATAAATATCTCCGAGGTGAAAGCGGAAAGCTTTCACCTCAAATAGAAATACCCACTTGCTTTTGGGGCATCATATTGTATCAGTTTCAGCAGCCAATTAACCTGATCCTCATCTTGAAGTTCTCCCTCATGGTCTCTAAATCTTCCTTATCCAGTTTCAGCACGCCTTGAATCTTGATCTACAATGTCCTCATTCTCTGCCTAGTTCGGTGTGTTAACGAGGACTGGATTTCCCGTTCTATTAAAGCTACTTCTTCAGAATTAGTCTAGTAAATGGTCTTAGTCAGAAGAATGGTACCTGTTACGCGAGAGAAGAGGAAGTTATGAGCTTGTTAAATGCAGAAAGAAAGAGTAATCACACACTTTAACGAAATATTCGGTATAACAGAAAGTAATGTTTGTTTGTTTTTTACATTAAGTTCAAACAAAAAATGTTCAATTAGTTTTTGAATTACCAGAAAAAATGAACCTGTACATTGGATTCATACTTGTTACATTTTAAAGCATGAATTTTCAAGATAATTTTCTTTCAAGGAAGATGTGAAAAGTTTGGAGTTGGTCGTCTGCTCTCCCTGAAGGGCGAATTTGAAAATGTCCATTAATTTTTAGGTATTTGTGAACGTTGCATTTTACAGCAATATTTTTATGGATGTCTCTTTTTTATTTAGGATCACACATTATATGTGAAAAGAATGGTTTGGCCTTCTACCCCCCCCCCACACACACACACACACACTCACATACCCATTTTATTTAAGAACTTGGTAAGCGAAAACAAGAAATACTGCTTTTTGGTGTGCAAGGAATTTGCTATCCACTGTCTTGATAGCATTCACGAAAAATACAACATTGTACCTAATAATATTGAATTTTAAGGAATAGCAATGGAAGACGGTTTAAGGGGACAAAGTGCGGCTATTGAAACATATAATGACCAACATTTCAAGTAATTCTTGGTCGTAATAACATTTGACCTAAACAGATATTTCTTGGATCCAACTTCCTTAAGAATTAAAGGCGCTTCATGCTCAGAACTAGAATTGATTTAACTGGTAAAGATTTTTCTTCATTTCACTTTACTCATATTGCTTAGTTCTATAACTGTGTGAAGATTAATTAATTATTATATATTTTTGATATTTAAATCCTAGTCCCTATTTCAAAAATAAAACGCCTGATGTCTTACTTGTGAATTATTTATAAAGATGTGATTAATATGTAATGAATTAATGTATATAGCTAAAATATCAATTCATATTCTAACGTTCTTTACAAACTAAGAATAATTTTCACCTCTAGCAAATTCATGTGTGTAATACCGGTCACGTAAGAACATTGAATCATCAAAGAGTCTTTTGAAATTTCTTGTACATCTTAACGCACATTTCAGAAAGCCTCTGAATTTCACAGCAACGTTTTGATGACCCAGATTCATAAAAAGAAAACTAAAATTCCGAATTCCACTTGTTGCTCAGTGCGAGGAATTTGGAAGATTAATCGTGAATTCTGAGATGTCTCATAATTCACCAGGAATTTTAAAACTTGCATGCATGCGTGAAACTCATTAAAGTAGGAAAAGAATTCGTTTAATTTTGTAGATTATTTTTCACACATTTCTATGAACAATGCCCATAACTTGAATTTAATTATTTTATTATTTGGTAATATTACCGGATAATGTTGATGATAAACTAAAATACTCGTTACGTGGACACTATAACGAGATTTTCAAATAGTCCGTTTTTTAAAGGTAAAGATCATTGGATTTAGAAAACAAGTTTTGCTTAAGTGTTCATTTACTGTCAGTTTACTCTACATGAAGCGTTTAAAATACTTATCAATTACTTAACTAAAGAAAACCACAGGTTTCATTTGTAAATTCTCTCTACATTTTTCCATTTCGGTTCTTAGTAGAAAGCAAATGTAAAATAAAAACATTCCGATGTATACGAACTCAATATAATAGTCGACTCCTATATGAAAGTCACAGTTTGCATGCGTAAATTCTTTCCAAATTACCAGTATGAGTCATAACAATACTTGATTGTTATAAAAATCATTACTTGATATTCTAATGACCACTTAAACCAATGAAGAATCAAAAGAGTTAGACAAATCAAATGGATAAAATGTAAGTTAAAAAATGAATACTAGACGAAAGTTTAAATTTTTGAATAAGTGATAACGAAAGATTCGTTGTAATTTTTAAAAAGTACAAGAAAAGCTCGCAAAAAGGTATGTTATTCAATCAGATATTGATATTTATCTTCAGAATATCTATCAATATATTCTATTAAAGCTGTTTGTGAACAAATTTATTTTGTCCTCTTTGAAACCATTTAAAATATATTCATTGGTAATTAAATTAAAAGCATACCATTTTGAACGGGAAGAGAGAGGTGATTCAGAATTGTGATTGTGATTGTGAGTGATCACGGCAACGCTACACTAGGGCGATCTGTCAAGGGAGGGGTGCCTTGGTAGGAGGACTTTCTAAAGGACTCTAACGCGTATTCACGTTACATACGGAGAAAACCTATCAAAACTCCAGACCGTTAGATCGACAGCCGCGCAATGGGACCCGAACCCGGGACCTTCACACTTCGGCCATCTACCATTTTCAGTGGCATAACCACTGTGCCATGGTGAGGCAGAGGTGATTAAAAAATGCAGCATACAAAATATAAATAAAAAAGGGGTTTTCGTATCATTTCTTTTAGATGTATTAATCCCCCCCCAAATAAATAAATAATAATCTTATAAATAAAAATGAAATTCTGTTTGTTTGTTTGTTTGTGGTTGTGTAATTAACCACTAGATCACGCTGCAGTGTATCACTCTCTTGTCTGTGCAACTGATCGCTATGAAAATAGGTATACATAGATATTTGAACACGGGAAAGAGTTTGGCGCTATCCATTTTCCTATATAATTTGCCACTAGATGTCGCGTCGTCTGGGCTGTCCAGCCGATCGTCCTGAAATTTCGTATTCATCGATATCTGAATGTGAAGAATATTTCCGCCGTATCCGTTTTGCTAAAACTCTCCACTAGATTGCGCTACGCCGCATGGCCTTCTGCACCGTACAAACGATTGCCTTGAAATTCGGTATGCATGGTTATTGAACACAATATAAAGCGATATCCATTTTGCTATATCTCTTATTACAATAAATAGTAATCCCCACAAATCGTAATATCAAAAAGTCCATTCATTCCCGTGCGAAGAACGGGTACTTCAGCTAGTAAATAAATAAAGATATCATTCAGATGCACTTTTATAATTACATATAGTTGCATTTTTATTTTGAAAAATCGATTTCAATTATGGTCCTAAAAATAAATTGTAGTTTTAACTACATTCTCTGATTTAAGGAGTAAAAAACGGGTTTCCTGTTAACCAGGAAATTAATCAGTTTGAAAATGTATGTAGTGGTTTATTCAGAATAAAGCTCTATATAGTGAAACGAATCATAAAACGTATTCTGACCTGCTGTGATGCACCACTTATTACGGCTTCCCAAAGCCCAATAGATAGAACAGAGCTAATTGAAAACCGCGATTGGTTACTAGTGCAATGAAGTCTATACCAAGAGATGCTTTCTTTCTCTATTCTGATTGAATATGACATTAAGAATCCTGCACCGAAACTATACCAAAAACTGATTCAGCTACCATATTGTGCAGGCGCGTAGCCAGGAAAATATTTCGGGGGGGGGGGGATATGAACTTATATGTGTATAAATAGACGGAATTCCATCACTAATCCAAAAATTTCGGGGGGGGATATATCCCGATATCCCCCCCCTGGCTACGCCCCTGATATTGTGTTCAGGTGCTGGGACCAAACCTTTTTCTGGCAGGATATGGGAACAAGAGCGTTCCCTGTACATTGTTACGAGAGATATGTCTAAGCTTGGTTTTTTTGTTCGTGTTCAGAGCCTGATGCTATTAGAAGTAAAAAAAAAAGTTCTATTTTGACCTTTTGAACCTCGCGTCAAAAACACGAGCTTTCACAGAAATCGAAGGGTTTGCCATAAAAAAAGGGTAGCTCCATCCTACGGAAGTTTGGAGTTACATGTAATATTTTGCAGAAAAAATATCTCTGTAAAAATTGTTATGAAAAAATTTTGCCTCAAACTATTTTATTCCGATTAGCCTTCTGAAATATTAATAAGCAAATTGCATTTTTCACAGTAAAATTTCAGGTTGTTGTTTAAGCCTGACATATTGTGCAGTCATCAGAAATATAATGCATTTATTTACATACGTACGTTTTTGGAGAAACACTAAAACTATTAATTTCCGGAGAACCTTCTTTGAAGATGATGCTATATAAATTGTTGATACACGCACACTTTAGTCACAAGTAAAAAGTATATACAAAATAAATAAAATTAGTTCATTTTGAAAACTACATTTCTGTTTTTCTTGATAAAGTGTCAAAAACTAAGCATTTTTTTTTCTACGCACAAGACTGTCCTCAATAATATGCAAGTGCAATTATCTAAAAAAAAAAAAAAAACTTTTTATTTTGAAAGTATCATACAATAGCACATATAACTAACACAGTATTATCAAGTAAAATGAATCTCTAATTAAATTAAAAATGTTATTCGACAATAATGCAGTACTGTATGCTCATGCTCAGTAATGTTTTATTTATAGAAGTATGACACTATCACCTTATCTAGACACCTAAAGTAATCATACTAACGGACACAACTGAAGGATAGTATCGAACAGAATATCCTAAAGTTGCGTTAAACTAATTGATGGTGAATCTCGGCAACTGTTTATTACCTCGTTATATTTTATTCGTGGTCTATATCAAAATTTATAGATGCAGTAAAGGGTTCATTTCTCGCCTTGCCGTTTGATAAATAATACAGAGATATCACAACTCACTGACTGATTCGAGCATCGACAATTATGCTAACATCACAATTATCTGATCCTATAATCACTGTAGTTGGAAGTTATAAATTATTTCCTACATATTCCACCCAGCGATTTGTTTTCCGTTATCATTTAACATTAGCAAAGCTTTCGTTTCTATATTGCAGCAAATTTTAAAACAGAACTAACAAATTAGGATATTTGGTTAAAACAAGTTCGTGTAACCTAGTAAAATATATATACAGGGTGTGACATAAATACCTCCTAAACTCTGCACAGGCACATTTCTCGCTGGAAAATATTGAAAATGCCCAAATACCTGTATCTGTACGACCCATAGTTTTCGAGAAAAATACGACAAACAAAGTATGATGTCACTTCTGGTGCTAGGAAAATACATTTTATTTGACACATCAACAGCAGTATTTGCGAATTATAAAGGCAGCAAAGTGCATATTGTTGCAGAAAACTCTGCTAGTTTCTAGATTCGTCGCTCTAAGTTGGTGTAGAAAGTTCTAGAAAAGAGTCCACTTGTCAGGATGGAACACAAACTTTATTGCTTCTAGAGCTTCGTCGAACAATCAGCTGTACAAAATTCACAGGCACATATGGCCAGTAGCTCGTTTATAACAGTCACATCGGTACCGAAGCTTTCATAAATGCTGTACTTCTCACACAAAATAAAACACTTCCACATGCAAAATTCGGTAGAAACATACGAGAGATAACACTAACAGTCCCTCAAGACTCAACAATGAAGAATTTACACACGGCACTTAAAAATCAGCTTCGAAAAGCAGGCGAAAATACCGCTTCTATAGCGTCAATGCAAACCGTAAAACAGCAAACTCTCTCAAAGAGAGCTCGATAAACACTGACTGAATTGGGCAACCAGCTTCCCTTTTTTGGATGATGCAGAAGATACAAAAAATTTCCCGAAGGTTCCCCTTGAAGCGCGAATTTTGATTACGTCATAGGAATACAGCTGAATCATTAGGCTATTATGTGATTTTAATGCAGAAAAACCAACTTCGCAATCCCCATTGGGAAAATCTTGCCAAATGATCAAAATGTCGCCAATCTTGGCGACTTTTGTGGAAATATCGCCCAATTTGGTGCCAAAAATAAGTCCCCAAAAGAGAAATTACCGAAGGCCTAGGAACAATAATTCTCGAGATTTTTAGAAACTCCATACAAATGAATTGGGAAACCCAAATCTCCGTACCTCCGGCTCTAGTTGATCGATTTTGATGCAATAAAAAGCAAAATTTATCTATCTGACTCGTAGATTACGAATTTTAGACTATTTAAAACCTCCAGAACAGCGGGTTGCCCCGAAAATTCGTAACAATATCGAGGTAGGCTTGAGCGCGCCGTGGAATGGATGACTGCACACGTCGCAGCAGCGCGGTATCCACCGAAGTACATGCAACTAAGTCCGAGCAACTAAGTCCGTTTGTGTAGTCGATGACTACGGCTCGGTACGACCTCGCACGAAAAAATCCAACGGTGTACGAGTACCGTCTGAAAACAGATGCAAATGCTGCTGTTGATTGTCCAATAACTGCAATATTGGGCAGTCAACAGCAGTGTATTTTCCTTGCACCGTATGTGACGTCATACTTTTATTTTTCCTATTTTTCCGAAATCTATGGATCGTACAGGCACAGTTCTTTTGGCAATTTTTTATGCACTTCTAATGCGGAATCTGGCGGTGCAGAGTTTAGGCGGTATTTATGGGGCACCCTGTATATTTTCATTTATTTACTTTAGAGAATTTTTTTGAAATGTCTAAATGTGATTTCATTGAGTTAAAAATTACTGATACAAAAGGCGAAAACAAATTTCTGAGCTATTTCGGTGTGAATTTTAGCCGAACAGATCCGTAAAAAAACTGATACAATCTTGAGAGGACGACACTTTCAAAACAATAATAATTGTATATGCACTTCCAGGTACAAAAATGATTATGTCACGCACATTTCAGCTCAACTGTTTAACAATTCTAGTATTTTCTTTGAATATGGCTAAATATTTTAAAGCTTACGTTAGAAGACATGAAAAGAGGAACTGAATACATAGATGTGCAAAAGCTTTACACATAACTAAAAGCGAAAGAGTCCCCAGGAATTTCTTTTTCTTTTCTTTAGTTTTAGATGCTGGTATATGAAATATTGTCAGAACTTTAATAAACTAAATTGATGCACTATGTAAACACCTGAAATATCATATTGACGTATTCAAAAATTTCGGTTGCGAATGATATATCCACATATCTTCGTACCAAGCTTTGCCTCTGTTAAGAAGGCTTCAAAATATTTGCGTTGCTTAGAAGAGAAAAAAAAAAAGTCATAGGTCGCTTTTCATCGAACTTGCTTAATAATAGGAAGTAAATTAACATATTTTCAAAAATTTCTTTTGAATCTCTCTGCAATGCCCTTTTTGTTACTTTTCCGTTTAAATAACACCAGTGTTAATGCGCCAAAGTTAGTAACCTGGCGTTTTTATCGTATGGTTTTATTACTTAATTCGTATCCCTGGTAAAATAATATAAAAGAAACAGAAAATAGCAAAGCACACTTGAAAACTTTTTAAATATTATTTAGCTTTATTGTATATAACCCAGACAGCACAAACTTGTCCAGAACATATCCATATGATATCATGGACAAGTTCGGGACATAACTGACATCCCCAAATTTGTCTATATCTTGTTCATAATACGCCCCAAACTTGTCACTATGGCACAATACGGCGTCCATAATGATATCCTTTGGGCAAAATATAGACATCCATATGGACATGTTATGGACATCCATAATTTGTCCATATAGACATGTTATAGACATCCAGATTATGTCCATAAAAAGACATTCTGTGTATATTTATCTATATCCACAGTTTATTTTTATGCTATGGATAAGTTACTACCATAAAGGAACAGAAATATCTGTTTCATCAGTAATTTCTGAAATGGAGCTATTACAAGAACTGCTTGTAGGATCACACATATTTGAATCTTCAAATTCATTATGAAAATAATTATAATCGAGAGATTAATAGGCTTTGATTCAATATCATTCACATTACATTCAGCTTCAATAAGGAATAATTCATCATTAACTTCTTGTTCAACATTTCGCCATTCCTGGCGAGTCGACTTAATTTTTTTATTAAAATACATATTAAGTCAAAAAGTTGTACATTATCTCGTATTGTAAAGAACAGTGATATAGGCAAGCAATATGCAAGAAGTGCGCATAAAAATGTTATAATTAGCTAACAAGGAAACTTAAAATATGTGGGTACTCTCTACCACAACCACCACAGATTATTAAAAACAACGTGCATACAAAATTGTTACTGCGCATGATCAAACAAATTAAGCCAATCAGAGATTGTCGCCGATAGATTTTCCCATTTATGTCATAAAATAGACGTGATTGGGGTGTTTAGATGTCAAATTCATGTCATATTACAGACATAATATGGATTTTCCCGTTCTTGTCGTAATAAGACTTAATTGGGGTGTTACATACCCCAATCATGTGTTATTCTGGACATATTATGGATTTTCCCAAAGATGTCGCTAAAATGATGTCCAGGAGATATCTTATCATAGACATAGACATGTTTTGGACAAGTTTGTCCAGATATGGAAATAAATTGGGCAAGTGTGCTGTTTGGGAAGAAAATAGGGATTTAACGATTGGGATTTACATTGTACTGAAAAGAGCGCTGTACAATTTCTCCAAGAAATGAAATTATTTACAAAAAATGGTTTTGTCCAAAGACAGAAGAATTGAAAGATGTTGGGGTTGACCATCTAACTGCCAACTACCGATGTAATGTGGTAGACTCAGTGATAGGAAGTCACACGAAATCAGTAGAGCGAATATGGGATATTCAGATTATAGAAGGATTATTTTCGAAAATTTCGTTGAATTGTATTTCTATAACTGTTTTTCGCTCTCTCTCCATTACTCTCTATATTCTCTAAACCAGAAAAAAAATGCCATTCCAAAGAGTCGAATGACAGCCAAAGCTTCCAAGATTAGGAATTCATTCTTATGCAAACTGAATAATTAGTCTTTCCAAAACAAATTTCGTTGCGAGAAATAACTATTGCTATTTCACTTCTTAAAACTTTGAGGCGCAACCCTTTCCCAATGCTGAAAAAAGGACGTTTACTTTTTAGCACGTCATTTCCCGTCAAAAAATTGTCACGATTATTTTTAACTGCACTGACATCTGCTGAAAAATGGAAGAGAGCGAGAACAGCTGGATAGATTACCCAATGCTGAAAAAAGGGTAGCCGTTGCGTTGCCATCGCTCGACTTATCTACCAGCAAGATGGCGGACGATCGAAACGCTCATCGCGTGCCACAGATCTAGAGACCCTTTTTTTGACGACAGCTGGCTGTCGCGGACGATCGAAACGTTCATCGGGTGCCACAGAGACTATCTAGAGACCCTTTTTTGAGGCAGACAGCCGTCGTCAAAAAAAGGGTCTCTAGATCTGTGGCATACGATGAACGTTTCGATCGCCCGCCATCTTGCTGGTAGTTAAGTCGAGCGATGGCAACGGCTGCCCTTTTTTCAGCATTGGGAAAGGGTTGCTCCTCAACGAGTTAAAAAGTGTTTTACACGGTGAATAGGGACCGCATAAAAAAGTTTCACGTAGAAAATAACTCAAAAACCTTACGAAAAAACTAGGAATTACTTTATTAAACAAAATCAAGACACGAGCTTGGCAGCTACTAATCTCTACAAACCTTCTAGGATCAGATTTAGAAAATACATATGCGATACAAATAAGCATGAGACTAGTCACCAACTATCTCATTCGCAAAGAAACAACTCGCGAGAAAACCAGACACGCAATATGTTTCAGCAAAACCAGAACTAACAAGATGCAGGTTCTTCAATGTTTGCGATTAATGCATTTTTGCTTTGCTAAGCAAGAATTCCATCGTAATATGCTATTGCACGTTTCATTTATTAACATGGAAAATCTTGTGCGTTCAACAATTGAATTACGCTATTACAGAATTCGATACATATGTAATGTGATGAAATACATATCAAAAATAGAAAAAAACTAAATGGCCGATCAAACCTACTAATTTTTTTATTGGTAACTTCGTTAGTTATGTTCCAATTTAATTGCAGTTTTCATATATCATACAAAAAAAAAAAAAAAATAAATAAAAAATCGTGCAATAAGACCGCACAAAAACAGGTTTGAGAGTACTTCGTCTATTTTTAACGACACCCAGCGAATTCGATTAGTAGGGTTTTGAATTACGAAATGGGTATCAAGGATAAATCAACTCTTCAATTCATGTTATACCTGAATATATATTTATTTTCAAAATTATATTAATATTTTATATAAAATCAGAGTGACGAAAAGTTCGTTGCAAATTTTTCAAACGCACAAGCTTTAAGCAAATTAGGCAACAGAAATAGGGTTGGTTATCTTATAATTTAATGTATACGACTGAAGTTAAATACGACATGGTTATTTTTCACTGTGTCGTTTAATTCGTTCGGGAAATCAAAGCTGCTCCCTCCAAATCCTTTTAAAGTCTCATTTTTCTTACCTAGTTCCTCAAAATTAGGCTGAATTGCGCAATCCTATCTCCCCAGTTGAACCCCTTTTCACAATTTATGTGTCAACTACAGTTAACAAAGAACTATTATCCTAGTATATTCTGATGAACCATTTCTTAACGAGAAATTATTTATTCCACTGACTTGCGCTGCCTGTTTTCCTTAAACAATGCAAGCCGCACGTAACAAGCTTATGCACAGGAAAATTCCGTAGCAAGAAAAAGGTATTTTATATCACTACTTAACACCTGTGACTAACCACTCATTAGCAGTGACACAGAGTTCAATCATTTTGGCTATTTTATGGATTAGAGGGAAGAAGCGCACGTTAGAGGATTTCGGCTAGTTATCGTTCAGTTGTACATTGTGCGCTTCAAATGTTGATTAAAGTTTCATAATTATTTTCCTGGAGGAAATTAAAGAACGCAGCACATGTGTTTGTTCCAAAAGTGATTTAAGTGGGAAACTACGAGATTAATGCGGTGGCGTGCGGTATCACTTCGCTCTGAGAAAGATTGATGAAGTCTGTTTTATGTAGAGTAAATTTAAGCATTATTCACAAACAATATTTCGAACCTTGGATAAACCGCTACAGCACTTTTTATTATGTACACTTTGTTTAATTATAATTTAGTTTCATAAATATAAAGCATTTTTTTCTTTAATCTTTGTTCTTTAAATTATTTAGAAAAAAACAACTTAATGAGTGGTGAAAATCATAATGAATGGCCATTAAAAAAAAACACTCATGTCATGGCCTCACACATTTTCATGACTAAAAAAAAACTTATACAATTGCAACATTTTTGGCTTATTACAGTGGTTAGACCTCAAAGTATCTAAACTGGTTTAATACTTTTATTTTATTCATTTTAAGTTAAATTTTATATTTAAGAAGCGTTTAAACTTAAGTTTTAGCATGAAACAGAGTTCAGTTCTCTGAACATTGTACATATGTATAGTTTCGGAAGAAAAAAAAAAGCGCCCACTTCTACTTTACTTGGGCGTCGTTCGTCGTACAGTGAAGTTACACACATCAATCGTTTACGATTGACGCACACTTTAATTTATTATGCATAAAAATCGCGTAAGGGCCGTCTCCATATTAAAATTTGCACCAACTTATTTTCCCCAACAGCAACCCCTAGATTTCCCTTCATATTTCAAAATTTTAGCTCATTTTAACCTTGGGTACCGATTTTCAATAAACTTGAACCGAAAATGAGTGAGTTAAGAGCTGTCAAAATCCCCCTCACCCTTTGTTAAAATATGTTTTCATACTTTAATTCATATCTCATATAATATTGATAATAAGAAGCTGGTTTTTACTTGTACTATTAGAACTAAAAGATCCAAACATAATTTACTATTATTATAAATTTCAGCCAACTTTCGATGGAGCCAAATTTCGATGCAAATAGATGCAGAAAGTAATAATACATAGTTGTGCAAAATTTCAAATTTTTACATTCAGAAGTTCAAAAAATTTATATTAAATAAAATGTGTTATTACTATGGGTTAAGGGACCATATTTAAATTTATTAAGTGATAATTCTTTTGAAAATTGCGTAAAATAAACTTAAAGTAGATTTGTTTTGAGCAAGAATAGTGAAAGTTAGCCATATAAAAATAGCAAATGTTGAAACTAATAAATTGGAGGTTTGCACAGTTTGATGGTGATTCTATAAAGCGTCTGTTGTTGTGTCCGCTACTATTTCCCCTCAAATGAAATATTTTCCATGTATAGAATTAGATGCAGTAGATGCATGCCTTCCCGTACAACGTCCTATTTCTGAAAAGCTAGCATCTTCAGCATTACAGACATGAATATACTTTTTTAATATCGGAAACATCAGGTCTTTGGACTTCTCCATACTTTATCAAACATTCAAAATCACATTTTTCTGTCTAAATTTTCATTTGACTATAATTTAAAATACCGCCAAAATTCTTATAAAAATATTGCACGTTGCAGACAATAATATTAAACAAAGAAAGTGAAATCACAAGTACAGTGATATTATTGTGTCAGCAAAAAAATTATTGCGTTTTTACGTGAATTCAAACAAATAAATTTTCAATTATGAAACCATTCTTCAAGTTCAACCGTAGCTGAGTAACGTATATTATTTTGATTGTAGTCAGAAGAGCAGAGAACAGATTCTCACTCCTGGCAACATTTCACCTGTCAAAGAGAACCTTCAAATATTCAATAACAATTTCAAAACTAGAAAGACGTTCAAAACTTTTAGTGAAATTTACGAAGTTCAGTTTGTTAACTTTTATTCCAGATTCATGCAGCTGAAAAGAATTAGAGGACATCATTTACCTTTAAAAGTTTCTTGAAAGTCTTCGTTTATGGGTAATAAAAACTTTTTTCTACTGAAACAGAAATTGAAAATTAAACATCTATTCGAAAAATTATTTGAAAATACGCTTTCTGCATGTCGTTTTTAAGTGTAATAGTTTTTTTTAATAATTATACGACTGCTTTTTTATTTAAATAAAAAAATAATTATTAGGTTTAAAAAAAAATAATTATTATGTTTTTGTCATGTGTGAAGAGGTTAAACAAACTTATAGTTCCCAATTGTAAAATTTTTAAAGCTTATTTATCAAAACTGTTAGCGAAGAATTTAGTGTAATGAATTATGTCACGGTGTGTTATTAGATATTTTTTTCTAGACTTATGGCATTACCTTTGCATCAGACTGCATTTTACAGCTCATGCATAACGTAAGATATGCACGGGAAGATTCTGAAACACGGAAAAGGTTTATATCGCTACTGAACACCTGAGATGATTCACTTATTAACAATGACACAGTGTTCAATCATTTTGGTTATTTTATGGATTAAAAGGAAGAGCAGAGGCTTTGTGTTAGTTATCGCTTTGTTATACGGTGCGCTTTAAATGTTGATTAAAGCTTTATAATTATTTTCCTGGAGAAAATTAAAAGAAAACAGCAGTGTGTGTGTTTGTGTTAAATGATTAAAATGGGAACTACAAAATTAACGCAAAGCCCGGCTATGACGTTAATATTCAGATAAAGGTTGTCTCTTCTGAATTGTTTCGTAAATAATTAAATAAATCTTTTTTATGTTTTTTTTCTCAAATTTCGTTGTATTTAAAATTTGTTTGTGTAGTGTACATTACACATATAATAAGTTGTTTTGATTTTTACTTATAATCGTTGAAATAATTTAAAGCTATATCATCTTTTCCCCCACTGCCATGTCTTTCCAATGTAAAAAATTACTTTGCTTTCAGTTGGAGCTTTTAATAAGACTTATTTTTCCCAAACATTTGTGTTTTCATTTCTTCAAATTCATTTTTCTTTCTTTCAGTAAAACTGACTGAATGGCAATAACATAAAATGAATAGTAGTATATAAATGTATCACAAAGTAAAAATTTTAGACAAATAAAATTTTTTTCCTTTTATTATCTTTTTACTTTCTTCGGGACTTCGCGCAGAAATTTTAATAAAACTTATTTGTAAGTGACACAATGAACATAAATTCATTGATCAAAGATATTAAGTGTTATCATTTTCTAATACTTTATAAGCAAACCCTTTTTATATTGCGACGTGTTACCGAGGAGACAAAATTTATATATGAATCTTATTTGCATTCGCAAATACAATAGATATTCACAGTTGGTGTTAGTTGGAATAAGAAGTAAGTTAAAAGGGCACACGAGAAGACAATTTTTAGGTATAATTAAAGTGCTTTCCTTAACAATTTTCAAACATTATTTGCATATGCTTAAATTGCGTTCGGGGAATAAACAATTTTCAGAATATGATATTAAAAAGAAGTTAAGCACGTAGAAAATGAGAAAAGCTATAAATATTTTTCATTCCACATAAATGAAGATATTTCCATAAAAATTTCTCATGGTGGAGTGTGTGAGAGAGAGAGGGGGAGCGAGATTTAATGAAACATATGGTTTAGTTTTCTGACATTAACAGTATAGTATCGCTGTTACATTTATATTTTGTTGGCATTACAATTTCAAAAATGTTGCGTCTAGTGTGTACCCTTTTAACTTAGTATTAGGTTGTAACGAATGTTTCCCGCCACTACAAATATCGCCTGCAAACAGTTCACGTTAGTGTGTTTGCTCATATTTTGTCAAACGATATTTGTCATTTGAAAGAAAGAGACTTACTTTAGAATACTGTGTTGTTAAAAAATATCGTTATCATTAAGTACAAGGTGTCTGAAATAGAACTATCACGCTACTGGATTAGAATCATCATTTACTTCCAGTTCTGTTGCAAAAAGTGCTACAGAATGTCAAATAATTATGTGTGTAATTTAGATTCTAATGCTGCATCATATGGCACTGTGAAGGTTTGGTACTGAAAGTTAAAAAACAGGGTCTATGACATTCAAGGAGCAGAGCTATCTGGCCGGCCTACTGATGTTTATGAGGGCCGCCTGCCAGAACTTGTGGGAGAAAATCAGTATTTAACCAGAGAGCTAGCTAAAGAGTTAGACATTAATGCCATGCCCATTAGCCATGCTATGCACCCCATAACCTTCATGTACAAGTTCAATCGCTGGGTGCCGCATGAACTGACTCAAGCAGATTTGGCGGAGAACCTTCGTTACAACCTGATAATATTTTTTCTTTATAATGGCCGAGTCAGTGGCCTACTTTAGGCTTGACCACAACGGAGAATAATCAATTTTCAGAATATGATATTAAAAAAAAAAGTTAAGCGCGTAGTAAATGAGACATTTTACTATAGGGACGCCTACTAGGCAAACCAACGTTGCTCCCTGTGATTTGTCGAATTTTGAACCAATTCCAGATGAGAGACCTAGCACCTGAAATCGGCATCCCCAAAGGTATCATTTGAACACGGAGGACATTGGAGCCACAAAAAGATTTACGTGCACCAGTTCCCATTAGTGTATAGGGTCCCACATTTATCTAGCCGAGAGAGGAGTTCACCCTACCAAGCACTGGCCAAGCCGGCGCAGCTTTATTTTCCGCATTCATACGAGCTTAGTGACTAGGACACTTCGGGACTTACTTAGTCATATGTGAAATATGATATTCCAAATATGTTCTTTTATTCACCTGTTGAATATGTATGCAATTAAATTATTATTTCAATTAATTATAAGAGCTAATAAAATTTAAGCTCAATGAAACGACTTATTATTATCCTTGAACATGTTACCGTGAATTAAGTCCATTATACTAGGGTTCGTAAGTGTCCTTAATTGTCTAAAATTCCGATCTTTTGAAAAATTGTCCGAAAATGTCCTACTATTCAAGATACTTGAGATAACTTCTTTGCGTATTTTATATGAAACAGGACTACTTTTAGAATGTGAGATCATTTTAGTACATTTTTTCAAAAGTTCGGAGTTTTAGGAAATGCAGGATCCGTACAAACCCTGTAAAGTTCATAAAAGTATTTTCTCCATCACTAAGCAGTACTCATGAACTCTAAGTATTAGTACCGATGTTTTTTTTCAGTTTAAATGCTATGTAGTAATCCCAATTGGTAAAACCTTTTCTTTTTAAGAATTTATTATTTAGATCCATAGCATGAAAGATTTTTGTACCATGACTAGAGGAAGTTATAACCACTCTTATATATATATATATGTGTGTGTGTGTGTGTGTTTTTCTAAACATATTTTTTGTATTTATATTTTTAATGAAATTGAATATATTTTATTGTTTAAAACATTTCTTACATGTTATTGATCTCATATTTGTTTTTCATTTCATTTTTCGTCATCATACAAACATAAATAAACGCAGTTGCATTGAATTCGCTATTTTATGTGACGACATGAAGATACTTGAAATTTTAAAGTGAGTGTTACAATTTTGAATTTTTATAAAAATTACTTTTCTCGAACAAAATGCAATTATTTAACCAATGCATTTCTGGTTAAATTTATGAAAGGCTGGGAGAGGGAGGTGCCACTTTCAAGGACTTTATCCTTAGCACTTTTTTTTTGTCTCTTTTCTTTTCTTCTTATGCCATTTTTTTTCTGTAATTAAATAAAGTTTTAAGGATAGATTAGTATCACATGATTAATCTCAAGATATGCAATGGCACAAATCAAATTGTCATTCACTATTGTCATATTGTCAATTTGAGATCTACCAAGATCGGGATTTATTATATAAAGGAAAATTTCGCTGAAAATCTATGCATTTGACTTACTGGATTCCAACTCTGAAAGTGGACATAAAATGCTTCTTTAGTGTAGGTAGTAAAATTTTGTGTCTATTTAATGAGGTCGTTTGTAAATGTTTTGTACCTGATGAATATTTGAAAACCCATCTAGCTTTCAGAGTTTTAGTCCAGAAATGTGTGATGCCCTTTTTAGCTCATTCAAGTTCCAATCATATTTATCTGTGCTGAAGTAACAGGATTGACAGAATTTTTAATTAAAATATCTCTAGGAGTTCAAACTGTACCATGCTTCAAAAAATAATAAATAAAATAAAATGTTTCATTTATTCCTGTAAATGTTATATTCAGATCAATCTTCAGAGACAGAAAACAGTAAATTATTTGTATGTTACATCTATTTTTTTTTCATTAAGTTGTGTCTTAGACGATGTTTAATTTTCATATCGTGTATAAGACTATTAGAAAAGCACTGAACTTGAAATTGCATAGTTGCTTAATTTTTAAAAAATTGAATTTCTGTTGATATAAGTTAGTAGAATAATTACATCTCTAACTAATATATTTCAATAGATTTTTGTATATAAATGCTCTTGTTTACGGGTACCCAGTTTTATTCAGTTTATATTGAATTAATTAGGCCTCATGCAAAAATAATTCTAATTAAACAAACCAAACACAGATTTCACACTAATTCACAATTTTAAATGAAGACTCTTAATATATATATATATATATATATATATATATATATATATATATATATATATATCAGGGGCGTAGCCAGAAATTTTTCATATAGGTGGTTACGACTACTACAACTCATATATATGTGTACGTGTGTGTGATAATGTAATGAAGAATATACATTTTGTATGGCAAAAAAATCCTCATGGGAGGTTATGACCCCCCTAACCCCCCTTTGGTTACGCCCCTGATATATATATATATATATATATATATATATATATATATATATTGTATATTATTATTTTTTTCTCGCGCTGAAACTTTACGTATCAAACCTTGTCCATAGTCTCCGAATACATCTTCTCTTGTGTCCGAAAGAAAGGAAATGACATTCTGTTTCTTTTCTGTAATAAATTCATAAGAGCAAGATTATGGCCTTTCCAAAAACATGCTGAATTTGTAGCGCATAAGCCGAAATTTCGAGGTTTTTTTCCTTTATATAACGCTCTCCATAAATATGGGCGAGGATGAATTTTGAATACGATCGTAAAACCTGCTTATAAAACTGCTTTGAGAAAATGTGACAAAATGATGTATAAATTTTTGACTGCAGGGTGAAGAAAGAGGAAATCACCTGCCCCATTGGGTTTAGTATCGGGCCACGAAAGCCTGTTCTTGTCGATATTTTTGTATCTAAAAGAAGATGTTAAAGGAAATGGTGCCGTCAAGCTCGGATCTCAGCGCTTCCTCTATAGTGAAATTTATAAGCCGTGGTATTTTAAATGCTAGAAAAAAAATTGGTAAATGTAATTTTTATTTTATATATTTATAGACATCTTTTTATGACCTGAATATTTCTTCGTTCCAAAGAAGTACGTAGAAAGTAAACGAAAAATATTGTTCACGCTTTTCAAGTTTTTTAAACGTTACTGGATATTCCAATGCAGCTTTGGGGGGTCATGGATATTGCATACTATACCAAAGAAGTGGAAAGTAAATTTGAAATATATGATAAATGAACTTGACTTTTATGAAGCTTATTGTGAAAATATAAAGAATTTCGATATACTACGTGATGTGATCGCTACTAATCCGATATACAATATTAATTTAAAAACAAAAAAATGTGTTGTTATCGACACTAAAAAATATAAACTATCAATAAAATAGGTACGGATGTAATAAATTATAGATTATCTAAATTATTCTCATGAAGTTTAGTCATGTTTTTATCCTGAGGGGTGTTCGAAAATCTGAACATTAATAATAGTTTTTCGATACTATAATTGTAAATATCCTAATCTAAAGTTGCATCAAATTTGACAAAATGAAACAACGTGTGGTGTTTATCTGCATATGGAGGTAAAGAAAAAGTAGAAAATGATGCTAAAAGAAACTAGTTACTGACCTGGGACTATTTCCTGTCACTTTTTGTCAGCGTTTTCACACGCAGCTTGGTATCGGCTAGAGCTTAACACTAAAAACTAATGAAGATGCTTTCGATGTTCATAAGCAAGATTATTTTTTTTTTGAGAATTAAGTAATGAAGTGAAGAATTAAGTAATTTGGAATTAATAATTGTATCGTGGTTTTTATGCTCAGTTTTTGAATGACGGTGAGCAGCCCAAGGCGGAGTGAAGCTCAGTAATGGAATTCTGCGACGTTTGTTCGCTAACTCATCCGATACCTGCGGCAAGATCATGACGGAATTTGGGACAGCGATAGTGTCTGTGATGTAGAGATGTTATTAAAGCAAAATGGTGGTGATTGATCATATCGTTGAGAAATATTCACTTAAAACATTTTCTCCATAGACTTAATATTTTCTTGTTAATTTGCTTTCTTGGTACCTTGCGCACGATTTTTTCTCTGACTTTCTGACTTCCTTGGCGGGCTTAGAGCGTTTCCAAGGGTTGGGACGAGAAAAACTGGGTAAATTCAACTGATAATGCATATTTTAAAAATTAACTTGTTTATTCTTATGCTTACTCCAAAAGATATTTATTTTCGCTTAAAATGTTTATTCAAATTTTACCGTTTGTAGAAAAGGCGCCTATGTTGCAGAATAAAAAACTGTATCCATGCTGAGGAATATAAGGGGGGGGGGTGCCATCTTAACTTATCCTTTGTTAAGGGATATGTACCATGTTGAAAAGTCGGGGAAAACTGATCTAAGGAGATGCACAAATAATATAAGCACTCTCGAATGAAATCAGCAATTCCTGATTTCATTCTGCCTGCCGTTGAGTAAACCCTAGCAAGGCTGTTTGAACGTTAGCTTTGTAAAAGCAATGTAAAGCAATTCTCCAAATTTTTTTGTGTGTATTTTATTAATTTTCTCAAATATTTGTTTAAAATACGTAAATTAATATATTTCTTAAATATAGTATGAAAGAATGCTTTATTTTAATTAAAAACTTCGATGCGCTGAAGAGAAAACAGGAAATCAGTAACTGGATATTGTTGCGGAACTGCTCTTCTTGTTTCCGGGGTTCGTCGTTCTAAAGTCCAGATGGTGTAAAATGGTCAAGTAAAAAGTCACTTGTCAGGATGGAACACAAACTTTATTGCTTCTAGAACTTCGTAGAACAATCAGCTGTACACAATTCACAAGCACAATCTAGCAGTAACGTGCTTTTAACAATCCGCTTAGATCAGAAGCTCTTACAAATGCTGTATTTCTCACACAAAATAAGTCACTTTCACAGGCAAAAATTCAGTGAAAATATTCAAGAGATACCGTACACAATCCCTTAAGACACAGCAATGAAGAATTTACACACAGCACTTTGAAAACAGCTTCGTAAAGCAAGCTAAAACACGGCGTCTATAGCACTATCAAAGCAAGCGTACTCTTACTGACAGCTCTTCACACATTGAGCATTCAACTCGCACTGAACTGTCGGGGAAACGCGCTGGGGAATTTATAGAGGAGGCAGAAACTGCGAGCAGCTTCTAGAAGAGTATATCTCTCGAAGATTCCAGATAAAGCGGGACTTTTGATTACATCATAGAAGAGAAATGTTAGGTTATTATGCGTTTTTAATGCAGGAAAAACAACTTCCAGGCCCCATTAAGAAAATCGCGCCAAATGACCAAAATGTCGCCAAGCTTGGCGACTTTTGGCGAAATATCGCCAAATTTGGCGCTAAAAATACGTCCTCAAATGTGAAGAGATCTTAGCCGTAGGACCATTATTTCTCGAGATTTCTAGAAACCCGTAGAAAAACAATAGGGAAACTGAAACCTCCGTATCTCCGGTTCTAATCGGCCGATTTTGATCCAACAAAAAGCAAAATTAATCTATTTGAAGCGTAGAATACGAATTTTAAACCATTTTAAGCCCCAGAGCAGCGGGTTGCCCCGAAAATTCGTAACAATATTATACGTATGACCACTGAAGGATGAAGAAAAATATGACATTTTAAAAAATATTTCAAACCCAAATCCTCCTACTTTTGAAAAAGTAAAAGTTTAGTTAAAAAGTACAGTTTTTATGGATTTCATATAACTAATCTTTGAACGATTTATTTTATTTATTTTCAACAAATTATTCTATCCGCAAAATAATTTATAAGTAATGCTTAACATTATTGATTACCTGCTTTTCCGAATTACTTTTTTTATATATTGTACAGTAAATGATGCATAACATATATCAAAAGTAAATTGCATGCATGTCATGAAAAAATCTTGATTATTTGATACCGTGTAACATTACGTAAAAAGCTCTTGAACTATAGAATGCGATTCTAGAAATATTTATTTCACATTTTCTGACACTAAAAGGAAGTAGTTGCCACATCATTTATTATTTCTCTCAATGTGGTGAGATGATGATAGGGGAGGATGATGGATTGTGCGAGATTTACCTGTCTCGAGTCTGATACGAGGGTCTTCTTTGATGAAGAATTTGAATAATCAATTGATGAAGTAACGATTGTGTGCAGTCTAGCAATTTCTGCGTGGCAATGGAATTTTGATTTATGTTTCCGGCGAATGTTAACGAAAAGTTTCGAAACATTTTTATAAAATTACGCCTTTCTGTAAGACGAAAAGTGATAGAATTTACTCTGTTGTTTGATGTTAAATGTATATTTGATGGATTTCGCAGAGTTTTGAATTAGTAATTCCGTTTGCCATTCTTGTTCCCACAAGGTTTTTGCTGTTGTTTTACATTTTACCTAATCACCAGTTCCACAGTGGTTAAAAGTGATCTTTTTTTACGTATAGACTGAAAGCTAAACATTTGATTAACATTTATTTTATTGCTCAAAATGCATTTCTTTTTCATTCTACTACTTTTCATTCTAATGAAATTTGCCATTTTTTGCTAAACCTGATTCAGAAATTTTTATTTTTCAGCCATTAAGTAAATGATATTGCAAAATCCTTTTTGTCATTAATCCGCTCTTATATTAAACGAGGAATGTTTGTGTGTGTGTGGGTGTGTATGTCCGAACGATCTCGAAAACTGCACTAAGGATTCTTTTTAAATTTCGTACCTGGGGGTTTTTTGGGCCCCTGAAACGATTGAGCTAGGTCAATTGATTTAAAAAACTCTAAAACGCTCAAAATTTAAAATTTAAAATTTTTGGATGGTAGCGCCATCTATTGAGCGTTTGAAAAACACACTTGATGCAATCTTCCTAAAAGGGACGCTCAAATAAGTTTGGGGCGGATTAAAAAATACACGCCATCGATATATAGTAGTAAAAATTAATTTCGCAAAGAAACAAAATAAATGGAACACAGTACACAGACAAATAAATATTTTAGTAACTAGATATATTAAACCATTCAGCTACATAAATTTGTTTAGAATTAAAAAGTTATTTTTATTTCAAAATATCGTCCTGGCAACCAGCGAAAGAAAAAGAGAAAAGAGTCTTCGTTGCCATCCCCGCAAGCATCTTGATGGAATATACGTAAATAATTTAATTATTCTTAATTCATAGTTATTAATACAAAACTATTCGTAAATCTTATGTGAAAAATTGCCTGAATTTATTACAATTATCCTTTTGTAACTAACGTAAAGCTAAATGTATTTTCGCGTATATACTAAAACAATAAAGATTTTTCATGTATTTTATTGATCCATATGATGCGAATTTCAAAAGTGCATAAAAGTTTCAGCTTAGCCGAATAATTTAAACGAAAACGACACCCTTTTCAGTCATTCACAGTAAGAAAAAAGATCCAGTGACGTAACATGAAAATCCCATTTTTTTTTTTTAAATAACGGCACTAGGTTGAATTCTATTTTAACTGCCTTATTCCGCCAAGTTGACGATAAATATTTAAATGTAGTTACCCTGACGATTTTTTTTTTTTTTTTTTTTAATGGGTCAACCGTTTATAATGAAACGATGTTCGAAACTCCGATGAAAAAAATGATACGATCGATTCCTAAATTGGGCTTGCAGCCGATATTCAAATTAATTTTGCAGATGATCAGCCATCAGTTTAGTTTTCATTCACTGCAGTTGATGATTTCAACTCATTTATTTTATCATCGTATGGACAACTTTTAAAAGTTGCGGGCAGAACTTACGATAGTGGCCGCATGGGCCTGACTTCAGGATGTTAGCGAAATCGCGGGCCGTATAATTCGGATTTATATGGAAGTTTGAATGTTTTATACAGGTTTTATACAGGATTTTGACTTGTTCTGAGGGCTGGTCCAAAAGCCATGGCGGGCCCCATCCGGCCGCAGGCTGGGAGTTGTCCATATGTGGAAGCAGTAAATTGGGAGGCTGAAATCTGGTTACTAAGATTTTTTCTAATAAATTTTCAATTCTTATTTAGACGTGGATTAGACTGTGTTGTTTTGTGTTGTGTACTATCATTAAACTAAAGGATAAAGCCCTTTGTGGAGACAATTACAGCGGGCGATAGAATGTCTACACTCAGAATATTTAATATTTACCCACTTAAAATCAAATAACTTCATATTCAATTTTTATTATACATCGAAATTCGAATTGTATAACCTTCAGAAACATTTCGTATTCGAAACATTTCGTTTGGTATCAGCATCCTCTCCTATATCCATGCTTAATGCATAGAAAACCGTTTTATTTTTGAAAAAAAGTTAAACTGAGTAGTAATTTAGAAAAGCTATCTTAAGCGAATTGGAATCGTAATTTTTTCTCCAAAGCCTGATAACCGTGACTTCAATGTAACGTCAATGTCACTTGCAATAGATATTCTGCAACTCAAATGATTAGCTTTTTTTATTCTCTTAAATGAAATAGAGCTAAAAAAACAAAAAAAAAAAACGCTTAAAAATCAGGGAACGGGTGGATTATCAGATTTTTTCTTTCTTTTTTTTCTGTCTTCTTTTTTTTTCTTTTTTGTTTACATAATTATGATAATTTTCAGGCTGATCGTACCAACGAGCCGTGTAAATTTTAAGTTATTAGACAATTTTTAATCTGTTTGGATTGTAAAAGTTTTATTTTGAGTGATTGAACTGGAATTGTGACAGAGTCAGGGATCAGCGTAACTACATAGGAGCGATGTATTTTTGATTTATTCGAGGTTAGAAGTCCATTTTCTTCAGTCCATCCGTTTGTTCTATTATGGTCAACGTTTAAGTAGTTGTTAGGGTTATTATAAAAGAATATTTTTGATCTATTCTGTTTTTGATTTCATGATTTCGAAGTGTCCTTTTGTACTAATAATTTAAATTGCGTTACACTTTTTATTTTCTTAAGCGTGAGTTTATAAAATAAAATTATGTTTAAAGCATATTTATGTAAGATTATACTTTTATGGCATCTATATTTATGTATCTATAAGATTGAATTTACGTTTGTAGAATTTGTTTATGCATGATGTATTTTCATTGAATTAGAAAAAAATAAGTATTTTATGTTTGAATTGAAGCACTATAGAGAAATTTACAATTTCAATCGTAAAGAATTATCATCATAGATGTATTATAAAGACGTAAATGCATGAAAGTGTAGCTCAAAAACGAGCTGTGGAAACGTATGATCACCGACAGCAGCACTTAGCCCAAATGTGTGAACGTGCAGTTCAAACACAAGCTGATGAAACAGATGATTAGTATTTGGAAGGAGAACGACATGGAACAGCTAGACGTCGACAAATACTTCGGGTAAACAGTTTAAGTATCTACAAAGCTGCCACAAACGTGCGCACTTATTATCATAGTTTAAAACTTTTTAACATGGATTGCATACACCCTGGAGCTTTGCATTTTTCTGAAGAGTAAAAACAAAAATTAACCGAAACCATTTTGGGGACTGTAAGATTGATGTAGGACATTCCGAATTTCCTAATGAATTCGTGTGGTTGTTTCTTCGATGTCACCCACATTTCAAAGAATTCGAAATTTGAAAGCATACTTTACAATGGCTTTGTTCACGGTATATGGCGAGTAAAACTATTAACGATTTTGGTGTGTACTGCTACGTTGCGAACAGTGTAGTACTTGATGATTTTTTTTTTATAAACTCATTCATCTGACAGTTCAACCAACTCAAATTATTGATGCTGAATTTGAACGGCCTCAAGATGGACAGATATATTTCTGAAGTAATGAAGACGCTGTTAGTGAATGCATCGCCCAAGATCTTCGCTGATACCCTCGCTGATCTGCTACAGAAGGAAAGGAGGCACCTTACGTTAAATTACTTTTTGCTCAACTCTGATGGCACCGACCATCGAATATTTAGCATCCCTCTTCAAAACAAAGTATATGTCATTGTAACATTGAATGCCGACCAAAGCTTACCTGATAATGTATGGGTGATCCGACAGCGATGAAAATCTTTGGCAACCATGAAGATTATTGATACGTGCCAAGGCATTTACGTATTCATAAATTTTACACTTAAGGAGCCTTTAGATTCTGAGCATGGCTCGGTAACCTGGTACTGGTAACATTAAGTAACAAAAGCTAAGCTCGAGGAATCTCTAAATTTTCATCTAATTTCGTTTGAAAATCCTCTCAGTGCTATAATGATACAGTTAGTCGTTGTATAGTTTGTGTATAGTTGAAATACTAATATTAGACGAATATCTCATATGTATAACCCACAGTTAAACATTTTTAATTTTTTCTTTTATATAGTCTTTTTGAGGCTATTTCTGTCTTTCCTAATAAAAGGCAAAAGGCGACTGTGTTGTTTGTAGAGATTTTTTTTTCTGTAACATTAGTTACCGAAAAAAACTCTAATGTGGCTGAAACTATGAAGATTTAACAAGTTACTTACTTTTCTGTTTTAAGAGCTTAGTTACGGACACACTTGAAAGAGACATTCCTACACATTCTTCTATATGTACTCCTGTAAAACACAATTATAAAATATTTTTCAACGCAGTCTTATATGCACTTTTACTACTGCAAAATGAAAAGTTAATTTGTGCACTTACTTCGTTCTAAAGATTCAACATTGGCTACCGAATAAACCTCTCATGTGCCTGAAACGATGAGAGGTTGAGAAATTATTTACTTTTCTGTCTTGAGAGCTTAATCTAAAAGATATATTTTAAAAGACTCTGTAAAAGTAATATAAGGATATCTACTTCATTTTTCTGCTTTGAGGCTAAATAATATTTACTAATTTCATTTTGTTTGAATTATATTAACCTCTCTAAAACATGCTGATATTAATTACTGAATAATGGAATTCTTTTACGTGATCCTGTAAAAGATCCTTAAGCGCTACATACCAGTTTCAATAAAGTCTTTGTGTGCAAAGAAATAAAACTGCGTTAGAATAAAACTGTGAAAGATGCTATAGTTTGGAAAAGCTGCAGAATATAATTATTTTGAAGACCATACTTATTTTTTAAACAAAATACTGAACTTTAGATACGAACAACTGTCATCTTTTACAAATGAAGGCCATTAAATTGATATTAGGGTGTCTGCTTGATTTTTTCCCCTTTTTTAACAGTGACCGGGAAAAACATATAATTAATTAAATGGGCCTCGATTTAGGGTGATGATTTGTAGTGAAAAGATGAATTTCAATCATTTGGAAGTTAACGTCATTTGCATTGAATTATTCAAACTGGTAGGCTTTGTTTATGTTTGCATATGTAAAAAGCCCCGCATAATTCGTAAATTTGCACGAATACACCCACTCAAAAAAGTTTTCGAGTACAGGCGAAACTACGTATTTTAGCTTAACGAAGAATTAATTCGTTTTTGAGAAATGCACAGCTCGACAAAAATATGAAAAATCATAATTATTCATAACATTTCATGATAAGTAAGTTTTAATTTTAGTTGAATACTTTTTTGAGAGGGTGTGCATAATTAGTTCATTGAAGCGTAAAGTTGCAAGTACGTTACATGCAATTTTTAAAAATTTTTATTAAGTAAGTATGAGGAATAATTCACTTTATTAACAAGAAAAATAATGTAAACCCATCCAAATTAAAACAAATGTTTTGCTCGTAAAATATTAATTATAATAATAAGAGAAAAAAATAAACAATAAATAAAATTAAATATGGGATGATAATAATAATGTACTTTATCGTCATATGAAAACGCACAGGCTTTAACGTTGACATCCGAGCTAGGTTTTTTTTTTTTTTTTCATTCTGCAGTAGGACAATAAATGACAGTCATACCTTAAATATCGATTACATTCAACTATTCTCATTTTGTTTGGAATCAAAAGCCTTTATGGAGATAAATCTCACGTAATGCCAATTGACTTTAAGGAAAAATAATTGTTGTGCAAAACCCCTCTCTAAGAGATGTGCATATTACTTAATTCATTGTAACTGGGAGCATGTTATAATACACAAGAGTAATATATGCATCAGTTACGCAAATATCCCAAGCGCATTTACTAAAAGTTTGCTTGTTTTTTTACCTTAATTATTCCAAAATTAAATCACGACACTAAAGTGTGAGATTGCATTGAACTTGTGCTGTATGTGATCGTGTCTTCACATACTTCATGTAGAAAAAAAATCAAGTTTTATTTACTCATTTATTCTTATTTATTCTTATTTAGTTTTATTAGCTAAGAAGTGCTATTTCGTTCACGCCCGGTTTTTCTGTTGACATATTTTTTGCGCCGACACATTTTTTTGTGGACCGATTTGCGTCGACAAGTTTTCTTTGCATTTTTCAAAAACGTTGGCAGTAGCTAAGGGGGGGGGGGAGAATAAAATGTTGAAACTCCCCAAGGTTTGTAATTTTCGATGATTTATCGCCTTTTCTGGTGCCAAAAATAAGTCCCCAAAACTTACTAGCTTGGCGATATCTTCCATATTTGGAGAGAAACTGGAAAACTTTACAGTTTATTACAAAGAAGAAGTATAGTTAGAATATACTTGACGAAGATTATAAAACAGTTCGAGTTGACAATTTTAATATAGATCTGAATTCTAAAAAAGCGTTTTTTGGAAAAAGGAAAACAAACTCGGCACACGCATGGATTATGATGCACGTGTGCAGTATGCACTCTATAAGCAGTATTTATAAAGATGTAGTGTAGTTAGACTATGCCTGACGAAGATAGTTAATAGTTTTAGTAAGCAATTTTAGTATAGATTTGAATTCTAAAGAAAATGTTTTATGAAAAAAGAAGAAAAAAACACGGCACATTCATGGATTTTGATGTGCATATGAGGTATTGTTAGAATATGCCTGACGAAGATTGTTAAACAATTAAGAAATTTTAGTATAGATTTGAATTCTAAAAGCGTTTTTATGGAAAAAGAAAAACAAATACGGCACACTCATGGATTTTGATGCACGTGTGAAGTATTGTTAGAATATGCCTGACGTAGATTTTTAAACGTTTTAGTAGTCTCTTTTAATATAGATTTCGATTTCAAAGGTGTGTTTCATTGAGCAAGAAATAAAAATAGTCACATTCATGAATAATGATACACTTTCCAACTTAATAGAATAAGGAAGGAAAGTAGGAATGTCGAAAGTTTTATGATAAAGTTTTAATAAATATAGCACTTAGTGTGTAGTTAAAACATAAAAGTTTCAGTTACTTTTTTCTTCTGTTTCTTCTAACATTAGTCGAAATAGCATACATACCTCAAGTCTTAAATTCCAAATACTATTATGAGTATTAGAAGGACCAAAAAGAAATGCCGTTTCTTTACGTTTATATTTCGCTTAGCAAAAACTAGTGAAATTAATAATTCGAAGTTTGGCATGTATATAAGTGATTCAACATAGATGTTATATTAGAGAATATTTGAACCCTATGGTTGTAGGGGCCAATATATTCCTTTCCAATATTTCTCTCTGTCTCAAAGAAAAAAATTCAGATTTCTATAAATTTCTTGCTGTAAATTACAACCCTTACGAATGCGTAAAAATCAATTTCAGGGAATTTTGAAATTCATTCTCCAAATAGGGTAAACGTGAAAAAAGGAGACGTCGGCACCTGTTTTGAGAAAGAACACACACACACACACATACACACACACATATATATATATATATATATTATATATATATATTATCCTTGTAACTCTTGATTTTAAATGCAACAAATTTGATTCCATGTTTACTCTTAGTTTTCTTGGAATTGAAAACTTGCCGAAAATTTGGTTGTTTCAAATTAATGTAAAATAATGGCATTACTTTCCGATCTTTCTAATACAAAATGATTTTAAAATATTTTTATATTTATCTATAATCTCTCTTATGCAGTATATAAACCATTTGACCCCTCATAATAAAAGTTCAAACGCCGTTGAGAGAGAGGATTTTTTCGTTACCTCTCTAGTCACATAAATCTGTGCCACAGTTGTTCAAATAGAAATATGTCATAACTAGAAGGTTGGATTAATTTACGTCAACAACCACAGCCATGACCAGCGGGACTGCTCCAGTACCCCGAGGACTGCTTTAAAGTTCAGGCCCAACAACTCCAAGGATCTGTGGCTGGTCATATTTCAACAAGGCTCCGGATCGAACGTCCTGACCGACAGGCTGCCCATTTATTTCATACATTCACGCACACACACACACACACACACACACATATATATATATATATACATACACGTATTCATTTGGAATATTTCTTATTTTAGATAAATAATTTTCCACTTGCACTATGGACACTCTGCTTAAGATACATAAATATACAAAATTAAATAAACAATTGAAAAAAAGCATTACCAGATGTTATTCTCCCAAAACTTTTAATATAACTTATTTGATTTTGTAACCTGCCAAAGCGACACACCATCCATCAAATAAATATGGATTATATCTCCTTCCGAGTTATACCCTTACAAGAACGGAAACGTTTGACGTAAAATAGGCGCATTATTCAACTTAAAAAAGATTATTTTTTCGTTATAAATTTTAGTCTCAAACTTCAATATTTCCTTTTTTAAGGTTTCATAAATTTCGGGGGTTATTTACCTTCTCCTAGAGGCCGTATGTGCGTAGTTTTTGGTTATTCGATACATGGACTTTCTAAAAATTCTGAAAATAATGCTTGTTAGCCATCAAGAATGATTGATTTGGTTTACACTCAAGGGAAAAAATTTAAACTGATAATGACGATTATTAGCGTGTAGTAAAAAAGAATAATAACAAATTAAGCCTTAGTGGTATAGTATATAAAAGTGCATTTAAAACATACAACCATATAGAAAAAAGTCTATTTGCATGTAGAATTATGTTAATATTTTTAAAAATAGACCACATATTCTACGATAGTCCCCAAAAAATATTTTGTAACGAATAATATATAAAAATAACGGATTCACTCGTATAGGCTAGCAAGATTATATTAATTGTAATTGTTATTGTGTCTAATGCCCCCTGACAGCCGCAACGGCGGTGCCAGATCCCCCCGAACGGAGGCGATGGGCAGAGGGGTTACATCTACCATTTTGAGGACCCCAGTGGGAGGAAGTACGATTTAGCCCGTGGTCCCGTAATTTTGAACAAATCCCAGAGGAGGGACCAACTCCATGAAATTGGCGCCCCGAGAGGTACCGTTTAATAACTTGGAGTACATTGGAGCCACGTGAGATTATAAGTGCACCAGCTCCCATTAGCGTACACGGTCCCACAGTAGTCGAGCTGAGAGGAAGTTGACCCTACGAAGCATTGGACAAGCTGGATGCTGCTCCACTTGACGTGTTCTCATGGGAACGGAGTTTAGCTCCCAGACCACTGCGGGACTTAATTGTATTATTAATTTCATTAATTGTATCCAGCATATATATATATTTGATATGTGCATTTGTGTAAAAATATTAATTTCAATAATTATTTATAAATAACTACTACTTATTTTGGTAAGACTAATGAATAGCATTTACCGGTAATTATTAATTATCACTTTAAGTTCATTATATTTAAATTTCGTGTTTAAAATTGGAAAAATTATTAATAATAGTCATAAATGGTGGGAAAGTGTAATCATTCGCATTTGCTGTCTTAATTGGTAACTATTAATAAGGAAACCAAGCAATCAATCTTAAAAAATCATAAACATAAAAAGGCAAAATTAAGACTTTTTCAAAAATTACAGAAGATTTACTTTGATTAATCCGTATTCTGTTGTGATATTCTGTAAAAGATATCGAAACATACATCATTTTTTAAGAGTATATGCTGTTAGAAAAGCCAGAAACATATTAATTTATTTTTCTGGAAGTAGCAAGCCACCAATTTGACATCCTTCAATATTTTCCATACAGAGACTGATGTGATGTGAGTAGAACAATGAAGAGTTCATGTAGCAGATGTTTTATATCTCTGCGTGACAATAGAATCAGCCTGACAGCAGCTAAAACAATGCGAAACGCCATATAGTGGTGGTTTTTTGAACTATTTTTTGAATGGATTATTTTTTCAATTTTTGGATAACGCTTTCCTATAATTTTAGATGCGCTCGCCTCAGTAGCTTTTCCTGTACACCACTATGGAAAAGAAACTTTAAATATGGACAATGGTATATTGAACTTCCTGCAATCAAATGTTTTTCTTGTTTCTTAGATTACTGTGATGTATTGAGTGAATGCATGAAAACTCATAAATATTTATAACAAAAATTTCAAGCTCTTCAGAGAAAAGCAAACTGAGTTAACCACATAAAATACAAACTCATTTTAAAAAGCAAAAACTGTCACCGTACACTTGTACAAGTTCTGCCCTTTAAAATATGTCTCGTGTTTATCTGGCTACATACGTGAGAAGCTTATATTTTTCCATAATTATGTTTCTCGGAATCAAATTTCTAACTTTTAAACTGCCAGATTTCATGTCTTGCATTAAGATTTTTTGTGATGTTTTTTTGAGCAGAGTAACCCGAAACTTTTATAAAATACGTCATCTTCAATCCCTTGTCAGCTGACAGAGAGAAAAAGTGTGAAAATACTGCGAATTCTAAAATTATTATTTTTTATCGTAAGCTTGATATAAATCAAATCACTAATTTCAAATGTCCAGAATTTTAGCTACTCATATAGAGATAGTCAGAATTTTTTCTTTGCATGACATATTGAAAGAATTATATGCCAACTGAGTCACTGTCTTTAAGGGTTCTTAAAATAAATGTACAAGTTAAAAGGGATGATATATCTTTTCGAAATCATAGTGCAATTGTAAAATACTTTTTAAGATACATTTATACAGCCGGGAAGGGGGGGGAGCCCACTTGTCCATTATTGGGTCATTGTTCGTCGTACAGTAAAGTAACATTTAACATTCGTTTACAAATAACGTATAATTCAATTTTCTATGCTTACAGTCTTCATAAGAGGCTATGCCGTCTGCATTAACTTCGCTTTTTTTAGGTAGCATTATCTTTTTTTACTATATGAAACAAAAGAAAACATACAAATTACCCTATATGTATGCTTTGACGAAAATTCTACGATAATTTCCAGAGATATTGTTAATTTTTATTGCGCGATTTTAAAGGGTTACCTTCAGATTCAGAAATGGCGCATAAAGTTTCCAAATTTTTGCTTCATAATAATTTTCTTTCGGAAATTAAAAAACATATTATTTACAAAAAAATATTACTAATGTTAAAATTTCTTGTACGGAGAATGTAAAAAATATAATTTTTTATCATTTTTTGAAGTTTCAAATCGATAATTTACTATTCGAATTTTCAACATGGTTAAGGTAACGTATAATCGAGTATTTCATAACAAACTAACCCGGGTCCCATTAAAACACCGAAAATGAAGCACGATTGACTAGGCCAGTTCTTTTGGAGGTTGAACTCCTGACTCGACTGAGTCTGCTGTGAACGGTATACGCTTAAGGGAGCTGGTGCTCGTAAAATCTGTCTACGTCCTTCGCGTTCAAATAATACTTCTGGGGGATCAATCGAGGTGCTAGGTCTCTGATCTGAAATTGGTTCAAAGTTAGGAGAGCAATCATAAAGGAAGAGGAGAGGGGAGCAGTGGCGAATCCAGAAGTTTTTTGAGGAGGGGCAATTTTTTTAAGGCTTATTTCAGTCAAACAAAATGTACAATAAGGCAAAATTTTAGTCTAGACTATGGTAAAGGTTTTTGGAAGGAGTTAAATTATAAAAAGAGCTATTTTTTCCTGTTTAAACTGCATAATAATGCAGAATGTTACCCTTTAACAATCTGTTTGTTTTTTAGGAGCCCTGAAGCTCACTAGCCCTTCCCCTGGATCCGCTACTGGAAGAGACGGAGCACACCGGAGAGCCGACAGTTTAGCGGTTCACAACCAACAATCATCCGGGAGTCAGAACACCACGGCATCAAACCCAACGCTATTTATTAAATTTAACATTTTTTCATAGATACTTTGAAGTCCGCTTGTCTAATAAATTAGTAAATTTTTATTGGCTTTAAACAATTAATTTCAATTGCAAAGCACTGAAAAATGGTTTTTTAAAGAGAAATTTTAAAACTTTAGACCACATCTGTTGCTTTACTGAATGCACTTTATTATTTTATTTTTAAGATTACGCAAGAAATCTTGTTTTGTGGAAAAGTTTCAGAATTCTTTTATTTTGCTTATTTTATAGGTCGCACAATTAGGATTTCAAAACGTTTTACTTTTGTTTCTACGATAACTAGAAGCTAAGATATACTAGAAAAAAGTCAACCAGAAGAGGATTGTGTTTTGTAAAATCTTAAAATCTTAATGTATTTTCTCGAAATGTGTGTTTTTCGTCAATTTCTTTGCTATAAATGTAGTATCTCATAACGTGTTTAAGACAGTGCCTTGAAATTTTGCCGTGAATACGTTTAATCATTAATAGATGTGTTATTAATCATCAGCTATTATGTTATATTTTGCTTAAGCAAAATATAACATTTCTGTGTTTATTTATTGATTTTATGACCATTTTTATCTACAAATATGGCTTTAATTTTCGGAAAGAAAAACCAGTCTTCATATAAAAATTGAAATGTTTTCAGAACTATTAAAACTTTTGCAAATCTTTTGGTTCATAACACAGATAAATATGTTCGTCTTCGTCTAATAAGCAAATCTTCGTACAAGCGTCACTCGTAGCTATAGAAGCGTCACACCGAACTGTGAATGAGGCTATTGGCCAAAGATTGTATGTCATTCCTATTCGTTTAAAAGCGCAGATTTTAACGCTTCAAGGTCTTTGGAGGGGGTTGTCAACATGCTACGGCTCTTCCTAGAGCGTTCCACAAGTGCTGTATGGGATTAACGTCAGGAGATGACACTGGGAACGCCTTACGGTAAATACTCTTTTCTTTCGGATAACTGTCGATTTTTAAACTTAAATTTTGGACACCAGTGTATAGTAACATAAATCAATAACAGTACATAGATTAGCTGCAGTTAAAAAAAAAGGAGTGAATAAGTAGCGTAATATGTTTTTATTTCTTACGTCAAGCGCACACATGTGGTGTATAATATATTATAGTTATTCTTTTTTTATCATATTATAATCAAATTAAACGAGAAAACAACCATCACTTGAACATTAATGCTGTCGAAAGTGATATACAAAATTAGTGATTAATAAGGAAAAATTTAAGCTATGCATTTGATGCAAAACATTTTTTTTTTTTATATTGAATGTATCAGATATACAATTCGTGGTTCTTTTATTTTTAATAAAAACGTTGAAAAGCACTTCAAACAGTTTTGATGGAAACAGGCAAATGCAAATATTCAGTTTAATATTCTTGCGAAGTACCTAAATAAAACTTATTTCCGAAGAATCTCAAACAATTTTTAGCAACGTGACTAACATGTTGATTTCTGAAAAAACTAAAGAAGATATTGTGTTCATTATTTCAGATACTTTATAAAATTCTTATAAAGCAGCTTATATTCTTTTCCGAATAATCGACATTTGTTAACATATTGAGACAAAAACTATATGGAAGAAAAACTATTATTACCGAAATGCAATGCAGCAGACATAAAAGTTCTAAATTTCTTAACCCTACAAGGCACCTGGTACCTGATGAGGGGAACAACCACTTTCACCCTTTTAGGCGCAACCCTTTCCCAGTGCTGATAAAAGGGCAGCCTTTGCCATCGCTCGACTTAACTACCAGCAAGATGGCGGACGATCGAAACGTTCATCGCGTGCCACAGATCTAGAGACCCTTTTTTGACGCAGCTGGCTGTGCCGCACAGCCTTTACTTTTTAGTAACGGTTACTCGTGGAGCTATATCACCCGCAACTATTTTTATAGATATTAAATCTATTCTTCGTGACTGGCAACAATCAAAACGTCAGAGTTTGGTGTTCCCAGAGCGGGAACACTGCGCGTTAAAGGGTTAATGAACTATAACAGATCAGTGAGTGATGGTTTCCATATATCTGAAGCTGAGAATACAGGATAAGTATTTTCTAAATCTGATTCTAGAAGGTTTATAGAGATTATTAGTAGCTGCCAAGCTCGTGTCTTGATTTTGTTTAATAAAGCAATTCCTAGTTTTTTCGTAAGGTTTTTGAGTTATTTTCTACGTGAGACATTTTTATGCGGTCCCTATTCACCGTGTAAAAAACTTTTTAACTCTTTTAGTCGCAACCCTTTCCCAATGCTGAAAAAAGGGCAGCCGTTGCCATCGCTCGACTTAACTACCAACAAGATGGCGGGCGATCGAAACGTTCATCGCGTGCCACAGATCTAGAGACCCTTTTTTTGACGACGGCTGTCTGTGTCAAAAAAGGGTCTCTAGATCTGTGGCACGCGATGAATGTTTCGATCGTCCGCGACAGCCAGCTGTCGTCAAAAAAAGGGTCTCTAGATCTGTGGCACGCGATGAACGTTTCGATCGTCCGCCATCTTGCTGGTAGTTAAGTCGAGCGATGGCAACGGCTGCCCTTTTTTCAGCATTGGGCAATCTACCTAGCTGTTCTCCATTCTTCCATTTTTCAGCAGATTTCAGTGCTGTTAAAAATGATCGTGACAATTTTTTGTACGGGAAATGACGTGCTAAAAAGTAAAGGATTCTCGTGGAGCTATGTCACCCGCAACTATTTTTATAAAAATCAAATCTATTCTTCGTGACTGGTAACAGTCGAAACGTCAGAGTGTGGTGTTCCCAGAGCAGGAACACTGCGCGTTAAAGGGTTGATTATTCCCTTACGTCTATAAAATGCAAGCATAGACATCTATCCATTCTTAAGAGTAATTATACATAGATGGTAACAATATAATTCAGGCCATTGCATATAGATGTCATTACTGTTTCCATTACAGTCGAAATTTGCTGAAACTTAAATTGTAATCTTTGCTTATATTTTTTGTTTTAGAAAATTAACAAAAACTTGTTAGCGAATAGTTTTGACCTGGAAGAAAGTATTGTACGTAAGAGTTTGTCATTATAAGAAATAATTTGTGTACTAATATTTCAAAATATGTACAAAAATTATAGTTTGCACACGGAACTGTAATAAAAAAGTGATTTTCTAGTAAAATAGTGGGTTACTACTTTTATTATTATTTTAAGCAACTACTAATCTCTAACAGCATCACATATATTTATTTCAGATTCAGAAAAACAATCGAGCGTTGTAGGGTTAAACTATATAAGAAAAAACCTGTACAGAAATTTCAAAATTATTTTTGCTATCGCATTAAATAATTAAACATAACAAACCACAGTATAATTTCTAAATTGGACTGGTTATGATTTACTTTTCTGTGTAAAAGGTTGAGTGTAAATGAATTTCCGTATTGTAACAGCAGTCCCCTTTATTTAAAATGCTGATGGGAAATGCATATAGTACGAACTCCAGTCTTCTAAGCTTTTTCATCACTTTAATATTTAAACACAGATGACTTTTATTTTACACTGTAATAAGAGACACCAGCATACCTTGTTCTCTTGAAATATGTACAACTTATTTCAAGAGACTTAAGAACTTAACGATTAAAATATTTTAAAATGAATGCAGATTTATTTAAATGTTACCTAAGGCAGAGATTCGTCTTTTAAATAAATGATTTCAGCAGTTTGCAACAAATGCAGTATACATATGTAAGCGCTTAATTACTTTGCAAACTGCATCTGAAAAGCTGTTACCTTCCTTGAAGTCAGTTTTTGTGAAATGTTATCACGTTACGATATGGTAACTTTATCAGGGATTTGAATAAAATGATGAAATAAATTCAAGCTTATTTTTTATGAGAGTTTCGACTTTGCCTTAACCCTTTAAGCGGTCAATTTTTTTTACCGAAATGCTTCCAAAAAGGGCATATGATGAAATATTCCCGCTCTCTCGCTAGGAAGAAAAACCCGGATGAAAAGCATTTCAGTTACTTTGAAGAGCCACGCCATCTATTGAAAAATATTAATACTAAATAGTCTCTTCACAATAATGAAATATACGGGCAAATCAGAAAAGGAAAGGAGAAAATATCGATGCCCGTACGCTATACGGGCAAACCAGTTGAGGCCAGTTTTGGATAGCACGTCAACTGTACGGGCAAACCGCTTAAGGGGTTAAACCACAATGTGATAAAGTGTGACAAAGTGTGACCACAATGTGATAGAGAATATTTTACTTAACTTTCGGAAACCGTAGCTTCGTTATGAGTTTAGTTTGAGAAATTTTAATTACATGCTCCATGTATGTGCCCGAAATGTATGTATTCATTTTTAACAGAAATTCACTGTGCTCGTCAATTACTATCGCTGTACTCATGGCTATGATAATGAGTTATATACGAATAAAATAACTCCTAAGTTCTTTATAAGATAACTTGTTGATTAGTAAAAGTTTATTTCAGAACATCGCGGTATCATCTCAGAAAGCTGCGATAGACTTTCTTAGGTAATTTAAAGAATTTCTAATATTATTCCTTCATACGTAATGATGTGTATGGTTTCAGAATTAGTTCAACCTTACATAATTAAACGAATAATTCTGGTTCTTGCCTTCAAATTTTGAGTTCACATAGCGAGTTGATTGTAGATGTTACACGTAATACGAGGGCCGCAAATTACTGCTGGTTTCCTCGATATCATTTTTAGCATTGGAAATGTGTCGAATAATACGATACTGCAGAGCAAAGTATTTGAGAAATGTAGGCTGTATTAATGAACTATAACAGTTTCAGTGGGACTGATGGTTTCCATACATCTGAAGCTGAGACTACAGGACTCGCGTGTTGGCATGGGTATATAAAGAATTCCAGTTCTAATGGTCGTATCGGATAACGTTGAATATATGTGTACACACACACACACACACACACACACAAAAGTCCGAAATCTGCAGAATGTCGACTTTCGGCGGTGAATGTCAACATTCACATAGTCGTTTGGCTAATGTCCGAAATATTTTCTAAATATCCTTATTTCTCACTTACACTGGCAAATGTCGACATTCACCATGCACTAACAGTGAATGTTGAATGTGTCGAACACTTGCATTTTCTTTTCCGTATTTTAGGTGCGGTAAAACGTCCCAAGCGTAGCGTAACGTCCCTTCTGAGAGGAGTAACCAATCACAGTGAAGACAGGAGTTCGTCACAATGTACAGAAGTTTTCACTAATGCCCTCATTTCTTTTTTTTTCATGTAGCTTTGAATTCCGCGAGAAGAAGAAAAGATGTTCGATATTACTTGCCTTCTCAATATAAATAGAAGTTGTACTTAGATAAATGTTAAGCATTAAGATTTAAGTATGCACTTTTCCAATAGAGAACTTGGTATTTATACTGTAGTGGACTCTTCTTCTATAACCTTTAACGCGCAGTATTCCTGCGCTGGGAACAACACCAAACTCTGACGTTTGGACTGTTGCCAGTCACGAAGAATTGATTTGATATCTATAAAAATAGTTGCGGATGACATAGCTCCTCGAGAATCCTTTACTTTTTAGCACGTTATTTCCCGTAAAAAAAATTGTCACGATTATTTTTAACAGCACTGGCATCTGCTGAAAAACGGAAGAATGCGAGAACAGCTGGATAGATTGCCCAATGCTGAAAAAAGGGCAGCCGTTGCCATCGCTTGACTTAACTACCGGCAAGATGGCCAATGATCGAAACGTTCATCGCTTGCCACAGATCTAGAGACCCTTTCTGACGACAGCTGGCTGTGCGCGCACAGCCAGCTGCGGCAAAGGCTGCCCTTTTTTCAGCATTGGGAAAGGGTTGTGCCTCAAAGGGATAACCATAGGGAATCATTTATTCATTGGGAAATAACCTCCCCTAAAAGATTAAAAATTATTTTCCATAGTTTTTGCTTTTCTGTGACCACGGCTTCGCTTTTCGACCTTCACTAAAGCGTAGGTGCGCTTGTCGACATACACCGGTGGTAGGACCGGATGTATAAGAATCTAAGAAAATATTCGGTCTTTCATCGACGTATTTGGTATGTGTTGACATTCACAGGTGAAAGTCGACATTCTCCATTTTCGGTTTTTCAAAGTAACATACATATTTAGGTTCTGAAGTATACTTTTCTTCCCTTTAGTTTCTTTAAAAATATTTAAAAGCTGGAAAATAGTTATAATTGCGAAATAATTAAGAGATTTCATATACTTCCCGCAATTAATCCGTACTCAACTACTGCGATGGTGTGAACATATAGAGCAATAAAATCTTTAAAAGATGAGTAGACAATTACTTATACATAAAGAAAAAAAACTACAACATACAAACTACGAAGTATAGTATAAAGAATTTGTTTTTATTGTAAAGAATTTATTTTTATTTACATTCTACTTTTATAAATGTTTGTGTTGGGTATGGAAGTATACATATGCGGACTCAATAAGCGACTTTTATATAGAAGAGAGAGTGTTCTGTAGCTAAAAGTTGTTAAAGATCTTGTCTTTTTGTTCAGTGCAACAGTTTTTTTTTCTGGTTTCAATTGGATCACACATCTGAGAGCTCGGGAGAGTATGCCTTTCTGCTTGACTTGAAAACTTTTCCTAGACATATTTCCGTTCTGTAGAATTACCGTTCTTTAAGTTTCGGATGGAATTACACATTTTTAAGTTCGGAACAATAGGTCTTTCTTATGAGATCGTGTATATTTTTTTTTATAGGAGGTATCCTGTCATAATGTGTCCAGCTTTTAAGAGTTCTTTAACTGCTCTTGTGTTCAATTGCTATGTGAACAAATCTGAATGGAAAAAAAAATATAGGAATTATCACTGGCATGGTAGCTAAGACCGTACATTGTATTAAAAATAAAGGTGATAAAAGCTTCCTATGGAATTTGTAGACATGCGGGTGATGTAGGCTTTCGATGGAAACTGTAGTTAGTATGCTGGTAATAAAGGCTTCCTAAGGAATTTGTAAACATACCGATGAGAGACTTTCGATGTAAGCTGTAGCTGTACCAGTAATAAAAGCTTCCCATAGAATTTGTAAACATGGTGGTGATGGAAGATTTCGATCTAATCTGTAGTTATACCGATGATAAAAGCTTCCTATTGATTTTGTAGACATGCGAGTGATGGAGGCTTTCGATTGAAACTGTAGCTAGTATGAGGTGATAAAGGCTTCCTATGGAATTTGTAGACATGCAGATGATGGTGAAGTTCGATGTAAACTGCAGCTGTTCTTTTTATGAAAGCTTTCCATGGAATTTGTAGACATGCAGGTGATGGAGGCTTTGGATGGAAACTGTAGCTATGCTAGTGATAAAAGCTTTCCATGGAATTTGTAAACATGCTGGTGATGGAGGTTTTCGATGCAAACTGTAGCTATACCGGTGATAAAAGCTTCCTATGGAATTTGTAGACATGAGGATGATGGAGGCGCCCGATGGAAACTGTAGCTAGTATGCTGGTGATAAAGTCTTACTATGGAATTTGTACACATACCGATGATGGAGGCTTTCGATGTAAACTAGCTATGCTAGTGATAAAGTCTTTCTATGGAATTTGCTATTTTGGAAAAGAGTGACTAACGCAGTCAGCCTGGAAACGATCCAGAAGATCCCCGGGGTAAAGTACTGGCAGAGGAGCGATAGACACTCACCGAGGAGGCTTCGGAGGGGCAGGTGCCTGAGGAACTACTTTTGGAAAAGAGTGACTGACGCAGTCAGCCAGGAAACGATCCAGAAGATCTCCGGGGTAAAGTATTGGCAGAGGAGCGATGGACACCCACCGAAGAGGCTTCGGAGGGGCAGGTGTCCACTACGGAGCTGTTACGTAAGAGTCCAGTCCTGAGCTGGCCACACTAAAATAATCGTCATCAGACGACATTCTGCTTAGCTCAGGTGGATTTCAGCAGAATTAGCAGTAAAAAACGGTGAGAGCAGTCAGTTTGTAGAACAAAATCAGCAGTTGACGTTTGAAATTGATTAAAGACTGAAAAGTAAGCCTAAAATAGTTTATGCGTAAAAATAGTAAGTCGTAGAGAGTATAAGAACTAAGTAGTTACAAATTAGCAACTTTTTACATCAAAAAATCGAAGAAATCGCAGATTTTATTCGCAAATGATCGCCCTTCCAATTCACACTTTAAAAAGCTTCGTTAGAAATGATTTGTATTTTTTGATTGTTGCAAATTTTTGGGGTTCGCAATAATATATCATACTCAGGTTACTAACAATGGAAACTAAAGTTCCGAGCCTCCTTAGCAATATCATATTCTAAACTGAAACAATGTGCAAAGTTATTGTTTCAATTCAATTTATTTGTTGTGAAAACATGTATTTTTCGACATGCTAATTTAGCATTCGACTGCATTTTCAATACCTGACATATTATTGCAAGAAGTACGAGTTATTTTTGAAAATATCGTACAGTGGGTTCTAGTGGTACAATACTCCTCGGTTATAACATTCTAAAATTTGACATACTGAAAACAAATAATAGTGAATATTAAATGTGTGATTTACATAGAGAGCTCCGAGTCTTAATTTTTAACATTTCTGCACGTGTGGGTAGTGGTACTTTTTTGGAAACTGAAGAAGGGTGGATCATTTGTACTACTCGAAGCGATCGTTTTGATAAATATCCGTTATATTTGTACAATTTTACAAAATTGTTAATTCGTTTTACCTTTTAACGCCAGTTTTTTTTTTCGTATAAGTAGCATATGTAATGCTAATTTCGATCTCAGCACTACTTATTATTTGGAGTAAAAAAATCTGATGTGGACACCACATGACTTCCTTGCAAGTGTAATAAATCATGAATATTTGCCGTGCACTTCATCTAAACTTATTTCATTTGATACAATATTGCACTACTGTTTACCAATTTCTAGCCACATATTTGAGATATCGCCAAGCTGGGTTCGCAAGAGCTGCAAGCTTCAGACAGTTTACGAGAGTTTGTGCACTGCCAAAATAGTTATTGACCAAAGACTTTTAATGAATTGAAGGCATACAGAGGCCTTAATGTATTGAAAATCTTTAGGGTGATCCTGTAAATAAATTATCCATTCGGCTAGGAATCAAAAAAGAGATGCACAGTTAAATGTGACAATAGTTCTAAATACAAAATCTCAACATGCTACGGTTAAAAGCTTTAGAGTTATGCAAAATACGTAATTATTTTTTGCGCCAGATTCGGCGGTACTTCGGACAAAACTCGCCAAGGTTGATGATAGTTAGCGCGATTTTGAGCATGGACTAAACAATGACTGTTTACAGACATAATGCATTGAAGATGTCTATAGACCTTAATGTATTGAAATTATATTGTGTGTCCTTGTAAATATACTATCCAATAGATTGAAACCAAAAAGAGAGGTGCACAATAGGGTGGAGCACTCTTATATGGGAAAATTTTTTTTGTTAAATTTTCATTTATAATAGTGATCAAAGTTTGACCCAAGATTAGAGGATATTAAAAAGCATTACTTTTTTAAAATTAGTATTTTCCTTCTACCCGCGCATTTATTTTGAAAATTTACATTTGTGCTACCATACTGATAAAACTTGAAGGAGCATATTGTTTATAAATTCTATTAAACTATTTATTATTATGAAAAAAACAAGTCATATAGAACGAATTAATGCTAATTTACTAAAAATGTCAGCCACTTAAAACATAAAATATACATAAGCATACATAAAAATAGTCAAATAGACCTTAAAATTACGTTTGGTGTCGAATTTGGGCATGAGTTTTCTTGAATCAATTTTTGATTTTATGCGACCTTCTCTGGCCTTCTTATCACATACCTGCATAGAAACCTCTGTTAGTATCTTTACTCAACGTTCTACAGCCTGGGTATGGCATGGCAGTCTTAGAAAAGGTATTTTTGTACTTCCTTTTGTTTCCACCATCGAAAGCAAATCTTCATTCTTGACGTCTCTAAGGATGGGAGGTTGAAAATATTTTTGTTGCCAATCTATAAGGTCTGTGTATGATTTGGCATTAAGCTTAATTTTAGGGACCTCAAAAATACCAAGGTCCTTTTCAGAATTAGTCGCTTCTCTTGCTTTTATAATCCTTCTAGCAGCAAGTTCACGAATGTATTTCTCAGGATCTTAGAGCATCGAGAACAGAAGATTCTCAGGATGCGCAAAGAAACTGTTCCGCTCAATGACAGGGTCGACTACTTTTTTTAGTTTAATTGGAAGGTATCGAGAATTCGAAACCAATTTCCAAAAATTTCAAGATCCATCTTTGCATGACGGATGAGTTTTAATATGGAACCAAACAGGAGCGTAAACTCTAACAATAAACGTGGCAAGATGATTAGGTTTTCAGATGGTTTACATGGAGAAATATATAGCCTTAATATCCTGTTGGCTTTTGTTAACCATCGAGCATGCGACATTTTCCCTGGAGCTCTGTGTGCTAGATCGGGAGGACAATCGCCACTAATTACAGCTGGTGTACTATCGTACAAGTAACGTTGGTCAGAACTTAGGTCTTTGATGATATCGGCCAAAATATCAGGCAAAACGCTTTCTATCTTTTCATACCGTACAATAGGATTTTCTTCGAATTTTTCTTGCAATCTTCCAATAGTACCAGAATAGGAACTTGTAGTGAACAGTAGTTGCCCCATCTAAGAATGAAAAAGGGTGTTTTAAAGGCAATTCATTCGCGTGTAAAAGGCATATGATCCATTGTAAAGGTTGATTCAAACGTTTTTCTAACAACCGTATTACACCACCATTTATCCCTGTGTTTGTTGCTGTTCCATCACAACCAGCAGCTACAGTTTCTCTCAATGAAACGTTTTCAGAAGAGAACAAGTCATACATAGCACGTTCTATTCTCTTGGCCGTCCCAGTACTTGGAACAGCCTAGCCGACATAAACAGAGTCAGGTTCCTTGATAATAGAAATGTGTTCTTCTACAATAACTTGGCGGTATTTTTGGACTCCCTTTTTGACTACATTTAAAACTTTATCTTTTCTGCCATCAAAGTATATAGCTGTAACACTGACACCTCTATTTTTAGTTGATATATCTTTGCGTCCTTTTGATCTTTCACGGCGCAGTTTTGATCTATCTATTACTTAACATCTGACTTAATGTCATGAAGAACTGCTGATGCGATTGCTGCAGCAACTCTATCAGATACGCCATATCGGTCACATGTTTTTGACAAAGATGGCAAGCTGAGTTTTGGCTTTTTCTTGTACCCTTGGGGCTTTGAAGAACACAGTTCTAAGCCATCGTATATTTCTGCAGTATCTTCTGACTCATCCAATATAAGAGGGGCTCGTGGGGAAAGTTCAACTCTATTCTCCTGTTTATCCTTATATGTCACAGAAGCGTAATATTGTTCTAGTTTTTTATTTCTATCATTTCGCTTTTCTATTTTTTTCGTTTGTGAAACGTCTATACCAACAATAACCATTTTCCTGTCAGTCTTCTAATCCGTCAGAAAAAGTTGTTCTTCTTTCGCAACTCTTCTTTCTTTTGGGCATTTGCATTGGCGAAAGTTGCAAAATTCAAATCAAATGCGCGGGTAGATAGACTCAAAATGAATAAAAAATATTTTAGGATGCGCTTTTTGAAAGGTTGGGTCAAATTCTTATGGCTATTAGAAAACAATTTGGCAAAATTTAATTTTTCGCTCCACCCTAGTGCACAACTAGAGGTCTGCGCCACACAGAAATTCGCGGCGGCGGCGTAACGACCCCAGGAACTCGGTGGCGTCGGCTCGCCGCGGCGTAGGAATTTTTTTTAAAAGACCATTATGAAAGTGGGTGTATGCGCACATAGATATATTTATCAAAAAATTGACTTTAAAATAATATTTTTAAAGACTTTGAAAACTAGTCTTGAGAATGAGCATTCCGCTGTGGTACACCTGTAAAATATTTCTACTGCAAAACAGAAAGAATAGATTTTTCTAAAATTGATAGGTTTTAAAAGTACTGAGATATATTTTAAGCATCTTTTTATGTTGGTGTAATACAGGCACGAAACATTCAATTAACTATCAGAATTTCTCATCGGATAATCGATTTTCGGAAAAGACTATCTCAAGCAAGAAGGAACTCAGGTAAACAACCTCTTACAGTAAACAAAGAAACGCATTACTGATTCTATAACTCAAACACCCAAAAGTAGCTAGTCAGGAAAGCTCCCCAATTTTATGACCCCAGGCCTCAGTGGGGCCCATTCCTTAGGCCCCACTGGTAGTAAATATTTCCCTTTAAACTATGGAAACACTCTATACTTTGACAGTACTGAGCAAAATGTACGGGCACAAGAATGGGCTCAGGTCGATTAGGAAGAGAGATGGTGTCATGTTCAGCACTTAGACGATAAAATGAATTAGTCTTAAGCAGGGGCGTCGCCAGAAAATTTTCCAGGGTGGGTCAAAATGTGGAAATACTTGCAGTCACTGGGCGGGGGGAGGGGGAAAGAAGTGATAAAATCGATCTGAAACAAAATTATTGAGATATATACATTGCGTGGTGGGGATATAAATTCGTCGTGAAAATTTTGATGGCCAATAAAAGAAAAATTGGCAAAACTGCTTTTATCCTCCCCGACAAAATGCGGCCTAGTTTCTAAAGTCCTATTGTGTACGCAAGTGGGAGGTCGTACACGTTATATCTGTTCGTGACTCCAACGTCCTCCATGTTCAAACAATACCTCTGAGCCGATCCAGGTGCTAGGTCTCTTATCTGATTTTTGTTCAACTCGACCTAAATCGGTCCCAGAGACCGTAGATGGGAGACCCCGAGCTAAATCGGTGTTCCACCCACTGGGGCTCATTAAATTGGAAGACACTCTCTTTCGATCATCGCCGTTCTATATGGAGGATCTGGCTCCTTTCTGCAGTTGCCAGAGGGCATTAGTAACAACAACGGTAGACTGCCTAATAAACCATGCTGATTACCCAGATGTAGGACTTGACTTAACCCATTTGTGCCTGGATATTTTTGCGACTTTCTTCGTTTTTTATTGATAACAGAAATAATATATATATTTCTGATGTCAACTTCTTGAACAAGGGATGATTTCTTTTAAAATCATTATGCATAAAAATCGAAATATCAACATCCTACTTGGTCATGTTAAAATATTTTGTAGAGTTGAGGCTCAGTACTCATGATTAAAGGCTAGGAAAAATAAATAACGTTTTCGACTAATAGCGAAAATGCCGTCCCAAATAAGGGACACTAGGCATAAATGGGTTAAGATTTGGGGGCTATTGTCAATTAAATCAAACTAAATTCAGTCAAATATATAATGTACTTTTTTTCTCTTTTAAGGCAAAGCACATTAGGACTCTCTGCCACAGGCAGGAATGCCTAGAGCAGAGGACATACTAATCGGTTCTAATGTGTATTCACGCGGAGAAACTGCTCAAAATTCCTCACCGTTAGATCGACAGCCATGCGGTAGGCCAGAACTCAGGGACTCTACCACGATGTTATCGGAGAATAACAGTGACGGATAGTTCTCTCTCCCGGATAGTCCAATTCTTCTGAAAAATAGCCGCGACCTTCCATTTAGTGTTCGATGAATGTCGAATAAAAGAAGTGAGTATTTTTGTACCTGCTAGGTCAATCTCGGCACTGGGACCGATCGACCAATCAAAACGCACGGATTTCTCTCCTTTTTCTTAAACAAATGCATTGTCTTCAGAATTTCCGAGGAATAGAGAGAAATCGATCAAGGAAGGCGTGTATTTTTTAACAGGGAGGATGAGTCAGCCTTGCCAGGGAAAGAGTTTCTTTTGTGGGAGTGCTTAACACACCATAATACACGCAATAAAACACCCATCCAAATTCTACTCTTCGTTATCGGAATGCAAGTTTTCGCCTTTGTCTGACGTGTCGGAAAAAAGTTATTTCCGATAGTGAATACGACATCGGAGCGTTCTCGACCAGTGTCCAGTGTCTTATTCCATCGACCATTGGTAGCTCTTTATTTTACTTAAAATATAGTTTAAAAAACCAAAAAACACGCTTTGGTGATAAATTGAACTAACTGAAAAGCGAAAAATAATTCTTAATATAGAAATAAATTAATGAACGAAAAATAGTATTATTGTGAAAAAAGCGTGGGGCGCTTTGTGCTATATTTTTTATATCATTTTTGTACTAATCGTACCGATCGAATATTCTCAAAAACTGATGTATGGAGCACACCACGCCGTATATTTACGGAATTCTATTCCTGTAAATTCCACTAGAAATTTTGTACCAGTGAAACGCTGGCCCTTGATACACAGAAATTATTCTGTATTCAAATATAAACGAGGAATTTCCGCAAAATTTTACGGAAAGTTTCCGGTAATGGTACGGTTATTTGTGAGAAGCCTAGAAATTCTTTAATTAACAGTAGTGCTGATTTGCCAAAATATACACAAAGGAATAATTGTTCTTTCACAACAATATCGGCAGTCTCATCTGTTAGAATGGAGAATGTTGTATGCAGTAGAATTGTTAATGTCGTTAATATACAATGACCAATGCTTTTGAAATAAAGCAAAAATGCTATTTGCAGAATAGCGTGCATGACTGATTTTGAAATCAATTTTGTACTATATTTTTATTTTATTTTGAAGAATTTCAATATTTGCAAATATAGAATCTTTTTTAGAAAATTCTATGGTCAAGTACAGTTATGACTGATGATAAATTATTTGTTATGTGAATGTGACTTTTCAAATCAAGCAGTAATCAAGTTGTATTCAAGCTTGACAGTTCAAATGACTTAAGTTCGGCGGGAAAATATTTGCTGACTCATTTTATTTTGTAATCTCCAAGCTTGCTGCAAGCTTAAAATGAATTGAACTGCCAAGCTTGTATTAATAAGTCAAATTCAAAGACATGTCAAGCTTGATTTAAACTTATGTGCTGTCTGGGAAATACGCTTGACAAGCCAATTATGGAATGTAAAAATAAAACTATAGAACTATGTGGGGCAAATAAACTGATAAGAAACTTGAAATGGTAAAAGTACAATTCAGGCGAAGAATGTATCTTAAATATTAATGTTAGAAAAATTAAGATTACAAGATAAAATATGAAGATGTTCTGATTTTCTATAAAGATGCTGCGCATGTGTTGAAATCTGCGACGGATTAATGCAATTTTGTTTATGTGTATGTGTGTGTGAGGGGAGTGGGGGTGGACGAAGGTTAGTTGGAAGATTCACATACACAAACACAACCATTTTATGGAAGTAAAATAGGGTTTTTAAATTGATTTTTTTTAACGAAAGGGTGTACGTCCCTTCCCTTTAATTCGTCCTTGGTTGAAACATACCAGCAATTAGGAAAATAATCTTTTTTCACAGAAATTTTACAGCAAGTTGTTACAGTATGTTAAAATACATAAATTACTTTACTTCCGGAAAAGGGGCAGGTGACATTTTCTGTATATGATGCCTAATTTTTTAAAAAGAGGTCACATTTTCCAGGGGGTGTCAAGTGACCCGTTTGACTCCCCCTCCCGATGCCCATGGGCGTAGCCAAACTTGGCTGATGGGACTGCAGCCACTTCCAAAATGAGCTAAAGGCTACACCGATTTTCAAAAAAAATGTATTACAAGTACTTCCTACTGTAAAAATTTTAAACTCCATTTATCAATTTATTTATTATTCGTTCGTATATATGAACACTTTTAGGAAAAAATAAAATGAACTATTAGCCCTTTAAAAATGAAGGTATGTTATTTTGAATTTTATTGGCTACTAGCTGAAGTACAAGTTCTTCGCACGGGAATAAATGGACTTTTTTATTACGATTTGTGATGATTACTATTCATTGTAATAAAGAGATATAGCAAAATGGATATCGCATTATATTGTGTTCAATAACCATGCATACCAAATTTCAAGGCAATCGTTTGTACGGCGCAGAAGGCCATGCGGCGTAGCGGAATCTAGTGGCGAGTTTTAGCAAAACGGATACGGCGAAAATATTCTTCGCATTCAGATATCGATGAATACGAAATTTCAGGACGATCGGCTGGACAGCCCTGAAGTTCATGTGTTGACGCGACATCTAACGCGAAACTCTTCCCCGTGTTCAAATATCTATGTATACCTATTTTCATAGCGATCATTTGCACAGTCAAGAAGTGATACACTGCAGCGCCATCTAGTGGTTAATTAAAGTAATGATTTGCTACAGTGCCGTCAAGTGGCGAGTTATAGCGAAATGGATAACGCCAAAATATTCTCATTGTTCAAATAGCTATGTATACTGATTTTCATAGCGACCGTTTGAATGGTCAAGAATTTGGCCTGCTGCAGCGTCATCTAGTGGCGAGTTAAAATAATAATGCATTGCAGTGCCATCTAGTGGTCAGTAACATCAAAAGGAACACAGTTAGAATATATTCTTCGTGCTGAAATGTGTAAGTATAAGAAATTTTATGCCGATCGGTCGAACGGTATAGAAGTTGATGCGTTGCAGCGCCATGTAGCGGCAAGTTGCAGCAAAATGGATACTGAAAAATATTCTCCGTGTTCTAATATCCGCGTGTACCAAATTTCATCGAAATCGGTTGGACGATATTCCCATAGTAAACGGCTAAACGGAATAGAAATAAACTTTCTGCTGCGCCACCTGGTGGTAAGTTAGAGGAAAACGGATAGCATAAAAAGCTTCTCCATGATAAAATACTTAGGTGAACCAAATTTCATGGTGCAACGGTGCTCAACGGTGCTGGAGTTTTTCAACCTCATACACACATACCAACATTCATTTTTATCTATAACCAGTGTCATTATATATCCCAGTCTCAAATAAAATCCAGTTTCAAATCTAAGCCTCGCCAAAGTGCCAACATACACCATTTTGCAAGCGTTTTTTCAAAAAATCATTCGAAGCATTGACTTAGCAGCAATCAATATGGGAAATGGTTCGACCGCGAAAAAGTAAAGAAAGCCTTTAATTGAAAAGTGGAATCCCTTAATAGAGCCGAATTTTTAAAAATTATCAACTATAACGTGCTTTATTTATCGTTACTCCGATGTACTAAATGAGAAGATTTCAATTTTCTGAAATTTGGCGGAATTCCCTTCAACTTAAATCAATGTACTAATTTGGCGAGAATTCTGGAGATAGATCGCTTGAAATCCCTTAACAACTGCATTATTTCTTCACGGATCATTAAAATTTAACGCTGTATTCTAATAAAACCTTTGCACTTGTTTTCAAAAATTATTTCCTTAAGCTCTCAATAAATTGCGCCAAGCCGAAATCTGTGCAAACCGCTAGAACTCACTTTCTCAAAATCGGCATTTGAGCCATTTTATTTTTTCGCCAAACTAAAAAAATTTACCTATTAGCCTCGGAAATCTTCAATTCTTATTGTTTTGCGTATAAAACATTTCATTCCTGCTCCGATTTCCCATGCACACGATATTATAATTAAAAAAAAAAATAACCTTACGAATATAAACTAACAAAAAAAAAATCATTATTATTCTTTTATTTTTAGTTTGAGAATTTAAAACATTTTATTCGGCAAAATCGCCACACATGGCAACCAAGATCCTTATTTCACACTTTTTTCACTACAGGGGTTACAATTACGGAAAGCTTTTTGCGTGGAGAGCATAAAAATCTCTTAAATTCCGGGAACGGGTGGACTTTCAAAGTTTTAAAGTGGACTACTATTTATTCTATATTATTTTACATATCTGTGCTAAATTTCAGTCCGATAGGTCCATTTTTGTGGATTTGTATACGAATCAAATCCACAAACAAACAAACAAACAAACAAACAGAATTTCATTTTTATTTATAAGATATTGCTTTCCAGTTTTTGATTTCTAGCATTATCCGAAAACAAATCCTGGTTACGAACTGATCTTTCATAAAACAATTTAGTGAGGAGATTTCTAAAACATTAGATAATTAATTTATACCAAAATTTATAATGCAGAAGTAAACTATTTATTTCTCTATTAAATTCGTAATTAAGTTTTACTTTTCTTTCAGGAAGAAAAACAATCCCTATTGTTCATTGTCTGTATTAAACTTTTCTATAAAATTATGAGGCTAATGCGTACAATCCTGTAGAATCACGTAAAACCCTGCGGTAGCTGCGTAGTACATGTGCCACAATGCGAAAAGTGGAACTCAACTTTCGGAAAGTGTCGCTTCGTTATGAATTTACTTTGAGAAATTTCAATTGCATGTTTTGTGTTTGTGCCGAAAATATATATTTTTATTTTTAGCAGGAGTTCACTGTGTTCGTCAATAACTATGGCTATACTTATGACTATGATAATGAGTTATGCGAGGTGAAATAACTTATTAGTTGTTCATATTATAACTTTTTTATTACCGTGTTTTCCTGTAAACCAAGTCCCCGAACCCGACGAAAAGTCCTAAAAGAACGGAGGGTGCGTTTACACGGTATTTAAAGGAAATAGAAGTTTAATATCCCGTTAATTCCAATTTGTTTAAAAAATGGAGGGAGCGATTAATAAGGAGGGAAGGATTAACAGTATATTACGGTAGTAAAAGTATAGTAACAAAACATACTTCCTGATATCATCTCAAATGGCCATCTTAAATTTTCACAAGTATTTAAAGTACTGAAACTTTCATCTCATTGGAAAGTAAGAAAATGTACCGTTGCTTTTTCCTATACAACATATCAGAAATTTAAAATGAAAAAAAACGTCTAATATTTTACATTTATACATTGCAATGTGTATAATTAGAATTAGCTCACATTTGCATAATTAAATCAATAATTCTGGCTCTGACCTTCACATTGCAAGGCATATTGTTGATCTGGCACGTAAAATGACTCCCGAAAATTAATTTTGGTTTCTTAATATCTTTTTTTTCTGCAATGTAAATGTGTCAAATTATACGATGCTGCAGAGCGAAGTTCTTGAGTAGTATAGGCGGTGCCATTAAACTGTAATAATGAGTGATCGTTTCTGTATATTCAAAGCTGAGATTAGAGGACTCGCGGATCGTTGGGATAGGTATACAGTGCATTCTACTTAAATAAATAATCAATTGAACCCGTTTTTATTTTATTTTTAAATTTTGTTTAAATATTTTTAGAGATACATAAAAACATGCTATACCGTTTTTTTCAAATTTAATTTTTATTTAATAGTCACCAACTAAATAACATTCCATTCTAAGGTTATTCACTTAACTGTTCTTTTTCCTGCCATATTACGCCCAAAACTAAGCATATTTTTTATTTAAAAAATTCCCTTCAAATATAAATTGAATTAAACCATAAAAAACGTTTAAAAATATTGCATTTATTAATTTTTGACAATTTTTAATTGCTGCGAAAATATCGCATTTTTAGTTGAAAATGACTTTTCTCCAAACCAATAAATGAATTGAAAAAGTGTTTTACAGGAACGGATTTTAGAAAAGAAAACCATACATTTAATTAGCACTTGCATTTTATTTCAGATTTCTGCTTTTGAATGATAAATTTTGAAACATGGTCCTCATTGGCTTACATTGGCACGTAACATCGGGGAGGAAAGAGAGGCAAAATGTTTCCTATTGTAGAAAATATTTTCAAATAAGTGATATCGGAATATTCTAAAATTTTTTTTGGAAGGGGGGCGAGACAATTGCCCTTTCTTCGACCTAGAAAGTTAGCCAGTAATAAGTCCTACATCACAATCAAAACAAAACTATCTTGTTTTGCTTACCACGGTCTTTACCTTTTTTCCAATGTATAGCTATCTATTAAACCACCAAAAACTAAAGAAATTAAAAAAGATCTGGGTTAATCGATAACCACGTTTAAAAAATTCCCTTCTTGCACCCATTCAAAAAAGTAATCGCGCAAATTGTGAATATAAAGCTATCTGGATAAAACAGTTATATTAAAACTTATGAAAATGAGTATACTAAGTGTAGTTATAATACATCAATTTCTATGGAATATTTTCTTTCTTCCACAGTTTCTATCTCTTAGGTTTGAAAAAATAGTCATAAGTGTGTAGTTTTCAAAATTATTGGAGCAGGCTGGATTCGAGTTTTGCTGTTATATTCATATAAAACTGGATAAACATACACGCTTAAACTCAAAAAGCCAAAATAACTATACATTGCGGAGCGATCCGTCTCCATGGTAACTTACCGGTTTTTCCGCAAAAGTGCTCTTCAAGTAGTCTTTTTTCTGAGAATGCCTTTTCTCACTTCCTGTTTTTTCCGAGAAATTCTCCCCTCGCCTATTGTTATATTCCGCTCCGCTCTTGTGATCGAAAAACGCTCCTAAAGGAGAAACTCACTTTTGAAAACTGGCTCACTTTTCACTCCGACTGATCGAATTTCGCTCGTTTGGTTTAAGCGTGTAAATACATACACTTATGCAGGCTGAATGAAAAAGGTGGGCAGAACTTTTATAGGAGGTAAAACACATAGCAAAGATTCAGAATCGCACAAGAAAGTAGTGTTAAAAACATCGTTTTCCTTTCCTTAATATATTGTAACATTATTATAACATTCTCTACTAATATCACAAAATAAACAAGAAATTAAAAAAATAGCACTCAAAAATTATTTTCATTCGAAACATTCATTTAAATTTTTCACGTCGAATGTGATAAAATAAATAGCATCGCACTCAACTATGAATAAAATATTTCTGTGCACGGGACTGCAATTTTGACGTTCAATAAAATCCTGTGAGAAAAAGAGAAAATCTGTGAAAAGGAAAAAAAAATTATGTACAAGACGTCTTGATCAAATAAGACTGTTGCATTTTAATATCTCTTCATGCGCAGGCAATTCGCTTATGAAAGCGCTTACACTTCGTTAACTTCCAACCAAGCATAAATTAAATTTTCTCCATGGTAACTTCCTACGACATTAAATCTCTTTCAAGCATAATCAAGCAGAGCTTGTTTAAATATTCAAAGTAGAATCTATGTGTCGCCCGTATTCTTTATTTACAAGTGGACTGTTTTGTAAATATAATATAAATAATAAGTTAAAACGCGTGCATGATAATTATTCGCATTTTCGGTAACTTCAGCGCGAGAATAAATTAAAATTCATCGTTTAATGTTAATTCGATAATAAAATAAATACTTTTTATACAGAACGATAAAGTTCAGAACTTTCAGAAAAGTAAAGACATTTTCAGCCATATTGAAATTGTAGAAGTGTAAAAATTGTATGAATTTTATAAATCTAAAATAAATAAAACAGTTATAAGAGGAATCACAATAATGATGGCCAACTTTCATGAAGAACATAGCATTAAATACTTTCACAGTCGATTTGACAATAATTTTTGACAGCCTATTTTTATGCCTCACTTAAGCTATATTTAAAAAAGCTATTAAAGATATATTTAAAAAATTAAGTATGTATTAAAATTTAATTACATTGAAAACTTGAACATTCCAGCTTAGTACTTTTAAAAGTACAACTATTTGAAAAATATGTATGTTTTCGTTCATATAATTATATGTATGCGCATAATATATGAAAATGTCTCTGTGAATAACGCAGAGTCAAACATGGTATTGTCGATCAAAGTTGGTGATAAATACATTAAAATAGATCTTAAAAAAAACCTTAAATTTCAATGGTTCCACATTAATTTTTTAGAAAGTTTAACCAATTTTACAAATTTTTTCCAAGTTAATGTTAAGTAACTGCGAATACTACATGTGAGTTAGCAGAAGAAAAAAAATCCTTAGGATGCTTCTCATGAATGAATTCAATTGCTCATTATTATTTACGCTCTTCAAATTAGTAAAAAAGAAAAAAAAAATTAATTCTCTTAAACATTCCAAAAATCAACGCAGCTTATACTTCTTAAGATAAAAAAAATGCACCGTAACAACCTCAGATCATTATCAAGAGTAAGCTGAAAAATATATTTCATGCAATCTGCTTTGCAATAATATTAACTCCACCTTTCCAAAATAACGTGTTTTCACTTCATTTTGTCTCCTCTCTGCATTAATTAAAGCTTCCACTTGTCCTTATAGACAATTGACTAATTCAACACTGAAAATGTTATAGCATCCAAAATAAACTGATCCTGGTATTCAGAAACTTTAGTGCTGTCGTTTAATTTTTTCAGTAATGCATGTAATGCACTCGTAAGATTACAGCGAAAGCTATAATTACAATGAAGGTTTAAAAATTGTATTTACTTAATTATCGACGCTGTTAAAATTGCCTTTCGTCTTAAGACAGTCATTAATGTAGTAATTCATATAGTGTATCATTCTTAATGAACTTTCAATAAGTTAATTTTTGAAAATTAATATTATGGCTAAGCTTTGAACACAAGTGCATTTTTACTTTTAAGTAAACATTTATTTAACGAAGTTTGTTTCTGTTTAATGAACATTTTTCTATGGTTTAATTTAAAATTTTAAAGTCCTATCTTTTTACTGATTTAAATAGACATAGCATCATCCACTGACACTTGGCATGTAATAAGTTTTCTCAAATGAGTTGAAACTATAATAATCTCTGCTAACTTTCATTAATTACGTTAAAGTTACCAAGTCACGTTTTGTGGATAACTTTGTTTGTGTACATGTAAGAATTATTCCAAAAAGTAACGATTCATTTCTATGAAAACACTAACGTATCAATTTCTTTCAGAGGTATTGGAAGAGATGCTCTCGCAAGTAGAAAGTACAGCCATTATTTTTCTTAGAAACTCGTAGGCAAACAAATGGGGAGATGCATGTGTTGTTGTGTTGTACCGGAAAAGGGGTAATGACAAATATCGGCCTTCTTTGGAACACTTTCAGCAGGACAAGTAAAGTGCTGAAAGTGAAACCTTCTGATAAGTACAAAAAGTGGAGTAACGGCTGCACTTCTGCAACCTTGGATCGCATTTATAGTTCTTCTTCTGTAGCGATGTGAAATCAGTTGCGCTTCAAGAAGTTAATTCAAGATATTGTTTTGTTGTTATAATTTAAATAATAAAACGTTTGTTATAGCTCTTGAATCGGAATAATACCTGATATTGGAGTTTGTTCAGGCTTCACCTGGTCGAATCATTCCAGTAAAAGACGCAGAATAAAAGAAGTTCATGTTCAAGTGCTCATGTTCAAGTGCTCAAGAGATGCTTGGGAATCCGAACAACGTGATCTGATTTGCATTGTAAAAGTTGGAGAGACGCAGTAAAGCGTGTAGCATGAAAATAGCGATCATGCGTCGATCTTTTTGTTCTAGAGACTCTAATTTAGATTTCTAAAGTATTCTTCGTAATTATTCTATTACCAACACAAGGACTTACATGGCATGAGCGAATACACAGAAATATCCATTTATTGTCTATTTCCACGCTACTGAAATTTCATTGTAATTATTTCCACTTAATGCACTTGAGTATAGCCAATGGTAAATTTTAATTCTGATTATACAGTATCAATGCATGCATGTATGATTACACAATTCTTGTCTTCTTATTCGTGCGCAAAAAACTTTGATTATGTTTATTTATTATATTTCTATCAAAATCTTGAAACTGTTCACAATTACTAAAAACTAATTATTTGTAATGTTCACAAAATAAAACCTCGCTATTATTTGAATAAAAAATATACAAAGCTTTGGGGTTTATTGAAACGTGTATCGCCATGTTAGAATGATATTTCGAGGTTTTTCTCCAAAATAATAATTTCCCAGTGTAACTTTCTGGTTGTTTTTTTTTTTAATTCATACATTGTTTTTCTGAAATTTTTACTCTTGCTAACTCAAACATGTAAATTTAATGAACATCTCATGAATGCGAGGATTAGCTTGCATAATTATGCAAGCCAATACAATATTTTATCCGATAACTTTACAACTAAAGACAGTCTTAGCTCAGAGCTCTCTTATTCAATTCATGCAGGATCAAAACTTGTGTCTTTCTGCTCGCATAGAACTAATAAGAGAATGTTTAGCATCAACCGCAATATTTCATAAAAATTTTCTTGCTGTGACTTACTCTTCCGTAATTGGAGATTCTGCGTTGTGTGCAGCAGTCACTTCAAATAACTTCTGGAATTCGCATTATGATCCTTTTGCAAAAGGAGGAAAGCATAATGAGGTGTCGTGAACAAACGCAACTCAATTATGCTTTCGTAATTTTTCTTGTAGAAGAGTCATTAACTTCCGCTTACCTTTATGACGATCCCTCGCTTGCTCCATCGTGGATTCTATGCATATTGTATGCTGCAGTGAGCTAGCTTGAGCTTACAACTGTAAATTTCAAGCCGAATTTAAGAAACGAGGTTAACCCTTTAACCCGCAGTGTTCCCGCTCTGGCAACACCAAACTCTCACGTTTTCACTGTTCAGTCACGAAGAATAGATTTGATTTCTATAAAAATAGTTGCGGGTGACACAGCTCCACGAGAATCCTTTACTTTTTAGCACGTCATTTCCCGTAAAAAAATTGTCACGATTATTTCTAACAGCACTGACATCTGCTGAAAAATGGAAGAATGCGAGAACAGCTGGATAGATTGCCCAATGCTGAAAAAAGGGCATCCGTTGCCATCGCTCGACTTAACTACCAGCAACATGGCGGACGATCGAAATGTTCATCGCGTGCAACAAATTTTCCGTCATTTTGCTGGTAGTTAAGTCAAGCGATGACAACGGCTGCCCTTTTTTCAACATTGGGAAAGGGTTGCTCCTCAAAGGGTTAACAACTAAAGATGATTACTTATCTAAGCGATATTAAACCGCTGTGCAGCAGCACATCTGAAGCTACAAAATCAGGAGTATATATTATAATTCCTTTATCTCTTTGAATTAAAAGAGAACTTTTACATTTTGCCAAGTGTACAGTGATATTTTTATGCTTAGGAGCGCATCTTGTCAAAAACACTTTGAAAAAGAATAATAGGAAGAATAGTGTGTGAATAATCAGTAAACAGGTGAGAAGACTAACTTCATACTAATTACAAAAGTAACGAAAGTTTTTCAGTACTTAGATACTGTTTTAAAAGAAAAATTAATTATATGTGATATATTTAATTCAAAGCTTCTTTCTTTCGATTCTTTTGAATCACTCGGATTTTCATTCTTTCTTAAACTGCGTTAATTTATAAATTTATTTTTAGGACCATTTTATATTAAATTTTGTCTAACATTAACATATTTCATTATTTTCTTCAAATTTCTTGGGAAGTTAATTAACTCATTATAAGTTGATTACCTTTCTCAAAGATTAAAGAATTAGAATTATTTTCGTCTAAAATAATTAATTTCAAGCTTGTTCTTTAGATAATTAATTTTTTTAAGTGCGTGAATGCTTGCAAAATTATTAGGTAAACAGGAAAACTTTAATATCAAAATTTTTATTCAGTTCTATATTTTAAGAGCTTAATCTGCAATTTTTACGTTCATTGATTTTGAACGTTTAAAACTTTCCTGCGGTATTCGACGTTGATGCAAAAAGTGCTTTTTTCTCATTATAGTTTTATCGATAATAAATTTCATGAGTCGTGAATTCTATTTGTGGAATATAAAAGGAACATTTGCACTGATAGATCATTCAATGAGTTAGACTACGTTTCAATCAATATCTAATCGTTTATAATGCAGGCTGTTATAAAAGGTAAAGACAAATAAGGGCTTCAAACATTTTATAAATAAAAATTATTTTTCAGTTTACTCAGATTTGAACCAGTTTTACGTACACAAAATGAGTCTCGACTTTAAACATGTTCGAATATATGGAATTAACTTAAATGTTTTGCCATTATTTCTGTTTGAAATACATTTATCACAGCAAAAATCTCATCAAGATTTCCATTTTGAGATTCCATGTAGATTTGTCACACTACACTTCCTATTACTATTCATTTTTCTTCAAAACTTTACGTGAATTTCAAAATTAAGCCAATACATCTAGCAGTAATTACGTAAATTGGAAGTTTCAGAATAAAACAGTTTATTCAAGAGTTTTTAAATTTAACATTCTAAATAGCGTGAATGATTTTTCGTAAGAGTTATTATTGAACCCGAACTAATACTGCTTAAATATGATTGTTAATCCTGTTGTCCTAAATATGATTGTTAATCATGTTTGGCGATTGTTGAATTGATTTGTTATCCAACATTAAAATAGAAATTCCACGCTGAAAATATATTTTTGAAATATATTTTTACTGAATATATTGCAACTGAATTATTTACTTTTTTTTTTAAATTACAGATGCACAAATTTTTCTAACATAAATTTTTTATAACAAATTGCGTGATCTTTTTGCCTGTTATTTTCAATTAACTTAAACTAATGGAGGAGACATTTTACCACTTTACTGAAGGTAGGGACTCCGCGCTCCTTCTCTCTAAACAATATCAATATCACCTTATCGTTAAAAATAAGCTAATATGTATAAACGATCTTCCTTAAAGTACATAATCAACAAAAGAATCAGATAGTAACTCTTGAATGATCGTTTATAAGAAACTTCCGGAACTATTTTTCTAATCTATGACTATGCATTCTATGTGTACGTTATGCATTCTTCAGTGTTTTGGGAAGATGAGGGAACGCGGCAGGCTTCATTTTCACAGCATTGCGTGCGGAACGTTGACACCTCCATTTCTTTTAAGCGCCTTTGTTATTTTATCTATAATAAAGGCTTTGTATCGCCAATACACTGCATGTTCAAACGATACCTTTGGGAGTGCTGATTTCAGGTGCTAGGTCTCTCACCTGGAATTGATTCAAAGCTAGGAGACCCCGAGATAAGTCGGTCTTCCTCCCACTGGGCTTATTTAACCCTTTGAGGCGCAACCCTTTCCCAATGCTGAAAAAAGGGCAGCCGTTGCCATCGCTCGACTTAACTACCAGCAAGATGGCGGACGATCGAAACGTCCATCGCGTTCCACAGATCTAGAGACCCTTTTTTGACGACAGCTGGCTGTGCCCGCACAGCCAGCTGTCGTCGCCAATAGTCCAGCAATCCCAAAAATGTGATAGATTGGGTTTGATCTTCCTGATCTTCAAACATAGTACTATCATCGCAATCCTTATGTTGGAACAAATGAATCCTTAAGTGTTACCGGATTTATGTGCGCTTCCTGTCCTTCAAAGATTATCATTACCATCCCAATTTCCCAATGCTGCTGTTGATTATGGCAAAGGGTGCCCATGTGGACACACTTCTTTCAATGCACACTATTATCACTGTGATCCCTATGTTTTAATAAATGGTGTTTAAATCGTTGCCCAAATTAATCTTTCAACACACTATTATTGTATGTACAATATTGTATTCCATGATATTGTTGCTAAAGGCAGTGGGAGATTAAAGATTCTGAGGACACTAGAAATGTACCTAACCCTCTCTATTAGCTTGGCTATTTAGTGATTTTGTCCATATTTATGAACTTCCATGTTCTTCAAAAAACACATTTTACACGATATATTACACAAAAATTGGTTGATAGTGTATCAACGAATTTTTCGATAAATTCTGAGTTTTAAAACGTGGGGGGGGGAGGCAAAACGTATACTTTGACCCTTCACTACAAAATCTGGGGGGGTCAAATGCCCCCTCTGCCCCCATCCCATGGTTCTGGCACCAAAGTTTACCATTCAGCAGTGAAACTGAAAACTATAGATAAAAAACAAAACATATTTTAAAAGTTATTGTTTAATTCTATTAAAACAAAATTCTAATTTAGTATTTAACTCAGGGAAAACATAATATGAACTAAGAATAAACTTTCTTAATCAAATTTCATTTCATCATTCTATAATATATCTATACCAACGAATTACCATTCACTCCGAATGAACTGTTTAATTCAATAGTTACTGCAGGACTGTTTGACTCATAAATCATTGTCCTAGGCAGTCTCATTTGCAGCTGATACACGTCTCTGTCATTTGCATATGATATCATCATAGGCTGATTGAGTGCAGCTGCACTGCATTTGACCAAACGTAAACGGATGTGAATGTGGTCATTAGAGGCTGACCTCGTGAGAGATCTCTGGGAGGATTTTGCATAATGAAGTTATGGAGACAAATCTCGACTTTTGAAAATTAATCACTCTTACCAGGGGCGGAGCTAAGATTTACGACAAAGGGAGACGTCCGCAGTATGCATTTTCATACCCGAGCAAATAATCTTGTTTTTATTAATTTGTACAAGGTAAAGGAAGGATTGAAATCAGGAAAATTTTTGGTATCTGTATTTTAAAGGAAAAGCCAATTTTGATTATCCCTGCATTTGTTTTTAGAAATTTCTGGGTGACGTCGTCTGAAAGTACGAATGTATTATATCGAGTGTTTCAAAATAGATGTTACAGCTATTACCATTTAAACCGTAAGTGATAGAAAGGTTACTTTCACTTAGAAAATCACGCCTAGCTTTCAGTTAAACTGAAAAGTCTAACTTTCATTTAGAAAAGTTAGTCAAATAAAGAGGAGATTTCACATATGGCAGTTTTTTTACTGTATGGAAATTAAACTACTAAATTTAATCTTTATTCGATCCCTCCTTTCCTATCACTTACATTTTGAAAATGCTGCCCTTTGTCTAAGAAAATTAATTTAAAAAATCCCGTGTCTCTAAGTGAAATAGTTAGCGAGAAAATTATTTTTGATAATGATGATTTACACCACTTTACCTACTGTTTTGGCGTCAGTTTTCAGGCGAAAAAGTCTTTACTTTAGGGGACCAACTAGGAGTTGATAAAAGATAAATGAAGATCCCGTTGTTGGGACAAGCAATTAAGTGCGTTCAAATGTAAAATTAAATGGGAGTTTTACCTAAAATGATCGGTACTGCTTTATGAAATCAGCGATAATTTAATATTTTAGGAGGGGTCATCCACTAATTACATCACGTTTCTAGAGAAGGAATTTTAAAGTGTAAAAGAGAATGACAAAATAATGGTGTAGGGTACTATGGTGTGGTAAATTTCACTAGAAACTACCAAACATGCTTTACAGAAAAATTCTAGCTAAATTAGGATTTTAGGAGTCAAATGTGTCTATCGTGTGACTATTTAACATAAATTAGCGTCAGTTGAAAAGTAATTACATTTTTCTCACTTTGGAGACATCCCCTTAGTTCTTGGCGACAATTGCCAAAATCTTCAAATTCCAATATCTCGCTAACTTTTTCACTCAGAGACATGGGATTTTTTTATTAAGTTTCTTTGACAAAGGGCAACATTTTTCAAAATATAAGTATAAAAATTAAATTTCGTATTTTAATAAGTATACAGCCCCTAGTAAAAAATTGACATATCTGAAAGTTACTCATAATTTGATTAACTATTCTAATTGAAACTATGTTTCTATAACTTACGGTTTAAAAGATAATCGCTGTAACATCTATTTTGAAACACCTGGTATATTTTGAATAGTTTCTGCGCGATGTCACATCAGTAGGTTAGTAAGTACGTACCTACGTGCGAGGTACTCGCATAGCTCAAAAACGACTAGTCTTTAGAATGGTTGAGCCAACTGTCGGCAGACTTTCACGACTTTTGGCGAAATATTGATAAATTTGTTCTGAAAATACGGTTCCAAAATTGAACACAGCAAACTATCGCCAAACTTAAACGTCATAGAAGTATCGTATCCCACGTGCAAATGAAGTAACCACTGGCAATTTCATTTTATTTTGGAATTAGGGATCAAAAAATGCTGTTTTTCTCATGCTTATTTTTGCACATACATATCTTTGTGAACATAATAGCACCGTTCGCATAGAAATTTTCTAAAAATTAATGTAAAAATGTATTTATAGCGTCCGAGCTCTAGTTGGACAGGATGATACATTTCGCCTGGCCGAATTCAGCTCGGGGAAGGCCGTGATGGGAATAAATAAAGTGCATAGAAAATGTGAAAAATTCAATAGCCGCGCAATTAAGTGATGTGCCGTCTACATCAGATTTAAAGAAAAAAGTGGCGTCTGTCTAGTTTACAGTCTTACTAAAAGTTTTTACTATGGAGCGAACAATGTAATTCGCAAAGTTCGAGCTCCACAAGGTCACTTTTATTAAATATAATTTATTATGCAAATATTTTAAATTTTAATTAAGTATAATATTTCCCCTCAAACTGGATTAAACACATATAATTCACCAGAATGTTTCTTGAAAATTTCCTAAAGCAGCACATGCACGTATGTTTAAGAATAAAGTAGTTAAATATTCATATTTTGAATCTCTATACAAAAGAAAAATAACATTTCGTGGTAATTGCCAAGTATTTCGCTGTAAATGATTTTTTTTCAGATGAAAACTGATATTAGAAACTTATTAGGAGCTATGTGTATTATTTAAAGCATGTTCAACATATTTGTTAATATAAAATGACGCGCAATTTCAACTTCAAATTCATTTGACTATTGTAAATGCGGTTAGCTTTTGTAGACATCTACTTTTGTGAGAAAACAATGTTATATGGTGTTCTTAATTAATATAATGTAAGTTCTCCTTTCAGATGTAACTTCCATTTTTCTTTCAGTAACTTAGATAATCAGTTCTTACATTGAAATTTATTACTAAACAAGGTGCTTCATCATAAAAAAATTGTTTTATAATAAGGTTTCTGATTTAGTATCCCTGAATGAATTTTTAATTTCTTTATTATTTCCCTTAATACATTTAATACCAATTAAACTAATTAGTACCAATAAAAGTCACAATCGTCTAGTTTTCTAAAGAAATAAAGAATTGTAATTTGCGATAGAATTTCTATAGCACACGATTTTATATTAAAAACATTTGTAAAATTAATATAAAAATTGAACTAAAAAAACGTCCTGTACATTTCTTGAGGCCAACTATTCTTAGTTTTCATTCTTGTAAAAACTATTAACAATTTTTTTATTCTTCAGTTTATCCAGTTTTTTCTTTCAGTCTACATTTTTTCCGAGAAAAAAATTAAGATAGTGACTAAATACATATCGTCTTTATTTAATTTGCTTTCATTGTGGATGAAGAAGCTATACTACATATGTTTCGCTAGAGGCACACTTGACTGTGATTTTAACTTCATAAGTGAAGATAGATGATAAATCTTTTTCAGAGTAGTGTTTTGCTTGGTAGAGTATAAATCTGTAAGAATGATAATGTAGTACTTGCAACAATAGAAGAAACCTCATTACGGCTGTGATTAGTCCATCTAACACTAATGTTAATTTAATGAGCCTTTTTTATTAATGTTTTTAAAAAATACACCATATAATTTGATCATCATAGCAGTTCATAAACTGGGAGTCCCATGAGTAGTGGGACACACTTTAAGAACTAGGAACCGTCAAAAGAATTGAGAATAATATAACAAATTACAGACTATTTAAAAATTATTTTTAAGGGGTTATATACAGTTAGGAGTCCCCAAAAAGTTATTTTTCATGTAGTTGTCTTGAGAAGACCTTTTCATATTTTAAAGTGAAAATTTGTAGACATATTAAGGTAACTTTTAACTGTATTTTTACACTTTTTTGTAACAGTATTTATTTTAAAGGCTGCTATAGCTGATCTCCGGGAACACCTCTATAAAAAGGCGTCTTGCGCGGGGAGCACTATATCTCGTGGCTGGATTATTTGTAAAAAAAACATATTTCGCTTTTATAATGCATTATCTTAACAATTGATTGAAGTAATAAGCAAAATAACAATTTTTGACAAAATGGTGGCTTCCAAAAAAAAAAGTGAAGTCGATTTTTGATGAAAATTTTGGACTTAAATTGTTCATAAAATGGAAAATACTTATCGGTGAGAAAACAGCCTTCGATTAATTACTAAAAAATTTACTCAAAAAATTGGGTTAAAATTTGGGACTTATAGATTCAGCCGTTTTTGAGAAATCTTTCTCACCGACTTTAAAAATACAGTTTTGAGAAAAACGAGTTTTAAGTTTCAAAAGCCCTTGACATTTGCCTCGCTACAAATATGCGTGTAACTTTGAGAATATCCACCGGATTGAGAAGGAATTTTCTGTGTGTGTTCTTAAATATATGTACATTACGAAAATAAAATAATAAAAGACTGATTTTTTGAATATTTTAACTTATGTAACCCTTTAAGGGGCGGGCACTCTATCATTTGGCATTCGCCACTACAAGGTCTAAGGTTCCAGCCATTTTGTTGTGGTGCACTCAGTGGGCAGTCAAAGTCACTAACAATTCAATACTATTTAAAATTATTTTAACTGATGGATAAACTCATTTTAACCTCAGAATTCTTATGAAATTTTCAATGATTTACCTCGCCTTAAAGTTTGTCCTGCTATTTATGCGATAACCTATATACGTATATATGAATTTTCATTTTGTTATTCTCGTACAAATGATTCCAATTAATTGAACCTCAATATAATAATTTAAGTTAAAATTCAAAGAAGTTGTAAAGAGTTGCTACATGTAAAAAGATTTATTCCAAACCAAATTTTACTTGCCAAAAGCAAATAACATAACAATTATTAGAGTTCATAAGATTGAACGCCTTTTGAAAGTCTTTTGAATAGTTGTGCTACTAGGGAATAATCGTCATGGACTTCATATATTATTTGGCAGCTTTCCTCTGGCAAGAAGTGAATCCAAGACTTTGCTTGAGCCACTTTTTGTACATATTTTTGTGAAATAAAATGTGAATTTTATTAAATTTGCTTTTTAATAAAACAATTTACATTAATAATAATGTATAAAACCAATTTTCAAGTCTCCGAAAAATTATATGGTCAATTTCATCCCACTTCTGTTAACTTTGATATTTAAATATTATTCCTTGCATCACATAAGTTATATATTTTTCTGATTGTATTAGAATTTTTTTTTTTGTATATTTGCAATGCATAATACAAAATTTTGAATACTTTAATTTTTCAAATCGTTAAATTTGGTTTTCACTATTAATAAAACAATTTTGAGGACACTGATAAGCAACATATCATATTTCTATTCAAACAGAGTCTAATACATAATCTGTTAAGGCAATTTTCTATACTTTTGTATTTGATTTTAGCGTGCTCTTATTTAAGATTCTCTCTTTTTTATTTTTATCGTACTATTAATAATATTATTAAATTTTAATTGTGTATGTTATTGTATATATATTTTAATTATATTTCAGCTATAATTAAATTTTATAATATAAATCTTATTTCCAACGTACATTATATAACTACTACAATTTAAGTTATGAATATATATTAAGATAACCGATAAATATGTTTATTTACATTTTTCTATCATAGAAATATTTTCTTAGTCACAAATATTACGTTTAGATTCTTTTTACCGTAACCTCAACTATTTACCTTCACATTTCGAATACCTAATACTTATACATAAATTAAATTTTCATTATTTCAATAGATAAAAAACTGTATTTTTATAAATGTTAGTCAGTTATAGTACATACTCATGCATTTTACTTGGATAAATAAATAATGACAAATGTTTTATACGTTTCATTTTTTATTTTGGTTACATGTTTTTCTACTTTGGCTATTTGTTTGGCCCCCAAATTGCGCCTGATTACGCAGCCACTTAATTTATATCTCTGTGGAAAAAGTTATTTATGATTTCTGCCTTTTTATTAGCCTCAGCTCATCATTAGCGTAATCTGCTAGGTCTTCATTCACTACAGTACAATCTTGATAATCTGACAAATATAGGACCCGACAGCCGCGAGATTATCAAAAATTCTGGCTTATGAAGATCGCTTGTTTTTGAACCAAACTTAAAGTAGCGTGCTTTTGTTTGGTCAACACTTTAGTACACTAGATAAATGCACTACAAAATGCATTAGGTAAACTAAAAAACAATGATGAAAGAGGGGAGGGGGGAACACAAGAGTGGGCATGCTTGTTTACATCCACGGTGCTCCGCAGATCGGAAGGCAAATGACATGTGTTTCTCAAGAGTGCCGGATTATTGAACGTGCCGGACTAATCAACCGCCGGATTATCAAGAGAATACTGTATTTTGCACCAACCTCTCATTCACGAGTAAATGCTTCCAAGCTAGACTAGGGTTCCTTGAAAAAGTTTTAAAATTTGAACAGTTCAAAAACTAGACGATATTTTTCGTAAAGTTGTACAAGAATATTATACTTTTCATGAGAGAGAGAGAGAGTGAGAGAAAGCATTGTATTGTTAGTATAGAGGCATACATTCTGAATTTTGTAAGTGTACTTGACATACCTTTCCTTGTTTTGAAAGCGGCTTAAAAGCGTAAGTCACAAGTACAGCTTTTCAATTCTTCTCTGAGTAGCTTTAATGTTAATTTTGATTAAATTTATAGCAATACAAAACAGCTTTTTTCTTAATTGTTCTGCTAAAATATATTTCAGTTTCACTGTGCATATCCCCACTTCATTAATAAAAATTTCCTCAGCTTTTCTCGATTTCAGCTCGAAATACTCAATGTTCCGGGATCATAATGCATCTGTTGCAGTTTCTATTTAACTGATCCCCATCTAGAAGCTCTCCCTTATGAGTCTAGATCTTCCTTATCAAGTTTCAGCACGCCGAGAGTCGTAATGTATAATGTCCTCATTCACCGACTGCTTGGTTCGGTTACGTTACGAAGACTGAATTTCTCCCCGTTCTATTACATATATTGCTTCGGCATAACTTCAGTAATTGGTCTTAGTTACTCGGCGAATATTTTTGAATTTCAGATAGTAGTACCTGTTACAAGGGAAAATTATGTAAATCTTAAACAAACAATGAAGTGTTATCCACTTTTGCGAAATATATTTGTTTTTGTTTTTTTGTTTTTAAAGAAAAAAGACAGAAAAATAAATGTAGTTCTATTTAAATAATTTTTAAATATTATTTAAAGGTGAAATTTCACGAAATTTTATTATTTATTTTTGAGGAGAAGTTTATATAATCACTCTACAAAATATACCTACAAAATACATATCTGAAAAATTATACGAGAAACAGGAAAAAAGTTCCACAGTTTTGTTCAGCATCATCGATTAAGACACCTTGCGTGCATTAATATTAAAAATAGAAATCCTAAAATGCAAGAGGTAAAAGCGTATTATTTGCTCCATCTTGCTACCAGTCATACAATGCCTCCAGTCTACCAGCGTACAACGTGCAGCGGGAATTGCAGAGCAAAGTCCAAATGTGTGTTTTGCTGACGGAATACGCTTTGAATATGAACGATAGATTAATGTGTAGTTTTGGTAAACTTGACCATAAAAGCAGTGCGTTTTCTGCCCCCCATTCGTTACATTTTTTGTGCACATTATTGTGCACATTGATGTGCGCAATGTATCTTATCTTACTAAATCGATGATGTTGAACAACTCTGCATTTGAATTTTTTTCCCGTATCTTGGTCCGTTTTTGAGATAAGAATGATAACTCCAAATTTAACAGCCAGGTGGCACTGTAAGCGACTTTCTTGCGTAGCACATGGGAACTTTACTTTACCTGGACCCCACTTTTACAGTTCTATCTCTTGCCATTCAAAAATTATTGGGGTAACAACGGAATTTAGCAGACATATTGCATAATGGCCTTTAATTAACTAAAAATCTTATCTAGTGTAATGTTTTTAAAGCGTGCAGTAATAACCTTCCTTCGCTTAATACAAACTTCGTTATTAAGCTTCTTTAAAATGATATAAACTCCAACACTAGCTCGTTGTAATACTCATGAAAAACGTAACGGGGCCAACCGTAATATGTTATGACAATTTACAGTCACAAAACATTCTGTTATTGTTTTAACAGTAGGAGTGAGGTTTGATTAACTAGTATATACAGTCTGTGTTTAACACTTTAATTTTGCTCCTTATGTTATACTACAGCAAAATCTTTACTTATAGGTTATTCTTAATAATAACAGTAATCCATAGTTTATTTACCAATAAATCCATAGTTTATTTACCAAAGAAAATTCACTTCCATCCGCATAGATCATTAATAACAATTTCTATCACTTTTCTCTTTTCATTTTGGTTAGAAGTACTCACTTCCTGTTCAAGCGTCATATTGTAACTGCTGTGCCGCAGTCATTTAATTGATCCCCATCTTGAAGCTGTCCCTTATGGTCTTCGTAAATCTTCCTTATCGAGTTTCAGCACGCCCGGACTCCTGATCTCTACTATCCTCGCTCACTACTACTCGGTTACGTTCGTTGCAAAGACAGCGTCCCCCCCCCCCTTCTCTTCAAATTACTGTCCCTCCGGAATAACTTTAGTAAATGGTCTTAGTTACTAGGCGAGTAATCTGGAGTTCAGAAGAATGGTACCTGTTACGTATGTGAGGTTGGAAGTATGCGATCATTAAACAAAGAATGAAAGCGGCGAAGGAATAAGTCAGTCACTCTTGCAAAAACAATATTTTTTTCAACGCACAAATAAATAAATCTCTACTTATTATAAAAGAAGGTGTCTGTCTGTGTGTGTGTGTGTCTGTCGGCAGCGTTACGGACAAACGGCTACACCTAGAAACACCAAACTTGGTATTCGGGAAGATGTAAATATGTAGTTGTGCACCTCGAAGTGATTTTTTCAAAATTCGACCTAGATTTTTTTTAATTTTATGTTTTATGCGATTTTTGGTATTTTTCTCACCTAATTCGTAATGACGACGGAAATTACACTCGCAGCAAAACGGCATTTATATCATCGGATAGAGGAGAAAATTTTCTTTTAAAAACAGTTTGTTCTGAATACGTAACATGATTTACCGATTTTTAGGAATTTTTTTACTAAACATCTGCTTCGCGATTTTTTTTCGTAAAATAATTTTAAAACTGTCGCATCTTGAATTCTATCCGTCATAACTTTTAGATATTTTGACAAATCGTGAAACCTTCTTTTCTCCCTCTTTTAAAATAAAAACGAAAAAATTATGTAAATTTGATGATTTTTTACGAATTTTAATGCAGCCTAATGTTTAGAATTCAATAGCATCAACGCGATCTTACGCCATTCATTACATTGCGATCACGGCACGAGAATTTATGTTCGGTTGTTGCCACAGAAAGGATTAGAAAAAAGGGTTTTTTCAACCAATCGAGTTTTTAAATGGGATATCAGAATTTCAATTCGCAAGTGAGGATCTATGACGTCAAATGCTTTAAGATACGTAAAATTTACGCCATAATTTTAACTCATTTATTCCAGCTCTATTTTCAACACAGGGAGACGATATTTTGATTAAAATTTACTGTAGAAATATACTAAGAAATTCACGATTATTATTATTAGAAGTGGTATTTTAATCCGGTGCTTATTTAAAAATTGAAATGTTTTCACGGCGCTGAAAATGTTCATTTTAAAAGTTACAAAGTTCGTTTCAAAGCGCGATATATTAAAATTTTTCTATTTACTATTTTTATTTTTGGTATTTAATTTAGCGCAGGCGTTGCCTAACATACGCATGCAGGTTGCGAGTATAGTTTTATTTTAACGTTGAATTACGTTCCTCCATAAAGGTCCCACGCTTAACGAGCGAAATTGGATCAGTCGGAGCGAAAAGTGAGCCAGTTTTCAAAAGTGAGCTTCTCCTTTAGGAGCGTTTTTCGATCACAAGAGCGGAGCGGAATATAACAATAAGCGAGTACGGAAGTTCTCCGAAAAAACAGGAAGGGAAGAAGAAGTTCTCAGAAAAAAAAGACTACTTAATGAGCACTTTACCTGTCGTGCTGAAATGAAAACCTGTCGGTTTCCATGGAAACTGATCGCTCCGCGATGTATCGTTTTTGTTTTTTCGCTCTTTGGGTTTAAGTGTGAACGCAAAGTTTTAATGATACCGTTTGAAAACAGTTATGCGAAATATCGAAATTAACTCTCTCAATCTACCGGGGTATCCTTTACGGCAGTCAAACAGTGACGTCATAAATTAAAAAAAAAATGCGTGAAATTTGTAAACTCTGCAACTCTAACGCCCTGTCACAATTAAAATGGGAATAAGTAGCTCCTCGAGATTACACAGTTTGATGTTTTTCAGGAGACAGGACTATGGAGGATATAAAAGATATTGCTATATTAGATACGTGGATATTTAAAATGGCACCCCTTGGATATTTTCTCCCCACAGTAAGATGAAATGGTTTGCGGCGCTAAATACGCCAATCTTATAAAACTATGTATAAATTAAATATATATGGAGAGTTTCCTTAATGGGAACCATTATGTGAAATGATTATTATTTATGCTAATGCGTAAATTGCAAAGAATCGCCACAGAATCAAAAGATCCCATTGAGGCCAAATAATCTAAGCTAAGGGAGCCTTGAAGAGGGAGAAGCGAGTATAGATAGTTTTAATGCACGTAATAGGTAGTATTATTAGATTTGTAAAGATAATATGAATAAATCGCAATGTACCACGTTAATAAATATTTCATGATATTAAAAGTGTTTATCCTTTTTCAACGGTTGTCTTACAACCAACTAAACGAAAAGTAATTCTAATTAGCATTAATATATCCCGCAGTAATTTCAACAGTAGAGATTACTTGAACTTTTTTAAAAATGAAATTCTGTTTTGTCACATGCAGATATGATTTTAGTAGTAAAATATTCCCTTCTTCCCGTATGAAGAGCGGGTGCGCAGCTATTTTAAAAACATCTCTTGAAAATAGCTTAAATGAATTCAGACGATCTCAAAACGTGTAAATACACCAAAATCTCGAAGTCGAATTTTTTCATGATTGCAATACTTTCCTTATATGGTACATGTTCGGAAAGAAATAAATGGTGCTCCATTTCATGTAGTGTCTTAGGTATTTAATGCTACAACTTGAGCCTAAAAAACAGTATGATGTAGAAATAAGACATTTTGAAAGCCAGGAGTTCTCTGCAAACCATTAAGCTTTCCACTTTTTTGATAGTGAATGACACTGACGTAGTTTTTTGAGTCATTATACTGCAATGATCAGGTTAGTACTCATGACACAAACTTTACATTAAGAGTCAAATAATTTTGCTCTTTTTTTTTTTTTTTTTTTTTTTTTTTTAATTCCACATCACGAATAATTTCGAATTACATATGTAAGGGAAATTTTCGTTTCCTTCCGTGCGAAGAACGGGCACGCAGCTAGTAAATAAATAAAATAAGCTTTTTAGTTATAGTATCACCTACTATGGCGATTAACACAATTAAAAAAAAAAAAAAAACGTTCAATTATTTATCCCTTTGAGGCGCAACCCTTTCCCAATGCTGAAAAAAGGGCAGCCGTTGCCATCGCTCGACTTAACTACCAGCAAGATGGCGGACGATTGAAACGTTCATCGCGTGCCACAGATCTAGAGACCCTTTTTTGACGCAGCTGGCTGTGCGGCACAGCCAGTTGTCGTCAAAAAAGGGTCTCTAGATCTGTGGCACAAGATGAACGTTTCGATCGTCCGCCATCTTGCTGGTAGTTAAGTCGAGCGATGGCAACGGCTGCCCTTTTTTCAGCATTGGGCAATCTATCTAGCTGTTCTCGCATTCTTCCATTTTTCAGCAGATGTCAGTGCTGTTAAAAATAATCGTGACATTTTTTTTTTTTTAATGGGAAATGACGTGCTAAAAAGTAAAGGATTCTTGAGGATCTATGTCACCCGCAACTATTTTTATAGAAATCAAATCTATTCTTCGTGACTGGAGACAGTCAAAACGTCAGAGTTTGGTGTTCCCAGAGCGGGAACACTGCGCGTTAAAGGGTTAAATGCAGCAATGGTGAATGTTAAAAATGTCGGAAATACGCATTTTCTCCGAATTTCTAGGTGCTATAAAATAGACCAAGGATTATGTAAAGCTTTCGCCTCTCTTGCTGGGAGGAGTTTTCACTGCGGGACTAACCCTGGAGAATTTTAATGCCGTGGTAAATTTAAAGGGCAGCTAGGGATTGCTTTTTTGAGACATATAGTTTTAGATTTCAGTGTGAGAATAAAAATGATGCTTGATATTCCTTGCCCTCTTAATAATGATCGAAGTTGTACTTGGATAAATGTTAAGTATTAAGATTTTAATTTTAGGTTTAGCCAGTAAAGATCTTGGCATTTATAGTGTAGTGGATTTTTCTTCTACAAGAACGCTATAAGGATTTATGGGGAAATAATCTCTTCCTGCTAAAATAAAAATATTTTTGTTAGGTTTTTGTAGTTATGTGGACCTCAGCTTCTATTTTCGGCCTCAGTCAAAGAATATTTGCAAATACACCGATGGTAGTCCGAATGTACTAGAACATTATCAAGTATTCGGTCTCTCACTAACGTACTTCGTAAGTGTTGATATTGAACTGCTAAAATCGGCATTCTCCAATTTCGGTCCTTCGCAGTGACATATCCGTATTTTGAGAGTCCGCAGTGGTCTGCTCGGTTGATGCTCGATTCTCATCAGATTACCGAAAGTGAAATCTTGGTAGGATGACATTGAAAATTTCTCTCGACTGGACTACTGAGGGACCGTGTACGCTGAAGTGATATGGTACGTAAGGGAAGGTACGAGCTGATACGTGAGGGCTGGTACGTAAGGGAGCTGGCATAGTAGGCTCAGTAGATGTTCTTGGGAATAATCAGGAAAATATTTTGGAGGGAAATATGAAATATTATCAGAGCATATATAAACGAAACTTTTCTACGATGTAAAACATCTAAAAGCTCACATTAATTAATGGCTGAATTCAGTGAGAACGTGCGCGTGTGTGTGTGTGGGGGGGTCGTAATACATTCCGATATCTACCTCCCTAGGTATTGCCCCTGATTTCCTGTAACATATACAGGAACTCAAAAATTGAGTGAACAATCTACACGTGACAAGATTTTTGCGTCACGGCTTATTAAACGATGGCTGGCATCTCATGCACTTTAAAAATCATGATATAAAATGGCCTCTGTATCACTTTCGATTCAAAAATGGCCATCTGGGATTAGAGTATGTTATGACTTAGTACGTTAAAATTCCCCATTAACTTGATAAGACTGTGTACAATATGCTATCAGCTATATTTGTTTTCCTTCCATTTTTTTTCGTGATAAGAGCGAAAGTACTTATGAGCTGATATCTGTATAAAAATTCAATAGTTTAAAAATCAAAACCGAAAGGAAAATTTTAATTTCGGTGAATGGATGAGAAAAGAAAGCCATTAGATAACCACTCGCATAACGTTGGTTAATGCACAAACCAATTAAACACCTATGTAATCTTCTGTAAACTTTTCTGGAAATAATTTAACTTCTGCGTTTATTGTTTAAGTCATTATCTGTTATTACATCACTTACACTGATAATTTCATTATATTTTATGTGTATATGTTTAATAAAGTAAAGTTTCATCTTACCATCACCCCTCCTCTGCAGGATATATCGCGCATTTTTCTTGCCTCCCGACAAGCGCGATATAATGATTTTAAAAAACTATATTGTACGTTAGCGCAAAATTCTAAACTGACTGGTCTGGAGGTGGAAAAAACGTTTTCAAAGCGAAAATTTTCCTAAAATGCTGTAAAAAATTTAATACGAGCGAATTTTTGAATAACGCTTTATGGTAAGTAGATCAGTTTTGTATTTTTTGTTCTATTTTTTTCTACTCATCTGTGCAAAGTCTCAAGAAAATATCCCCCAATGATAAAGGAGATATTTCCTTTTTTTGTTTTAAAAATGCCGAAAACTCATTAATATATACGTTTTATATTGTTTTAAAATAGCCAAACTTTCCTCAATATTTTTCTGCATGAAAAACAAACATATCAATGACCTTTAATTTATAAAACTAAACACTGCCTTCTCCCGTTTTCCGAAGAAATCCAAAATGCAAATTGATTTTAAAAATACCAGAAAATTATTCAATTATAAAAATAGGACATATGCACTTCCTCGCGAATCGTAATGCCCATATCACACCTTCTCCTACGTTCAATCTTGAATTCAATCAACTATTTCGTTCAACTTGTTCGACAATTTCACTCAACTGGTTTCACTAGAAAAGGGAACGAGTGAATCGGTTATGTCACGGCAGCCTCTCCATTTGCTTGTCTGATATTGGTCTTTCGCAAAAGTCGAGTAACTCGAACGAAATGGTCAATTTTTCCTGGACCGGCCGGAAAAAGTCGCGGATTCGAACATACATATCGCACAAGGCTTTCCACTCAACTGCTGTGGAAAACAGTCGAACGAAAGTGTTGTCTGAATTGAAGAGTATGAGGTGTGATATGCGCATTAGAGATCTTAACAACGGATGGCGCCATCAACGACATGGCATACGCAACCTTGTATAGCATATGGAACGCTCTCTTCATCTCCAGTGGTGGAAGAAGTGCAACAATTTCAACTAACGACAGCCCCGGCAGTGGCTGAAATATATTTTTAAACAGCTTTTTGGGGGATTATAACTTTTTAGATGTTTTAACTATTTTTCTGCATATTAATGAAAATTTCCAACTCGTTAGTCGATATACAAGAACATATTTAAATATATAAGAGTACATTAAAACACTCTCAAAAATAACTTCACTTATTTTAAAGTTTCTGAGCAAATTTATGGACATTCTCCATATAAATTCAAAGGCAGGACAATTTCGTTAAATCAAGAGTCAGCTCCTCTCGGGAAAGGAATTTCCTCTGGAACTTAGAGGAATAAAATTCAGTACAGATGGAACGCATTAACCCGGAATTCCGTATTTGTCAACACCGTATTTTCGTGGATTTTTTTTTTCAGTGAAGCTTTTAAATTAAGCATTTTTTCATTGCAACACTAGCAAATATTAATAAATATATTCTGACACATGAATAGAATTTATTTATAGAAATAAACTATTTTAACACTCCTAAAATTGCTCAAAAGCGCTTTCATATTCTAAATAAATAAATAAAAAGACTGTGCCACAACTCTACGCCTCAAGAACTCATAATTGAATTTTATAGAAGTATATTATACACTTTCCTAATAACATAACTTTTATTTTAGCCATTAAAGCCATTATATTTCTTCCTTACTACTCTTCAGAATTCTTGGAACGGTTGGTGGGAAGAATTTAATACTCCAATAACATAAGTCATTTGGGAACACAGTTGTAAAATGATGTTTTAGGGAAAGTCAGAGCATGATGTCTTTGAACCTACGCGCCATGCGGTAGGAAGCATAAAGAATGATTATAAAAATATTATTTTGGTTATATTCCATCATGTTTTGCACAAAAAGAGGAAAGTATGCAGCAAGTCCTCTTTCACAAAGTACTTTTTCGAAAAATATTACTTAGTATATATATAGTACTGTATTTTATTTCTTTTATCCGTCGCGTGGCTGTGTTTATTTTAGTTTCATGAATTGTATCTTATCTAAAAAAATCACTTAAATTTTGAGATTAAACATATGCATCTTATAAAATATACAGTAGAACCTCGATTATCCGAACCTCCATTAACCGAAACTCTCCGTTAACCGAAGTCGGTTTCTTCTTCACTTTTTTTTTCACTTTCTACTATCATCCAAAATTTTCTCTTAACAAAGATGCATTTTTAAATTTATTTTTTTCCCCACATTCCTTTTGTATGCAAGCCGTTCTTTCCAAAACTACGAGTGCAGATACATATTTTGAATTCCCTTTTATAGAATTCCTTTTCGCAAGCTCAATTCTCGGTATGAGTGTTCTCTTCCCCACTTTCAAAGATCCCTGTTCTAAACTGGCGCAGATGAAAATGCTACAGACTTTGTGAAAGATAGTGTTATTGAGTTTTCAAGTCTTTTTAGCACAATGAAAGGTTTCGAAAATTGCGGGGATAGAGTAATCACAGAATGGTTGAATTGTGACGTGGAAGATGCAGGCTTCCAGTTGCTCAATGATGAGGAATAATTAGTACAAGTCCGAAAATTTCCAAAAGAAGAAGATGATGATGATGAAGATGAGAATGATTCTGGAGTAAATAAGTTCAGTAACAATGATGCTTTTAAGAGTTTCTCAAAAGGCTTTCTTTGGTTGGAACAACAGGAACAGTGTGATTTCCCTGAACTCATGCTTTTAAGAAAACTTCAGGACAGAGCTGCACGGCAAAGGATGGCCAATGTACACCAAATGAAGCTTCCATTTAAACCACTGTAGGTTTTTGTTTCAAAAATAAATTTATTTTCATTTATAATTTTAATTTATTTAACAATTAATAGCCATAATAATAGCTTAATAACGATGCCATATATTAAACTAGATGATTATTGATGAATTCTCGATTATCCGAAGTAGGTTCGGTCCCAATTACTTCCGATAATCGAAGTTCTACTGTATTTATATACATATATTTTTTTATCTAAAATTTTTTTTTAACTTTAATTGCGTTTCTCTAATGGTAAAAGATGTTCTTTTCTCCAATATATTCTACTTTGAATTTTTTCAGACGTAGGAACATGTTGGTATGAAAATAATTTTATATTTTTTCTGCCTTTACACCTGTATGACAGTGGGTGGAAAGTTTAGTATTGCAGTGTTACGTGAGCATGACGTACAGTGTTAGTATATATGAATTGTTGGATTTTAAAATTTTGCAAGATTTTTTTTCAAGTAACAATTCTATAACAGTGTGCTATTGTTTTCAAGTCTCTCTCGCTTCTTTTTTGCCCTGATCACTTTTTTATGTATTTGACCGGTATAATACGATTTTTAGCGTAAATTTAATTCCTGAAGAGTAGATCATGCAAAACTTTAACAATATTTTATTTGAATAATTATGAAATATTTTCAGCAAATCGCTCAATCAGTGTGGAATTTATTACGTTTTAATGATTTTTAGTAATAACAAGTGATCATGTTTCGGAGTGGTAAATCCGGAAGCGCTTCAGATTCATCCAATCAGTGATCATCAACTGTATACTAGGCTGTTAGTGTCATTTTTCTCCATTTCGTTTTAAAATTGTTTTAAAGCGTGAAATATTATATTGAACGTTAAATAAAGCTGTTTTATTGATCAATGATACATGCAAAATTTTCATTATATTAACTACGCTCTGAAAAGCTCAAACGATCAAACAGGAAATATATAATTTTTGAACTACTGCACGGTTTATCGACAGTAAGTTATCGATGGAGGAAAAATAACATTTTTCAAGTTTCATAGTAAAGAAGCATTTAAATGTATAATTATTAAATAAAGTACTTTTATTTATTTTGTAGAATTACTATCAACACAAAAATTTTGTCTAATAACTATATTTGATGAAGAGCTGTTACATAATAATGCAGAACATGTCATTTTCGAATTCTTTATACATAAAAAGCAAACAAAGACATAATTTATTCATAATAAGTTGCTATATGAAGAATAATGTTTTTTTCATCTTGTAATAAAATAGTTGTTAAATATGACGTTATTAAACCAAACATTTTCATCTTTTTCCAAGCTACTGCGAATACAATATTATGAATCTAACAACTATATTTGTTCTACAAAATTCAAAGAATGAAATTGAAAATATATTTTTCGAATTCATCACACATACTAACCAAACAGCGGCACGATATCTAAGCAATAAATGATTCGATAAAGATGAAATAACATTTTGTTCATTTCTAAGTAAAGTGGATTTGAACTGTGAAATCATTAAACCAAACATTTTCTCTTTCGTCAGAGCTATTACAAATACAGAATTCTCGATCTAATCACTGTGAAGGTTCTACGAATTTTGAAAAAGGAAATGGAAAACATTATTTTCGTATTTCTTATACAGGTTGTTTCATAATTCGCGCACATGAAACTTTGTGGTTGAGCTTTTAAAGACAGATGAATTATGTAAACAAACAGAATAAAGGACAAACAAAGGTTGGACGATTATCTTTATTGTCAGGTGTCAGACATGGTCGAATCACAGTAAATGTTCAAAATGATGTCCATTTTCCTGGGCATACAATTGAACTCTTTTCAACAGATTAGTCGACACTTTACGAAGTGTGCGAGATGTAATGTTCGATATTGCATGAATTATGTTATTCTTAAGGTCATCAAGCGTATTATTGCTTTAGGCGACATTTTTCAGATATCACCAACGGAAAAAATCCGGAATTAACAAGTCCGGTGTAGGTGATGGCCAAAGTCCTTTGGAAATGACACGATCATTGAAAAATTCAGTTAAAACTTCAATACTATCCCGTGGTCTGTGACACGTTGCGCCGTCTTGCTGCAGCCAAGCATACCACAACAAGGATTACCATGTGGATGTGCGTGAGTTTTGAAACACTCTGTACAAAAGAGCAAAACAGCGATACAATTTCTCGAGAATAAATAATTTGATTATTTGAATTAATATTTTGTTCATTTTGTAATAAAAAAGCCAGTGATTGGGAAATCATTAAACCAAACATTTTATTTTTGTCAGAGCTTTCACAAATCGATTGTCAAACCAATATCTACTTTGTGCAAAATGTTTATTCATTATTATCAGTTTTTATTAGGAGTTATAATTTGACAATATTCTGGCTTATTTACATGGCATGTTTTTTCTAGCGATTGCATTTCGCCGTACACTTCTTAGAGTCACATTTTGCTCTAAGCTTTTTTTCAGAAGTCTTTTTATACGAAAATTTTGTTAGTAAACTAGTCAAAATGTCGAAATCTCTAAAAAGTACACCTAGCAGATATTCATTTGACAACAACGTTAGCACAATTATACATATAATGGTACTACGAAATTTAAGGAAAGAAAAAATATTATTTTCAAATTCCTTATACATAAGAATAAAACAGCGGTACCATTTTTGGTAATAAATAATTTGATGAAGACGAAATAATATTTTGCTTATTTTGAAATAAAATAGTTGTTAAATGCGAAATCATTAAATCAAGTATTTATTTATTCATGGGAGCGACAGCAATTGCGAAATCCTGAATCCAAAGACTTTATTGATTCTACAAAGTTCAAAGAATGAAATGAAAGAATATGATTTTTGATTACCATATACATTAGAGCCAGAGAACGGTACGATATCTAGGCAATGAATTATTCGATGGAGATAAAATACCATTTTATTCATTTCTTAGTAAAGTAGTTTTCACAGTGAAATTTTTAAACAAAATATTTTCTTTTTCGTCGAAACTATCACAAGTACAAAATTCTCAATCTAAACCTTTAATGGTTCTACGAAATTTAAAGAATGAAATACAAAATATTATTTTCGAATTCGTTATACATGAGAACAAAACAAGGGATGTTTCCTCGGGAATAAATAATTTGATGAAGACAAAATAACATTTTGTTCATTTTGTAATAAAATTGTTATTAGATGCGAATTTATTAAACCCAGCATTTATTTATTTCTGGAATCTGCTTCAAACATAAAATCCTTAATCTAATGATTTTATTAATTCTACGAAATTCTAAGAATGAAATTTTTAAAAAAATATCATTTTCGAATACCTAATACATTAGAGCCAAACAACGGCACGATTTTTCGGCAATAAATTATTCGATGAAGAAGAAGTAATCGACAATGATACTTTTTTTTGTTCTTTTTCTTTCGCATTACTTCCAAAGGGCACCGGTGAAATCCGCCACTCTAATTTATTTTCCGATTTTCTAAAGATGAGCATTATTTTAAATCGTAGCGCAAAATCCCTCCCAGAGAGGGTAAGGAAGGGAAAGAAAAAACGGGAAAAGATAGGACAAAAAATAAAAATGCAGTATAATCACAGAAAAACGTAATTGATGAAATTCCTTGCGAAAATAAATGAACCGTTTAGAACCAGAATGAAAGAACACATGATTTTGATTTTCCACCGAATGAAAGGGATAGAAAGTTTCAAATTTCTTCCATCATTTACCGTGATCTTCAATAAATTTGTCTATGAAAAGAGAATGAAAAAAAGACCTTTCGAGAAAAATATGGGAGATTTCTATTAGAACTGAGAACATTCATGGATAAAAATTAATCGGAATTCTATTTTTCTTTTTTTTTATATTATTTTTTTCATCCAAAGACTATATAAAGTGTGATGAAGAACTAAAAGTGTAAAATATACTCCTTAAAAGTTTCAGAGTGTGCTAAATTGAGCTTGGTGAATTAATTTATACATGCTTTGAAAAATTTCGTTTCAATTAAATTGAATTTGCTGTTCTGATTTTATTTACTTATCGAGTCACTGACATTGTAGGCATTTATCACACAGAATTCTCAGAAAATATGTGGCAAAATAGAGTGAGTGAACCGGAACAACCCAGACTTGCCTAGCAATACCGGGTCAAAAATGTATCTGAAATCCAGGACCAACATTAATCTTCTTGCTACTAGAAATGAGAATTGACAGAACGTGGTCCAAAATTTGTCGGGTGAAAATTGAAGCGGGTAGAAATGTCAATCGCAGGCCCTTGCCTTCTTCTTTTTAACGATCAGATTTTTTTAATGTGCCCATCATGTCCATCAAGACCGCACAAACTCTGCACAGCGGAATTCCTCGTTTGGAATACAGAAAATATTCCCTGTGAGCTGCACCTCTTCGACCCACAGTTTTCATGAAAAAATGTTAAATTGAACAATTACATCAAATCCGGTGGACGAAAAAAAACTTTATTGAAAACTTGAACATCGGTGGTTGCAAAAGTTTATACAGAAGTATGTTCAAAATGTTTTTTTTTTTTTTTTTACTTTCTTATTATCCCGGCGATCATTCTCTTCAAACTACTTTTTTCGTCAAATGTGCTGGAAAACTGTTGCCAATCGTTTACGGAACCAACAATAATTGCATGTGTCCGGCATTTATCTTGGCGGACCGCCATCAGGATAATACGTAAGTACCTCTTACTTTCCCTAATGACCGCCATTTGCCGTTTATAGACTGCAAAAAAAAGTCTGTTAAACTACCAGAAAAAATTGTCAGCCAGGACGCCAGTTTATTTCCGTATATTTTACCGAAGTTTTCGGTATTTTTTCCGTATGCGGAAGATTTCCGTAAAATAAACTGAGAATCTGTAAAATTTACGGAAGACTTCTGTAAGAAAACGGAAATAAGCTGACGTCCTGGCAGACAGTTTTTTTTCTATAAATTTGACAGACTCTTTTGCAGTGTAGGCGCTGGCGACTACCCCGAAAGCACTGGTCACTTTAAAGTGAAAGCATCAGATAGGTGGACCAGCATTGCCTACTATGAAGGTACGGTCAAAATGACACCCAAGCACGTTTCGGGAATGGAATCCGGACTCGTGGTGTGGTAGAACGGCTCTCTCTAACCACAACACAACTCGAGTGGCACGTTCATAATGTCCATCTCATATATTTTTTCCTATAAGTCCATTTGAAGGAATTGGTGACTTCAGATCTACTGAGACCCAGTTACTGCAGAAACTGACATAGTTGATTGCCTTCATGCTCATAGAGTATCTATTTCAGTGAATACCATGCTGTCGGAAAGCCCACAGCCCAGCACCCAAAGATACGTGCATAGATGCCTTAATGTGCTCGGTGAATATTTCTAACATCTTTCTATGTAAATTTATTCAAATGACATGCGTAATTTCCATAATTAAGCATGTCATTTTTTTGTGTTTTGTCATTTGTTTGCTCATGTTTCAAATAAATGCTATATTTTTCGTACACCAGAAACTATACATTACTTCATTACTTCAAGAACTTTCCCTAAGGATGATGGGGTATGCTCCATGTTAATCAATTAAGCAAACAGAAAAGACGAGTTTGGATTGAAAACAAAGTTAGGTCAACAAAAATATTTAGGCGTGACTGGAGAATAATGGGACACACTTTACATTTTCTCCTATGAAAAGTGTAATTCACAAAATTCCTGATTTTATTTATTTTGTTTTATTTTTTTTCACACAGCTCATTTGCATAGCTTTCTGCTATTGTGTTAAAAATTAAGTATATGTTTAATCATCAGAAGAGAAATAGTCTTAATTTAGGAAATGAAATTTTGTCCCAGACCCCAACTCGTGGGTCTAATGGGACTTGCGAAGGATCTGATGGGGCATATTAATTAGACAACTCTATATGCCACCAACTTAACATTTACTGCTTAACTTCAAAATATCACAATAAACACTATTCAATAGTGTATCCTGCAATATTATAGAGAATATGCTTCTTGGTTAGTGAAACAATCATTATCAAATGGATAGTATTGATACTACTTTAACACCAAGTAAACCCATTGTCCATCTGCTTTTTCTGAATATACAAGCTTAATGCAGCCATTTTTATTTTTCAAAAAATTAACATGAATTTCTTTATCTGGCAAGTCAATATCATCATCAATGGCAGTTGGTTCCCTAATAAACCGAAATCCTTTAGTTCTGAATTCCTTAAAATTATTCTCTGGTATGCACTTTGAGGATCTTGTCTGAGCATCTTTTGTAAATTTGGAACTAGTGACGGGAAAGCTAAAGCTGTAAAATATTTTTTTTTCGTGGAGTTCAGTTTGAGAAACTTTAATTTAATTTAATGTAAATTAGAGATTCGCTTTCTCTGGTGAGTCATGTAGAGACATGATATCATTATTTACTGTGTTGTTGCTTTTCCTCTTTTAATTCTTAGGTATTTTTCAAGTTGGCTTCTTCGTAAAAAATTTTAAGTTCTTTTTATAGCTCTTTTTGAGTTCCACTTTTTCCAGCTATATTTTTAAAGATAATGTATCTTTTTACGTTTCATGCCTGATTTTATATCAACAGTACGAACTAATATAGCAACACCACAATTTAAAAATTATTTTTTCTTCTTGATAAAACCAAACAATTCAATTTTAGAATCATAATTAAACTGTGCTTTTGCTGAAAGCAAGCATTAAAAAAGGAAACAATTAATAGAAATACTAAAATGATTCACATTAAATTACCTGTACACAAAATGCATCACGCAAAGATAAATATTATATCCAGTACTATAGCAGTTTTTAGATTTAATGATGCCCCATCAGTCTCCGTATGAATTGTTTTCCCCAGACCATATGTTATTGCATTTAGCCTTATTGTAAATTAATTATGAACCACTGACAAAAAAAAATGGTATAAAAGTTTGAAGATTCAGAAAAATAGAAATTTTGTTTTGAAAGAGTTAATAAATGACCGAGACAGGCATTTATTTAGCATTAAAAAATACTCATCCGATGCTTAAAAAACTTGTTCTTCTTGTTCTAAAAAAGTATTAACTAAAAAAAAATGTTTCAATGCATGATCCAGTAAAAGGCTGGTACAACCACCTATAGAAGGAATTCTGAACATTTAGCTATTTTATTTCATGCAATAACTTACCTTTTTCATTCGCTCTCATGTCCCATTAGCTCCCAATCTCCCCGTTTTTAACCTTCGAAAAATTAAACTATTCTGAAATAAACACTGTAAAAGCTTCATAAAAGTTGTTCCATGTACTTTCATAAATTTCTTATAAATAAATGAATCGTTCATAACTTGACGCGAGAGGAGGAAAAATAAAAATTTACTTTCTAAGGTATTTGTCATAAATATGAAAAAAAAACAAAGGTTTTAGTATTTTTACGCCATTTTTATTCTGATCTGTCATCTGCCAGTAGAAGAAATAAATCTTGTTGTAAAAGATATAATAGAGGATGACAAACGATGATGAGTTAATGTAAATATATCACTGCGCATGCATTGTAGGTGAGCAGTTGCTGAACATGGCTTAGGTAAGATATGCATTAATCTGAATAAGGGATTGCAATCATGATTGTTTGTAACATATTGATTGTTTGAATAATAAAAGTAAAGCATTAAAGTGTTCTTGATAGAGCTTCTGATCGACTTGTCGGCATAAAAATCAGAAAGTTATTGCAAAAATAAAATCATTGAGATCTGGATATTTAAAAAAATAATTATTAAAGCAAAGATGGATGATATTAAACACCTAAATATATTAACATATAAACGTTATTGTGTCCACGAGGAATCCACGAGAACTTTAAATTTTTAAAAACTATTTTACAAACGCATATACTTTACTTTATAAAAGCTGAAGAGTCTTTATTATTCATTATCATACCACTGACTTTTTTCCTATCCACAAACTTGATTTATTTTGTAAGAAATTAAAATTTCATGTAATTATAATGCACAAATATATAAAAAAAGAAGGAACAAATTTTTGTTTGATGAAGTGTTCACATCCTCACCATAAATTGGCGATAAAGGAAGTCATAATACCTCAAGTTCTAATTATTTGCTTGAAATATATACGAATCAATGCGTATGCATTTAGTGTGTGCACGCATTTAGTGATGATAACGGATTACTGCAAGGCAGTAATACGCTATTATCACTAGTATACGTCTTCGATTCACTAGTATTCTCCATTTAGATTCACAGATCTACCTGCAAGTTAACCTCTTTACACTTTAGAAAATTCTTACATCTCAAAGAGTAATCTTCTAATTATTTTTAAAAATCGTATTACACTTAAAAACGACAAGTAGTTCCCTGCCCAGGAATAAAAGGAGTGGCTTCAATGTTCATTATTTACTTTGTATTATTTACATTGATCTTTGTTTTAAGGTTTTAAGCAAATAACATAAATTGTATTTCATTTTAAGACCCTTGTGTAAATATGTCTTACAATTATTCTTATTTTAATTATCATGATATTAGTTAATATTATTGGTGCATTATCTGGCATTGTGCACAGCCAGCTGTGTTAGAAAATGCCCTGTGGCCCGCGATGAACGATTCGATCCACCGCCATCTTGCCGGTGCTTGCTGACAGCTGGCTGTGCCGCATAGCCAGCTGTCTTTAAGAAAGGGTCTCTAGATCTGTGGCACGTGATGAACGTTTAGATTGTCCGCCATCTAGCTGGTAGTTAAGTCGAGCAATGGCAACGGCTGCCCTTTTTTCAGCATTGGGCAATCTATTCAGCTGTTCTCGCATTCTTCCATTTTTCAGCAGATGTCAGTGCTGTTAAAAATAATCGTGACCATTTTTTGACGGGAAATGACGTGCTAAAAAGTAAAGGATACTTGTGGAGCTATGTCACCCGCAACTATTTTTATAGAAATCAAATCTATTCTTCGTGACTGGCAACAGTCAAAACGTCAGAGTTTGGTGTTCTCAGAGCGGGAACACTGTGCGTTAAAGGGTTATTGGTAGAGGCAAAGAGGCTATTATGAAATAGTCGGGAAATATGAAGTACCGAGTTTTAGGCTCTGCTTGTTGCTGTTGTACATGGGAATACCACGAACTACTCAAGAAAGATCCCCTTGTAATAATGTAGTGAGAGTTAACCGCTTGATGTTATTGTACCACACACTAAATAGCAAAGTGTCTTTTCTGATTTTTAAGTGTTTTTTTCAGATGCGTTTCAGATGCGTTCAGATGCAAACATTTTAACCTTACTAGTATACGCTTTTCTTGAGCATCGATGTTACGTATAATGTACAAAATTGGAACTGTAGTTTTTTGTAGTGTGGTTATTTTATTTTTTTTTAGCTAACAGTGTTTTGCCCATCAGTTTAAAGATTCCTTTTTCTAGATGGCGTATCCGGTATTATGGTATACTAGGTAATATTGTAACGGATTTCAAGCCATCAACTAAAGAGCTGGAAAACAAAGACTCTGAACGTGTCTTCTGATACGGAAAAATCTCCGAAGAGGGGAAATTTGGATTCAGTGCTTCAGCTGTTTTTTGGGGGCTTACCTAGACTGTGCAGGAGCAGACAATGAAGTTTAGATCGGCGACTTTTCTAATTAGGCTCGAAACATAAATGAATTCAACATAATCTTTAAAATATGGTTTTAGAATTAAAAATAACGATGTTTTATAAATAATAATTAGTTTTTCAATGGCTCAAACCATCTACTCGATATTATCCAACTATTTCATATTAACTTCCATTTTTAATTTTTTTAAATATTTCTTTTTTCTATAACAACAAAATATAAATAGGGTTTTTCTTTACAAGTCACACTTCATTACAATTAATTATAGAATATGCTCATGATGATTATGGAAATTTTATTCAAAAACCTGTATAGTTAGAAATGTAAATGATATTCCATAATACGCTCCTCTTCTGTAATAAAATTATTTCACCCGAAGCCTGATAGTTGAATTCCCAGTATTAAATTTCGACATTGATTGCTTATGCATTAAGCCTATCGAATAAAAATATCTTTCATATTTCTTATTTTTAATTGAAATAAACAATGTTATTTAGCGTAACACTTTACTGGCAAAATGTTTTGTTGAATCAAAAAAAAAAAAAATTGTTAAATCAACAAAATTATCTGGTTGAAATAGCGCTAACAAGATTTTCGTTAAATTAACGAAATTACTCTGTTACAATTATTATTTCAAGAAAAGATTTTGTCAATTTAACGAAACAATTTGGTTGAAATAACCAAATGTTTTGTTAATTTAACCAAACTATTTGTTTGAATTAACATAATTTCTTTGTTAACTTGCGTTGTGCTGGCTCATTTAACAAAATTATCTGGTTGATTTCACTGTTATATTTTTTATCCACCCAGAAACTGTTGGATGAAAGTTTCAGAGGTAGGAGTAAATAATTTCTATTCATTAAAATTAGCATTTTTATTTTAGTTTTTTTTATAAATCTGGAAATCCCATGTCATGCTTTATTTTTTTTTCCTCATACAAGAAACTTAATAAGGGAATTCAAAATCGCTTTTGCTTTCGAAATAAAATAAAGATGTGTACTGTTTCCTCAAATTTTACATTATAACGAGACCTAGTTTGATTTAGTAATACTGATCCAGATTGCAGCATATGGTAAAATAAAATATATGTCAGCTATTCATAAATGTCTCGTTTACACATATAAACAGACATAAAACCGGCAATCTTTATGGCATGTATTCCGGTGTGAAAAGTTTATACAATGAATTAACTATCAGAACTTAAGCGCTTTGATAAACGCAATACGAAGCTAATAAAAACATTTTTTCGATGAGTGTTTCATTTAGAAAATGAATGCATTTTGCCTTAGATAGAATATAAAAAAAATTAGCGCTAACCATAAGTGATTTTCCTTCTGGCGTGCTATACGAATGAAACTGTTTGCTGCATAAAACAGCCATGGATATAAAAACTGTGTTTTACGCTTTTTCGAAACATTTTCGAAATTGATAGTTATTTCTTTAATAGATACTTTATATGGTGTGCATGTGATGAAAATAAAGTTAAAGGAGTAAATGTCGAATGCTTTAAATATTTTTTTTGAAGATTGTCAGTATTATAAAATTTTTCTGTCTTTTTATAAATATTTAAATAATGGAGTAACCTTTAAAGGAGGGGAGAAGCTCTAAAAGGAATACAATAGTTGACATGAGGTGTCATTTCTTTGTATATTAAAAAAAATGAATAATTGAATTTACTTAAGTTACAAGCCACCCAATTACGTACAATACTAATTTGTAGTATTGTATGTAATTTAACAATACTAATTTGTAATAGCTAAGTTTCTTTTTAAAAAATATCTAAACGATACTCAGTTTTTCCAGAGAACATCAGTGTACTTCAATTGGCAGAGCGCACCGTGTTTACTTTCACGGTTCGTATAGTGTAATGAAGGTGAAAGTGGTTTTACAGGCAGAGCAAACTAATTGCGGACGCATGCTAAAATAATGACTGCATTGAATTAGCTGTTGAACACATAAATATAAAACTGAATTGTTCAAAATAATATTCCACCCTGTCATGAGAACAATACTGATATGCAATAGTTAAGTCTGTTTTAAAAAAATAAATTAAAAAGATAGCGACTTTTCCTGAGAACATGGGCAACACTATACTTGAAGGCACTGTGTTTACTTTCACGGCTCTTATAATGTAGTGAAGGTGAAAGTAGTTTTACAGGCAGAGCAAAATGATCGTGAACACATGCAAAAATTTCAAACGGCATTGAATTAACTGTTGAACACATAAATATATTTATTATTATATATAGTTATTTGGGATTTATTAAAATATAGTTATTTGGGAATGTGTCCCAAATAACATTCCAACCAATCATGAGAACAATACTCTTATATAATAGTCAAATCTGTCTTTAAAAATAAAAAATAAAAAATTGGCGAATTTAGGCGACTTAGTGTCTTCAAGTTAAATCTGTAGAAACGTATAAAAATACTAAAATAAGAATCTAAATTTTTATAAATCAATAAACTAATTAGGGTTACCTCTGAAAGCTTAAACAAACTCACGAAATTTTGATTTTGTATATGATATTATACATTTTTGAACGTGCCCGCAGATATTACTGCAGATTCTCCGCTCTTCCGTAAATACGAGATTCTCCTCTACGTCTGGCTCTTGTCTTTCGCTGTCCTGAGCATGTACTTGACACATGTCTAAATTGACAATCGAGCGATTTCGAATATCATTCGTTCTGAGTTTTATCAAAAAAGGTTTCGTTAAAATTAAAACATTTTGTTAAATCAATTTATTTGAATGAAGCAACTTTTTGTTAAATGGACAAAACAAAGCTACCAAACTACTTAACCAAACAGTTTTTATTAAATTCAACAAAACACTTTTTAACGTGTTTTTTTAATAATTTAATCATTATTAATTTCAAAATGACATTGTAATTAATAATGTTTAAATTATTGAAACTAATAATTTAATATTAGTTATAATATAAATGTAATAATTTAATAATGTTAACATTATTAAATTTCTGGGACCTTGATGTCCCTAGGCGAGCTAATGCATAACTATAATGAGCTCTCGTGTGCCTTTATTATACTATTTCCTTCAGAACATAGCTCTTCTTCCACGAAAGCTTTCCGGAACTTTAATTGAGCAAAAAAAAAAAAAAAAAATGTTTGAAATCCACAGCGTATATCTACCATAAATTGTTTAGATTCAAGAAATGTTAAAGCGCGTACATCTCAAACTAAAATAAACTACAGTAAAAATACGGTTAATAAAGTAAGCAGGTCTAAAGTTTTGGGCAGTTTTCTCCAGTTGTATCGTGAATACACGTTAGAAGCCCTTAAAAAGTCCCCCGTCCAAGGCAGTCCCACTACCACATATACTCCTCGTGTAGGTTTATTTTTAACTTAAAACACGATAAAGTAAGCAGGAAACACATACAGTACACGCAGCTGCAGTTTTTTAAAATGCTGGAACAAACGGAAAAATAATATGTTTACATGCCATGGGTAAACTAATATATACATATATATATTATCTATCTATATATACTATACAGTATTACTGGTACTCGAGCATACATATGGCCAAACATATGGGGGTAAAGTTGTAGCATTTTAGCTCCCTTATCGCATCTCCCTTGTAGCATTTAGCTCCCCTCGTATTAAATGGAATACGTCGATTTACCTGCAACCCTGTTTATAAATGTAATTTCATTGTATACCAACGTAAAATGTACATCACTGTATAAGATTAACAAACTTTGTAACTTTATGAATAATTTAAGATGCTAGAAATCTCAATAAATATATACATTTCAAAAGTAAAAATATCAAACATGGTAAAGGTCATAAAGTCAATTGCTTTTGTAAGACATCGAGATGACATTAGAGACTTGAAAGGAATCTACGGCGATTCTTTACAAAATGTATTCTGTGAGATTTCTGTCAAAGTGTTTCTTTCTTCTTCAATACTTTGCCCTACAAAAACAGAAATAAATAATTTATCTTACCATGAAATGGAATTGTGTATGAAAATAAAGATTGCTATGATATAAATATTTTTGTTTCTTCAAACTGAAAAACGCTCATTTTCTTTAACATTTCTGAAGCGGCACTTTCCGGAAATGTTTACGCATAACTCATATAGATTAAACTTTATTTTTGGCTGCATGAAATCAAAATTTCTTGGCACAAAACTCACTGAAAATAATATTCAGCGCAGAAAACTGATATTAAAAATAATATTTAAAAAACTGCTTTTGGTTGATTAACCCTTTAACGCGCAGTGTTCCCGCTCTGGGAATACCAAACTCTGACGTTTTGACTGTTGCCAGTCACGGAGAATAGATTTGATTTCTATAAAAAATAGTTGCGGGTGACATAGTGACACGAGAATCCTTTACTTTTTAGCACGTCCTTTCCCGTCAAAAAATGGTCACGATTCTTTTTAACAGCACTGACATCTGCTGAAAAATGGAAGAATGCGAGAACAGCTGAATAGATTGCCCAATGCTGCAAAAAGGGCAGCCGTTGCCATCACTCGACTTAACTACCAGCACGATGGCGGACGATCGAAACGTTCACCGCGTGCCACAGATAGAGAGACCCTTTTTTTGACGACAGCTGGCTGTGCGCTGGGAAAGGGTTACGCCTCAAAGGGTTAAATGTAACAAGATGTGTTCACATAAAATTAAAACATTCTGTGATGGTTCTAATATTTTATTAATCTTTCTTTTTTTTAATGGCCAGGTGAGCGTTTTATTTTAGGCTTGACCGCTTAGAGAGCCAGAGATTATTATCATTTCACTATGGGGGCGTCCATTAGGAAGAGCAACGTTGACTTATGTGAATGGTCTCCTAATTTTGAAATAATTGCAGGTGAGAGACCTCCCATTAGTGCTCCCATTAGTGTACACAGCACCTCGGCAGCACAGCCGAGGGAAGTTTTCATCCTCCCAACCACTGGCCAAACCGGTGCTGCTTCACTTTCCATCTTCTTATGGGAACGAAGCTTATAGCGACTAGTCTACTGCGGGGCTTAAATTTATTTGTTTACTAATGCAAAACGGAAGTACTGAATTTGCATTCCAAAGAAAAAATTAATAACAAAATTTTATTGAAGTACGCATTTAAAAATAACTAAAAACTTATAATAATCGTCGACTGAAATCTATTTGAAAAATTAAAATTAAAAAAATGGGCACTGAAATGTTTTGATAATCCTGAACCTTGCGAAAATATATCACTCAAAATTAATAAGCCTATTATTCTCAAAGGGTCTTCTTAGATATGTATGAGCAATCTCTTAAGACATAATTAAGAAGATTAAATGTCGAAGGAGAACAGGGACTTTTGAAACAAACAAGTACTTTTGAAAGATTTACATTTCAAATCAGCTTTCCTCCGACGTAATTACAAGGAATCTTTTCTGTTTTGAATTTAGGGACACTCCCATGCCAATTATCTGCATTGTAGTAAAAAAATATTTCGCATAATGATGAGTAAAATATTTCCTATAAGAAAACAATGCCAGTTTGGATGCGTTGCTTTATTAATACTGCTATGTGGGAATAAGCACAGTCTGAATGTGAAATCCACGATAGTCTGTGGAGTATGTGTGGCTAAATCCATGATCAGTAAATGCGACAAGCATATTTACATCAAGGACCATAAAATAAATAAGTTTAGAAAAAATGCGTCGTTCTACTTCCTTGTTTAACCCTTTAACGCGCAGTGTTCCCGCTCTGAGAACACCAAACTCTGACGTTTTGACTCTTGCCAGTCACGAAGAATAGATTTGATTTCTATAAAAATAGTGGCGGGTGACATAGCTCCCCGAGAATCCATTACTTTTGAGCACGTCATTTCCCATAAAAAATGGTCACGATTATTTTTAACAGCACTGACATCTGCTGAAAAATGGAAGAAAGCGAGAACAGCTGGATAGATTGCCCAATGCTGAAAAAAGGGCAGCCGTTGCCATCCCTCGACTTAACTACCAGCAAGAGGACGGACGATCGAAACGTTCATCGTGTGTCACAGATCTAGAGACCCTTTTTTGACACAGCTGGCTGTGCTCGCGCACAGCCAGCTGCGTCAAAAGAAGTCCAAGAAAAAAATGTGTTATTTTTATGTTTTTGTACTTCTGTTGATCCATTTCGTTTATTATTTTTATTACAATGGTTATTGTGTGCTTCTGTCTATTGTGTATTTTTGTCCATTTTACGATTTTATTTAATTTCAGATATTATTTTTACCTATCATCCTGTTTTTGCTGTTTTCTTCCAACACCCCATTCCCCTCCCCCTAAAATATCTCTTTTTCCATTCCTTCAAATGGCAACAACTATTGGGTACTTGCTTCTCTTTTTAATTTTTCATTTCTCACACTTCTGCTCTTGTGGATGGTTGAGCTTTTGCTGCTGACGAAGGGAGAAACTTTTTGCATCACCCGAAACGTGCGTTCTGAAGATAAGTACACTTTTATGAGTATTACTTTCAAAGTTTTAATTATTTCAGCAATATATATATATATATATATATCCAAACGTTTCAATTATTAAACATATTCTAGCACAACGTTTTTTACGTCAAATTTAGCAATATTACGTTAAAAAATGTATGGTTGTCAAATTTCGCGATATTTTGGGCATAATCTCCAAACAGCACGGCATCACTTTTAATATAAGTTTTATGGAACGTACACGAACTCTGATACACAAGCAACAGTACTTCTATTTTTCCTTTTAGGTTGCTTTTTATAAACCACAATCACCTTGTACTTACTTAGATTTTTATTTTTACTTTTTCGCTATGCATCACATTAAACAGAAAAATGTGAGTTATTGTTTAATATTTTTGGTACAAAAACTAATGTATAAAAGATTAATGGTGTCATGTTTTGCCGTGTCATTTTTTTAACAACACACATCGTTTCATCGTTACTCTAGTTTTTATCTTTTACTGCTTATACATGTTCTCCCTTTAAAAAATGAAATAATATACACTCGGTAGAAGGTTTTTCGAAGGTCACATATTTTTATTTAAAAAAAGTCTCAGACAATACAATAACCTGGAAGATTTCCAAAACATATTTTTTGCTGGAAAAAGCAGTTTGAAAAAGGGACACTTACGACCCCCCAGATGATAATTTGTCTTCCGCTTTAACTAGTAAATAAATTATGTTTTCATGAGCTATGTGGCTCCGTGTAGCTTTATAAAGACAGCTGAAATCGATCTGCTTGAATCGTTTTCAATTGTTTAACCGAAGAAAAGGGAAAACGTTTAAAAGACAAACAGTTAAATTTATATCCCCTCAAAGTTTACTGATAAATAAGTACCTAAGTTAACCCTTTAACGCGCGGTGTCCTCGCCGTGAGGACACAAAACTCTGACATTTTGACTGTTGCCAGTCAACAAAGAATAGATTTGATTTCTATAAAAATAGTTGCGGGTGACATAACTTCACGAGAATTCTTTACTTTTTAGCACGCCATTTCCCCGTAAAAAAAATTATCACGATTATTTTTAACAGCACTGACATCTGCTGAAAAATAGAAGAATGCGAGAACAGCTGGATCGATTGCCCAATGCTGAAAAAAGGGCAGTCGTTGCTATCGCACGACTTAACTACCAGCAAGATGGCGGACGATCGAAACGTTCATCGCGTTCCACAGATCTAGAGACCCTTTTTTTGACGCAGCTGGCTGTGCGCGGGCACAGCAAGCTTCGTTGTATTACTACGATCTGCTTTGTATTACTGCGATGTATTACTAGTGAATAAATAAGTAGTCGCTTTCTAAAAACACACATAAAATCGTGTTACTGATACGGATTTAAATTTTAAAACTGAATGTAAGTTTGCATAAATCTTAAATTTAGTACTAAGTCACTTCGGTATTCACCACTATTGAACTACAAGAGTAAAAAAAAAAATGTCTGATGTGAATACAAGACTTACTTCTACGTCTATGAAATTATACAGGGTGTATCAAAAAGACGATAACACTCTTTAATTCTTTGTCCATTATAGATAAGTGATCAATGTAAATTGAAAAAAAAATGTTCAAAATGGAAAGAAGACTATATTAAGTAAAAACCCCTCTTGTGTTAATTTTCAAAAAGTGACAATTTTTAAATTTGTATACGATTTCTGTAGAAAAAAATCCTAGTTTGTAAAATGTGTCGCATATACTAATGAGCGGATGAACAAAATTTGGGAGTTTGTAAAAATATTTTAAAGACATTAAGGTAGGTATATGCTGACCTAAACCACTTTTCAATAGCTCTCGAAGAGAAAAAAAATTACCATGTAAGGAAAGAAAATCATTTTTTGCTCTCTAGCAATAAACGTTTACATTCAAATTCATACATGGCCAATGATCATTTTTGTTTAAATTTTCCTACATCACCTTATTAGTGTATTGAGCACATTTTACGAACTGGGTATTTTTTTTTTCTTTTTTTTTTTTCTTTTTTTTTTTTTTGTACAGGGATTGCATGTAAATGAAAAAAAAGCGTCACTTTGTAAAAATTAACGAAAAGGATTTTCTCTTAACGTACTCTATTTTCTGACTTTCTTTTGAACCTTTTTTTAAATTTAAATTTTCCACTTATCACTAATGGATAAAGAATTAAATCATCTTAAGGTATTTCTGGAACACCTTGTGTACATACTTTTTATGCATTTTTCCTATTTACGCAGTTTCCCATGCTATTTCAGCTTTTACGCACACAGTTTTTAACAAGGAGTTTATTATTTTATTAGTTATTAGTTTGTTGCTGTAAAATATTTATAAATATTATGTACATTTTTGTTCGTTGTTGTGTGTGTGTGTGTGTGTGTTATATAAGTTTTTTTTTTCTTTGAAATCGATGAACGTGCCCGAAATGAAATGAATTATATGTATATACAAATATAAATTTTATTTATCCATGCATGAGGGATAAAGGAAAGTCATCTGAAAGTTAAGAAGAAAATTTTTGTTAATTCAACTAAGTATTTCGTTAGTTTAACTAAAAATTTGTTGACACCAACATAATTATTCGGTTGAAATATCGCCAGCCAAATTTTTGCTCAATTAACAAAATTGTGTTCAATTCAACAAAACATTTTTCCGTACATGAAACGAATTCATACGTTAATTGCAAGCAATTTACAAACAAAAGTATTATTTTATTTCTATACATCATAATTTAAGTAAAATTATACATATTTTTAACTTACGAGAATGAGGAGACATTTCTTTCACAGAGAATATATAAAAGACACTATCAAAAATAATTCACATCTTCTCTTTATACATGCTGTTCTTACTTTCATGCGAACGTGAAAAGTAAAAAAAAAGCACATTTGTTATGCTTTCAAATAAAATGCCGAGTCTCACAAAGCAATTCTTGTACAAATGCGACGCAAATTCTAAGTGATAACATTTTGCGGAACATTATTTTATTCTTGCAGAGCGCGCCTTCAACAAAACTCACGGCGTCTATTCAAAGAACTTTTTCTTCATTATTTTGTGTTGGCATTGCGTTGTAAGGCATGTTGAAAAGATATGTAACTCAATGAAGAAGAAATGCAAATTACACATGACATGAAGGAGAAAAAATAATGCAAGATCCAGCATACAGTTCGTAAACATATTCTTATTGAAAATGCTCAGCAATGCTAACTTAAATAGGAAGTGTACGTTTTATAAAATATTTTCTTTCTTGCATTGAATAAAGGAAACACTCTTTTTTACGGCTTATTATTAGCTTAAAATATAATTTATTTATTTTTATTTTGGTTTCTTAAGGGGAGTTACAACCTTTAAACCTTCAAAATATCGAAAAAACTATTATTGCATTTTTCAAAAATTTGAATCTTTCTGAATCGTATGCTTCAAATTACATGAAAATAGTCCTATTAGAACGCGAGTCATTGCAAAAGAAAATGTGGATGCAATGGAGTTTAAAGATGTGATTTAAAACTTTGAACGCGTTTTCCTCAAAACTGCATTTTTGCGACTCGCGCGCATGATTGTAAAAAAACTTATGCAGGTATTATCTTGAAACTTGTTGGGTAAGTACGTGTTATTAATGTCTATAACCTACAATTGTTTTTTTCATGTTTTTGTACCTATTTATTATTTTTAAAAACATGTTATGTTATGAAAAGTAGAGATTTTTTCATTTTCTTTTTTTATTGAAACCTGAGGGGAAAGAAATTGAAAATTAAAAATATTATTTAGGTGTAGGTTATAGACATTAATAACACGTACTTACCCAACAAGTTTCAAGATAATACCTGCATAAGTTTTTTTACAATCATGCGCGCGAGTCGCAAAAATGCAGTTTTGAGGAAAACGCGTTCAAAGTTTTAAATCACATCTTTAAACTCCATTGCATCCACATTTTCTTTTGCAATGACTCGCGTTCTAATAGGACTATTTTCATGTAATTTGAAGCATACGATTCAGAAAGATTCAAATTTTTGAAAAATGCAATAACATTTTTTTAGATATTTTGAAGGTTTAAAGGTTGAAACTCCCCTTAATATTTTGCATCTCTGTACACAATATAATAAACTAGCCGCTAAGGCTTCCAGCTTAACCTCTCCATACATTACAGCTCTGTATACTTAGTAAAATGTTGGCCAAATTATTGGACACATTCCAATAATGTTTTCATGTTTCTTTGCTTTAACAGTATTTCTCACTATATTAATTTTGGTTATTGTTGCTACAAATTTAGGTGTTATTAAAAACCGGTGGTTCTGACATTACAAAGTGTATGAAAAGACAGAATTAGGGTCATTTCTATTCATAAAATGATTATAAAAAACTTTATAGGGTGAGAACTTGTTGCTCAAATTCCTACATAAATATTTCTTAACCCTCTCGTTACCCTGAACCTCATATGGGGCTCTACTTCAAACAGCAATATTTAGAGAGAAAACAATTGAATTTAGTATTTTTTCTTTCAGTTATATCACTGTCATTAATTCATGTAGAAAGTATATAAGGCTCTTAACTAGATGCATAAATCGTGCCTAGATTGCAGAACTAGTCAATTTAGATCATTTTTTACAGTTTTCGCTTCATTGTTTCAGGAGAAAAATTAAGAAAATATTTACGCTGCTTTTTACCGTTTTTTTTTCTTTTTAATGTAAGTATAGTTTTTTCTTATTCCTCAACCTTTACCTAATACGTGCATCCTTTTAAATTAATTTAGCATAACAAAATGCTTCGAAAATGTATTAATTAATATTAGAAAAGGCGACATTAGAAAAAAAAATATTTTTGCATGATTTATAATAGTATTTCAAATGCATTAAATGCTAGACAGATTTTTTTTCTCTGATTTTTCATAATTTGGTGACGAGAGGGTTAATTACAGGAGCTGAGAGCTTTATCAAAATTAGTGCTCAGTACGCTGAATACTATTCATGAGCTCCATGATTGCGCTAATTAGTACTTTTCTGCTTCAATAACACCAGGGTTAATGTGCCAAAGAATTAGCATAAATTGGCTTGTAAGATTGTGATGGCATGTGAGAATAATGCTTTTTTATAAATGTTGATAAACATTGTTAATTTCATGCCTCCTAAGAAGATTTGCATTTCACCAATTTCCCTGCTCATATATATTGTTATTGTTAATAAAATACGTTAAAATGTGACATGGCAAGCAACCTGGTATCTAATTTTTATGTTTACTTTATTATACTTCGTTTATATTGATGACAGCAAAGGCAAATATTTTAACTTTGTGGTGGTGGTGATGACTAGTGTTATAAAAACAGAAAAGTAGCCGCTAAAGTGTACATCTCGTTGTAGCTCTTCGTAGCGTAGAAATATCCTCAATTTTGGTACCGCAACTGTTAGTGTAATACATAAACAGATATTGAAAAGAAACGGAATTAAAATTCATAGTCACAAAACAAGGGTTGTACAGCTACTAATTTTGAAATAATTAAAATATAGTAAAATAGCACATACAAAGGTATTTATCGTCAGATTAATGACAACTACCTTTTCTATAAAGTTTTAATTATTTTATCTTCACTAAACACCAGTTTTCTGTAGAGTTTTACCGTTTATCGTTTTTTAATATTTTGCGTTCTAAACTTTGGCGCGATAATTAATTCTGAAACACTCCAAGTTTCAAGCTCCGAAGAAATATCGCAAAAGAAAAATGACCGGGTGCATTTGATTGAAATATGGACGAAATACCATGGAAAGATTTACTGAATGCCAAACGCAGATGAAAGATCACGACATTTCGCCATACATCAGAATGCTCTGTAATCTTCGAGTCAAATGAAACAGAGTAACGGATAAAATGTAGGTCTAAACGCGATTTAAATGTGTCCTTATTCTTTAATACCTCAATAGCTGTTTCAGTGAAAACTGTTACTTTATATGCAACCTTATACTATAAATGCAGGGAAATTTAACTTTGTAATTTATGTAAATGTTTATTCACACACAGCAACTTTTTTTTGCTCACAGTGAAACGTTTATTTACTAATCACTGGAAGGTGTAGTTTTAGCGTAACAAAATTTAAAAATATAACTTTCAAACAATTATTCCAAGTATGCGTTACTTACAAAAATAAATAAATACATAAATAAAATCATTGTGAATGCTGTAATTGCTGAATCACAAAATGCAGTTTTGTGTTACAGTATTAATAAATAGCATAACTTTCCAAGAGATTTTTTTTTTTTTCATATTTCAAGCAAGTAATTTTTCAAGGGAAAAATAATAATTCAGAAAATTTTTTTTAACAATTCATGATGAAATTGCGTAGTTCTACTGTATGTGTTTCAACTGCAACTCGGCGATGTAAAGTGTTGAGAATTTTCTCATTATATCTTATCAAGGTAGTAGAAGTAGATCAGAGTGTTTCCTTTATTTTCTCTTTTTTTCTAAAATTTGTAAAAAACATATTATATAAAATGCCTCTCTAATTACTCATCATTTATATAATATTGATTATTAATTTGTGAAGTTGTACAGGTTGTAAATTAGCTTTCTCAATTTTTTTAATATTTTACATAATTTATTTTTATTTGAAATAACTCGAAAAAGTACGTTTAGTTTTTTTCTTCTAAGAGTTGTCTTGACAAAAATCCTGTTTACATTATGCTTTGTTTAAATTTGAAGCTGGGGAGTAGTACATTGACATGGCTGCCAACCTTCCCAATTTCTTCGGGTGATTTCCCACCACAATTTTTAAACAGCTTTATTTTGTATTAAATTTTTGGCGTTTTATTAAGCATGAATAGGTAGGTAAAAATTAGTGGTGGGAAATCTCCCGAAGAAATCGGGAAGGTTGGTAGCTATGCATTGAGCTGTTTTTCAAGTTGAACCTATGCACTATTAATTTGTCAAGTGTGGTATATACTAAAGCAAATCATTTTACAGCGAGATAAATCTTCCATTCGTTTCTTCTTTAAAATGCCTAAAAGGTTTTAACTATGAATGAAAAAGACTAAAAATCCATCTTATTACGGCAAAAATAAATTTCACTGATTTAGGGAGGTGTGTACAATTTAAACGCACAGTACATTGAGTGAGCATTTTCCCTATCATGTTGCCTTCTGAATTCCAAATGCCATTAATTGCATAGGTATTTCAACAATAAATCAAATACAGTCAACTCCGGTTATAGTGAACTCGGATATAGTGAACTTTCGGCTTTAGTGAAAGCAAATTCTTAGTCCCGATTCACTTACATTAGAAATGTGCGTAGCAGTTTTCAGTTTTATTGAACATGACTTCGGTTATAGTGAACCTAAAAACTGAACTTCGAAAATTCTGGAAATGGCTGAGATGAAGTTTTTCGATGTGTACATTTTAAAAGGTTGTCTGGGTTGCATTCGATAAATACACAAAGAGATTATCAAGCATCTATTCCGAAATACAGGGTAATTCTCAGTGACTAGGCTAACATGGTGAAGGGGAGAGAGTAACAATAGCGCACTAAGAAAAGGGCTTTTAGACTCTTGACCGCTGTGAAACCAGGAATTTATTCATTGCAGTGATGCATACTTATCTTTAGCTCTTCGATTCCCTTTCAAAACAGCCCAAGTCTTGTGGTGTATGACTGCACGTACTCCTTTTGTCCGATACACCCAGTGCTTAAAAGATAAGCTCATCTTTCCCACCCAGCATAAAAGACCGCGACACCCACACTTCCACAATGAGGAAGGTAGCAAATGATAATTTTTTAAAGAAACATACACATTTTTTTATTCTCATTCTTGACCAGAAATTAAAGACCACAAGTGCTTCAATCCAATTCATCAAACTGTGCCCCTCCTACTTGTATTCACGCTTGCTATCCGGGGGCATCTGTAATTCTTAGGATTAAATTCTTAGTCGGTTAGAATCGATAGCATTTTTCGGCTAGTAAGCACTTAACAAAAAGTAGGGTACATTTCATGGTTAACTAAAACGGACATGTTTTTCTTGTCCGTGAACGATTCCATTCTCTATTCCCGGTGCAATAGCTCAGGTTAAGGATTACCACTACACGCTATTGCTTGATTGGCTATAGCATTTTCCGGCCAATTGAATGGAATCTCCCAAGTTCTTGTAGCCCTTAGGAGTAATAACAGATAAATACGATTAATTGCACCGGTCAAGAAAAAAAAAATTTGGCGGGGGTTTCTGTTCTCATGCTTAAATTCTGATTCTAGACATTGAAAAACACTTAAATTTTCATTTTTAGTTCTTTTGTCTGGTTTACGTCGATAAGTATAATTTAATATATTTCATAAACGAAAGATGGCAGCACTTTGATTAACCCGAAAGTAAACTGCATTATTATTTGTAACTCTGTAGTATTGCTTGTAGTATTATTTGTAGTATTATTTGTAATATTGTTATTTGTTTGTATTATTGTTTGCTCATATGAACATAAAAGAAATACGAAAAATATTCACTTTCAGACATTGATTTCTTATTATTTTACATATATGTTAATTTTTATCACTAATCTTGAATAGAAAATCTTATATTCAGCAAAAACTTTTCTGATCATAATTTAGAGTGGAATTATAAAAAAAAATATAAAAATCAGTGATTTTTGCCAGAAAATTAAAAAATTGCTTTAATTTTTACAAAAGCAAACTTTCATAAAAAAAAAATTCCTTAGTTTTGGCGTAGGAGAAACTAAAATTTAGCATGTAGAAGTCAGACCCAAAAATCGTGTTGACCGGTGTTATGTTTGATTTACATAAATATTCAGTGCGGGTATAAACACTATTTTTTACTTATGTATATAATGTATTTATTCATATGGGGACACTCCGCTTATAGTAAACTTCGGATAGAATGAACGAAATTTGCCGGTCCCCAGAGATTCACTATAACCGCAGCCGACTGTGGCTTTATTTCACGTATGCAGAAATCAACAAAATGGTTCATGACAAATATATTTAAAAGTCCGCCTCCACAATTCACTTTCAACATTGATGGAAAGCTCTAAAATTTATTAAATTTAACATCTCTGTCAACTAATATAACTGCGAAAGTCGATTACACAATTTTGCAGCGAAATATGCAAATTAATCCTGCAACGACTTTATTTTACGCTCATAACATTAAGCATACTGTTTCTTGCTGCAACAGGATACACGCGCAATTCTACTCCGCATTGCTGCTCAGCACTACAATTCCAATCACTAACTCTGCATTTCCAAACATTATCCGTTCTTTTTATTGCACGCCATTAAAGTAATGACATAAGAATCTGAGCTTTGTGGCTGGTTCAAGTAATATAATTAGAATAATTTATGATCTCGGGATACTCAGCTAAATTAATCCGAAAACACATAACTGGGTATTACACTTCATTAAGTTCACTTCTTGTAATTGTTGAAAAGTCCCATGTTCAATATTTAATACAATGAGTGAAATTATTTTAATGCGTGCGTTGTAAAATTGGGGGGGTACGAGTAACTTTGCATTAGGTTCTTCCATTTAAAGGTGATACTAAACCTGCACATTTCTAAAAGTCTTTATTGCTCTATTTGCATACGAATCACATTTGAATGGAAAGAGATAGCACAGTGTAGTGTACTGAGCAGAAAATTAAATATTACATTTTTTTCGGCTGTGGCTGATGATTGAGGGAAATTCAAAACTGATTCCCTCTTTCCAAGTACGCAGAAAAAAGAATCTTATACTAAACAAAATTTTGTAGGTGCTTTTTAACCCTTTAACGCGCAGTGTTCCCGCTCTGGGAACACCCAACTCTGACGTTTTGACTGTTGCCAGTAACGAAGAATAGATTTGATTTCTATAAAAATGGTTGCGGGTGACATAGCTCCACGAGAATCCTTTACTTTTTAGCACGTCATTTCCCGTTAAAAAAATTGTCACGATTATTTTTAACAGCACTGACGTCTGCTGAAAAATGGAAGAACGCGAGAACAGCTGGATAGATTGCCCAATGCTGAAAAAAGGGCAGCCGTTGCCATCGCTCGGCTCAACTACCAGCAAGATGGCGGACGATCGAAACGTTCATCGCGTGCCACAGATCTAGAGACCCTTTTTTGACACAGCTGGCTGTGCTCGCGCACATCTGTGGCACGCGATGAACGTTTCGATCGTCCGCCATCTTGCTGGTAGTTGAGTCGAGCGATGGCAACGACTGCCCTTTTTTCCGCATTGGGAAAGGGTTGCGCCTCAAAGGGTTAACTTAAAAATCTTGTTGACTAGGTAGATTGTGTTCGTTAAAAAAAATGGATTAACTTAATTTAACATTATTTTTGTGGTTTCAAAGAAATATCTTAATGAATTAACTAAGCTCCAATCAAGCTTTATGTTGCATTAACAAACTTTTTTCCCGTAGATTACAAAGTTTGTGATTGTGAACGGAATATTTTTTTTAAATCTTTGCCATATTATAGTAGGATTTGTAATTTTCAATAAAATTTCCTCAGTCATGGATATTTCTCATTTTTTCACACCCTTACAGACATATATTTATTTTCTTTTTACTTTATTGATGTATTTATTTGTGTGCATGTGTATGGTATAAGCCCTACTCCTTATACCTTATTGAATATGTGTAATTCAAAATTTTTACAGTGATAAATGCAACATTGCGAGCTTTTCTTTCAAATATTGTCAATGGCATTAAAAAAATGCACATCTAACGCTTTGATAATCAGTAATTTGTCAGTATATGTTATATGTTATTAAACTATTTAAGCTAACAATTCTTGTCAAACATTTTTTAAATATTTCTTTTTTGTGACAAATCATACTCAGTGTTAAATTTCAAAACTTTTGTTTTCATCATTTTTGCAGGATTAACCATTTAAAATTATTTTTTTTTACATTAAACTGAATTTGCCTGAAAAAACCTGCTGTACTGAGAAACAATTTTATATCCAATAACTACTTTTCCAATAACCTGAAGTCTTTGAATAGTTATCCCAAACTATATTCCTCTTTACGAATTCCAATTAATCGGAAATATATTCGTTTCTCAATAATCAACGTATTTTTATCTCAAATAGAAAAAATTCCCTCTAACTAAATACATAAAATGTATGTAGAGTTTCAGAGATGAAATGTTCTAAACATAATGCATGCGTATATGTAAATAGACAAAGTAGGAAACATGAAAACCGCCTTTCAGGTTTTATTGAAAACATACTTTTATAAATATTTTTTTTTTCAAAAATGTGCTGTTTTGTCAATGGGTACAAAAATTTTCTTTCGGCATTTATAATTCAGATATTTTATGCAGAGTTTTTAATTGAAAAAATTTTGAAAATTATATTTTTCGACACATTTGTATTACAAAAAATAGGAGCCTTTTGAAGAGAAGTCTACATAGAAGAAATAACCTGATCAACAGAAAACTGGAGGAAAACGCAAATTTTCGAAGACCGAGGGCAGTTTTATTGTGTTTTAGAAAGCTAAAATGGTTTTTTTTAAGCCACAACTGGGGAGACACTATTTTTTAACGATCGTACTCAATAGGTTGCATTGACAAATGAAGAATTCTGATCTCAAGTCATGAGGGATAAGCCGTCTATCGTAGAATAGGAAATCTCTGCATTTTTATTACTGAAGCTCATCCATACTAATGCAAACAATGTCCATCATACTTTATTTTTGGCATGAAGAGCCAGAAAATTACCTTGTTCAGTATGCTGCCTCATAAAGATGGCTATAACAAACTATACGTTGCAAAAACTTTTTATCGCCTCTGTCAGTAGGGTGTCGAAACAAAAATTTCTAGTACAAATTACAAGTAACCATGTTGCAACCATGATTAAAATGCTGGAGGTGTTAACCCTTTGAGGCGCAACCCTTTCCCAATGCTGAAAAAAGGGCAGCCGTTGCCATCGCTCAACTTAACTACCAGCAAGATGGCGGACGATCGAAAGGTTCATCGCGTGCCACAGATCTAGAGACCCTTTTTTTTCACGACAGCTGGATGTGCCGGGCACAGCCAGCTGCGTCCAAAAAGGGTCTCTAGATCTGTGGCACGCGATGAACGTTTTGATCGTCCGCCATCTTGCTGGTAGTTAAGTCGAGTGATGGCAACGGCTGCCCTTTTTTCAGCATTGGGCAATCGATCCAGCTGTTCTCGCATTCTTCCATTTTCCAGCAGATGCCAGTGCTGTTAAAAATAATCGTGACCATTTTTTTTACGGTAAATGACGTGCTACAAAGTAAAGGAGTCTCGTGGAGCTATGTCGCCCGCAACTATTTTTATAGAAATCCAATCTATTCTTCGTGACTGGCAACACTCAAAACGTCAGAGTTTGGTGATCCCAGAGCGGGACCACTGCGCGTTAAAGGGTTAAATTTCGGTACGTAGAGATAAATTCTGCTCGCCCAAAGATGAAAGGTCGGCTTTGACGCTCTGCCAAAAAAATGGATGCTGCGAAATGTTTCACAGGGGAGATGGGTTCAGATGTGCAAGGGCTCTTAAAATTCTATACGGTAGTAGTGTTTTTTGAGTCATTTGGACTTTCATTTCCGATTTACAAAATTCTTCTGTACTGCTAGCTGGCCAAAATCTAGCCAAAAAGTGGCTAAATTGGCAACCCTGTCCGCACATACTAGAGAGAGAATTTCTTCCACATCTGAACCCATCTCCCCACTTAAACAAATAGCAGCATCCATTTTTTTGGCAACGCGCCAAAGCCGACCTTTTATCTTTGGCCGAGCAGTACGAGTTACTATGCTTTCTTTCCTCCTCTCTCTCCCCCTTTTTTTTTCTAGGATTTTTTTTTTCTTGACTTTCAGTCTTTGGGTTTATTAAACAATGAAGCTGATTTCATTAGGTGGCGTTTTTACCACATATTTAGACTCATTTGATTCCTTTCTAAGCGATTTGATCAGATAAAGCGGCTAATTTGATTAACTAGTGATTTTATAAGCGTTGGGACAATAGAATGAACACTGAGTTTGGCATGCAACTGCACCCTTGTTAATAAACAATGTAGCTCTTTACTCAGAAGAATTTTTTTTTTTTTCGAAAGCAAATTATCTTACACCACATAAAGAAATCCTTTTGAATACCGATTACGTTATAATGTTCTTTTTCTTCCCGAGTCTGGGATGAAAGGGAATTCGAAATATTGGCATCAGGTGTTTACTCTGTTTATGTACCGTTGTTCATTCTTTCCGCGCTGATCCACCGGTTAAGTTCTGGGATGTTTATTTAATGAAGTATTACGAACCATCACCAAAGGGAACGAAACAAAAATAAGAAGAAGTTTTTGGTAAATGCAATCCACTATTTTTTTTTATATATTTTTTTTCTTTTCAAAATGAAGTACGTGATAAAAATGTTTTATGTCATCATTTTTTTTGTGATTTAATACGTGTGTAGTGTGGTTTTGGTTCTTATGAAACGAAATACACTTGACGAGCGACTATTTTGGACACCATTTTCAATGGCAGTCAGAACTGTAGAAGTCTCCCGGGGTAATTGTTTACACTGACCTCTGCAATTCTATCTTAACCCTTTGAGGCGCAACCCTTTACCAATGCTGAAAAAAGGGCAGCCGTTGCCATCGCTCGACTTAACTACCAGCAAGATGGCGGACGATCGAAACGTTCATCGCGTGCCACAGATCTAGAGACCCTTTATTGATGCAGCTGGGTGTGCGGCACAGCCAGCTGCGTCAAAAAAAAGGGTCTCTAGATCTGTGGCACGCGATGAACGTTTCTATCGTCCGCCATCTTGCTGGTAGTTAAGTCGAGCGATGGCAACGGCTGCCCTTTTTTCAGCATTAGGCAATCTATCCAGCTGTTCTCGCATTCTTCCATTTTTCCGAAGAAGTCAGTGCTGTTAAAAATAATCGTGACAATTCTTTTTTACTGGAAATGACGTGCTGAAAAGGAAAGTATTCTTGTGTCGCTATGTCATCCGCAACTATTTTTTTAGAAATCAAATCTATTCTTCGTGACTGGCAACAGTCAAAACGTCAGAGTTTGGTGTTCCCAGAGCGGGAACACTGCGCGTTAAAGGGTTAACCGTACCGAAAGGGGAACTCATAATTTAATGCTCTCTTATAACATAAAAGCATGTCTTTTACTATTTTAAGAATACCCATATTTTCAAGAAATCAGCAATACGAAAATTGAAATCTTTAGTCGGTTAAAATTAAAGCAGATTTCACATTCAAAAAAAAAAAAAAAAGAAAGAAAGAAAAGGAAAAAGCCTGGTCATTCCCAAAGTACAGTGATTGAAAGGCGGGGGACAATCTTATTGCATTTTGATGGGTTAAAATGGACAATTCAAGGTCAGTAAAGAGGAGGACGCAAGAAGCTTTATCAGATGGGACTTTTCAAACAAGGCGGATGCACTTGGCAGATTACCAAAAGGAAACAAAATGATTAGAACAGAACTAATTTAGATACACTATCTGAACAAAAGTATTAGAACAGTCCGGTTGTGTCAGGTGACGTAATTTGATGCGTCAATGAAAGCTGTAAAAGTGTTGGTAGTGTCTTGTCAGGTCATATTAATGTGTTTGTGAGACAATGGGTAAATCAAAGAGCTTGGTGACTTTGATCGGGGCCATCGTGACTCTTCTACCGGGCCTGCTTTTGCACACTGATGAGCCATCCAAAGAGGCCTACGGATGCTCACTTATTGGTTCCAGAACTTAGATACGTCATCTAACGGCCAAATCTAGCCAATGAGGAAACGTCCGTAGGCTTCTTTGGATGACTCATCGAAGTACACAAGCAGGCCCAGTAAAAGATTCACGATGGTCCCGCTGTGATCATTGCAGTATAGTGGCGTGCCACCCTTGTGGAAAATCTGTTCCTGGAATTTCGGACGTTCTACAAAGTTCGTTATGAAAAAACAAGGTGGTAGGCCGAAAAATATTAGTGAACGCAGTCGTAGAACTCTGAAAAGAGTAGTGAGACAAAATCGGAAATCTTCGTTAGTTAAAATCACTCAGATGTTTCAAAGTTCATCAGGCATTGGTGAGAGCAGCCGGATTGTTCGTCGAAATGTCTGTGGTCGTGCAGCCGCTCACAAGCCCAATATCACACCCCAGAATGCGAAGCATCAATCGAAATGGTGCAATGTTCACAGTCATTGGACGTGAACATGTGGAAAAATATTCTTTGAAATGTTAAGTTCAACCTTACAATCTGGCAGTTAGATGGATGTGTTTAGGTTTGGCAGATGACAAGCCAGCTGTTCTTATGTCACTGCATTGTGTCACCTGTAAAGTTCAGTTGCGGCATTATGGTTTGGTTGTGATTTGTAAGGTTTGGGCCTTGTTCCTCAGCTGCTGTGGTTGGAAACATGGACTGAGGTGTATGTGGACATTCTGGATAATACTGATCTCCAGACTACTGATTTCCACAACACACCCCTTCAGAAATGCGATACATTGTGGAATGTTATTTTATGATACGCGATAATGGTTTTTAAAACGGTAAGATTAGATTGACTGACTGCAGTTATGGTTTTCATGGAGCGCCGTAGCCAGATCGCTTTATCTCCAGTGTGGTCTTGAAATATCTTGAGGTTTTTAATCTTGAGGTGGGGGGGGGCGAAGTCCCGGATCAGTACAGATCAGTAGCGACGTCGGGAAGCAACGGCGAGGAAGCGTCACCGATGTTAATACTTGCGTCACGTAGCGCCGGAGAAAATCCCTAAAACATGACTGGGCTGGACACGTCGGCGAAGCAAGTAGTGGTGAGAAGTCCAGAAAAAAGCAGCAAGGACAAGTGGAAGGCAAAAAAAAAGAAAGCAAAAGGTCCAATTCAATCTGGTGGAGTACGGTCTGGGGCGAGTCTCTTCGGCTGGGATATTAGCAGGATCAGAACTTCGACGCCCTGCGTCACCCAAAAGCTGCCACTAGTGCAAGTCGAATGGCATCTTAGACGGTTCAGTTGAAAGGCGATCCACATTTCATAGGCCGGGTGCTCTAACATCTTCCAAACCATCTTCAACACCACGCGTCGCCGCAAGTAGTCTGCCATACTCGAGTCTTGGAACGTCAAATGGAAATAGGCAAGCCGAGAAGAAAAGGCCTCAGAACCTTCAGCCACCGGGCCAAGTATGATCTTCAAACGTGTAGGATGGTAAAGATGAAAATAAATTTCATAGTATGGCTGAGGGTACACACCGAGCCACCATCACAAGCTTTCATGTCGAGACGCAACAGCAGGGCTCCACCAACTCCCCCGTTAGCATGCCACAGTCAAACCCGATCCGGCGAAACGCTGCGGAGATCCTCGTAGAGAGCGAAGCTCACTTATGTCCGGAGCTGACACACACCCGTTCGGGTACGATTAGAGGAAACATTGAAAAATTAGTCATTGGAAAAATATTAATATAATTGCGGTTGCACTAAAAAAAATTACGTAATTAACTTTTTGTATAATACAGCAAAATGTGATGCAGTTACAAGTTACGTTACGTTTTTAACTCGTTCAAGTAATTGCTGTACATCGTACGCGTAAAAATAACGTGAATAACGTTTCAATAGATGCAAAAGATACAGAAAACATGAACAGTCCTTTTCTATTGCTCAATATTGCTTTTACGAAAACTGTACGTTCGTTTTGTTAATGACAAGCAAAATAAAGTTTTGCTAAATAAAGTTCTTTAGCTCTGCGCTTACTCTTATTTTGCTATGTTTCATGGCTTTTTTACACCATATTAAAAAGAATTTTGGAATGCAAAACAGGTTTAAAAATACAAAGAAAAATATAGAAATATTAATGGATATTTTTCTATACTCAAATTTCGAGGAACTCATTAAGCGTTTCTATTTTAAAGAAGGGAAAAAAACGCAAAATGTATGATGCATGCAGATTTTTGTCATACTGTCTGCTTTTTGTTTTTAAAGCTCACAGACAGATTACAGGATATACTTATACATACATTTAAAAATAAGAGTTTGCTGAAAGAAATATTTTTCTAAGGAATTATATTTCATCTTACCTTTAATTTCATTGTAACATCTAGATGTTCAGCATAATCCTGCTTAAGGAAATGATATACACTTCTTAAAAATTTCTATTTAAACGTTTTATTTCCCGTTCTATAAAATATTTTACGAGATAAAGTCTATAAAGCAAAAATACAACCATAATTGGCTTCCACATTGCTTTATACAAAAGTATATGCATTTATAGGGTTTCACATTTTATGTGCTTTGAAAAGAAAACTATAAAAATCTCTTTTATGAAGCATTTTCATGAAAAAAAACCTGTTGGGGATATACTTTCAAATTTCAATATTGAATGAAGTTATTGAATGAAGTTATTGCTTATAATACTGACCCAACGAAATCATTACATATTCTACATTGGTAAATACATTCAACATTCTTTTAATTTACTAGTTCTTTTTTTACATATTCATGAAATCAAAAATTCATTTTATGATACGTCCAAAGGATTACTAACACCCAAATTATTTTTCACTGTAGACATTCCTAAATTTCTTTTTGATTAATTATGTAAAACCTAAAAAGGAATACTCTATTGTACAGAAATAACTTTAACAAACTTTAACTTTAAGAAATAACTAACTGTACCACATACAATACATAAGGAAAATATTTAAAAAATCAATTTTTTACAGTGCTTTTATTATAATTAAAATAATTTTCTTTTCCTGTTTTTCATTTTTAATAATTTTATCTATTCTGACATAGGTTAATGAATTTTTCTAGATTATTAAAATATTGTTAGACTGATCTTTAGAATACAATGCGCTACTTGAACACAAGTAATGCTGACTTAGAACAAACACAATGCGCTAGATCACATGTGCTAGACTGATCTCACTTAAAGCACTCTATCCAATTAAAAATTTTGCTCACACAGTATTTTAAAAATTACAAAAAATTCAACAGTCAACTCCGTCTACCGTGAACCTCAATATAGTGAGCTTTCGACTTTATTGAACCTAAATCATTAGTTTCAATTCACATGCATTTGAAATGTGCATACATATTTCGGCATTAGTAAGCCATGATTTCGATTATGATGCACTTATGCTTGAAAATTCCAGAAACTACAGGGCTACCTGCTTAAGGGGGTATGTTTTGGGTGAGGACTTTCAAGGGATTCTAACTCGTACACTCAGAAAAATTCGTCTTTATACACTAATTTACCCCTCATTTTTCAACGAATAATTTCCGTACTCCTTGGAAACGTAATATTTCCGTGAATTCTTCTTCCCGGAATCTGAAGAAGAGGGGAAACATTCGTTGAATATAGAGAAGTTTCTTCAATTGACAGGAGAAAAAAAAGAAACGGATATTCGGGAAATAATGGAGATTTTCCGGCAAAAATTTCCGTGAATTGAAAAAAAAATTTTTGAGAGTGCGTCTTTATACGCTAATTTATTCCTCGTCTTACGACGAATAATTTCCTTGCTCCTTGGAAACGATATATTTCCGTCGATTCTTCCCGAAAATCTGAAGAAGAGGAAAAATTTTCGTTCATTCTAAAGAAGCTTCCTCAATTGGCAGGAGGAAAAAGAAACGGATATTCGTCAATTAACGGAAATATTCCGGCAGCACTGACTGCTGCAAAATTTCCGTAAATTGAAGAAATAATTTTTGAGAGTGTATTTACGTTACATCCGGAGAAAATCACCCGAAATTCCGACCGTCAGATAGACACCTGCGCAGTAGGCCAGAACCCTGGATCTTCACACACTTTAGCCCTCTACTAATGTTCAGTGTCTTATCCACTCGGCCACTGGTGACCACCTACCCCAACGAAGAGTGTCTTTTTGTGTTCGAGTAGAGAGAAAGAGACTGTCAAGCAGATGTTCCAAAATATAGGTGTATTGCCTAAGTTTGGGCTGTATCTGTGCTAAAAAAACAGGGGGGGGGGGTTATTGCAGTGTTGCACGCTAATTTTTAAAAACATTGACTAACGAAAGCAGGTTACTTTTCAAAATGATCAAAAACGGAAATATTGCTCTTGAACTTTGACGATTCCAGTTTCCATTAAAAGTCTAAATTCAGAGGTCAAAAGCGACCGTACATTTCACCAACTGAATGAAATGTCGTACATTATTTACATTAATGCGATTAATTATGTTTGATATATCTAATAAATACACTGTATGGCCATAAAATAATATTTTTGTTACTTATTACGTGAAGTTTCTGTTTTATTGAACTTCGGATAACGAAATTTGCTAGTCTTCAGAGGTCCGTTATAACCGGAATTGACCGGAGTAAAATGGGTGAAATGTGCCTGTGAAACAGGTACAGCTAATATTCTAAATTAAGTATAATTTTTAGATTTTACAATCGAATCTTTAAGCCTTGTCCGAGTTAGAATTTTGCAGTAAAACCACCGAATTTTAGGACAGTCCATTGCAAAAATACTTAATCATTTAATAAATTCGCTATTTTTTTAAATTTTAAGTAAGTATCACTTCAGTATGTTGATTCCAGAGAAATGCTAATGGTGACTGAATGAGATTCAAATCTCTGACCATTTTGACTGCTATTTTAAGGGAAGTAATCAGTTGTTTATTAAATTATCGTCATGAATACTGACGAATTTTTTTATTTATTTTTTAGTTACTTTTATTTATATACAAAACATCTGTACAGATTTATAAATCGAATTTTCTTTCACTCTATATAGATTTTGATTTTACATATTGTTATTAGAATGTTTGAATGATAGTTCAGCTATTTTTAAATTTTCATTTTGAAAAGAGATTTAAATTATAACTATTCTATAGTATAATCTCGAAATGTAAACAGTAATAGATAACAGTAATAAATGTAGACAGGAATAGTATAAACTCGCTCTACAACGCGACTTGTCTTGCGCCAATGAGATATTACGCGTGTTTTTCACGAGTATCTCAGAGCTAACGTGGACTCCTCGGTCGCAACATGAGATTTTACTCAAACAGCGCAAAGAGAAGTCTGGGCTGTGAGGGGTAAGTATCGTCTGCGTGATTTGCTACTGAAGAAGAGAGCCAATCAGCGAATGGCATTTGAACTCTCGTCGCATCACGGAAGGCAAAAGCACCCAAATCGTCCCAGTCTATATTTGGCTTTATTAATTTAGTAAGTAATAGCAATATATAGTTAGGCATTGGTTTAAAAGGGTTTGAAGGGTTTTTATAAGTGTCTTAAGTAACTGCTACCCCTATTTCACAACGCGAAATTTTGACTTACGCGAGGAGTCCTGGAACGCATTCCTCGCGCAAGTCAAGACTCTGTTGTATACTCATCACTACAAGGAATACCTGCACAAACTGGTAAACGTGGCGGAAACGGTTATATTCCTTGTTAATGAATTGTAAAACCAATTTGTGATTTTTTGTTTTGTTTGTTTGTTTATTTGCTTAATGAAAAAATGTAATTTTCTGTTACATTTCGAGATTATACTATAGAATAGTTATAATTTAAATCTCTGATTTTTTCAAAATGAAAATTTAAAAATAGCTGAACTATCATTCAGACATTCTAATAACAATATGTAAAATCAAAATCTATATAGAGTGAAAGAAAATTCGATTTATAAACCTGTACAGGTGTTTTGTATATAAATAAAAGTAACTAAAAAATAAATAAAAAAATTCGTTTGGCAAAGATAAAAGAGAAATATTAACAAGAAAGAAAAATATTGTTATTATTATTTCTTTAATTCGATAGTTATTCGAATTTCTTTTAACGATCTGTGAAATATAGAAACAATATCAAATAGAATGCTGTTTTGGTGAATTGACATAAAAAGAATGTACCAATCACTGTTATTATTTTTCACAATTTAGAGGGGTTTTTTTTTTTGGTAAGAACGAAGTTTCTCCTTTGTTTTTATATTAAAGAAATACATTTTGAAATTGAAAATAATAACTTAGACTGATAAAACATTTGTGATCCATAAATTGAAAATAAAAAGAAATGTTTTCTTTTATGTCTTTCATTTCTCCTCCGGTAATTTTTTTTATAATTTTCGAAATAGATGTATTTATTTTCAACAGTAAAGTAATCCATAAATAGAAATTTTACTGCTTACTCTTCCTATACATTTTCATCTGTCGTACCCTAGGATACAGGGTGTCTCAAAAGGTCTTTGCCAGAACTCAACATGCCGGTCTGTCATAACACAAGAAACAAGAATTACGTAGGAACTAGTTTTCGGAAATTCAAGCGGCGACCGCTAAAGGGCGATGTTCGCAGATCTGTGGAAGCGTGATCATTTCAGCCAAGGACGTTGCAGTGATGGATGAATCGGTTTACTAACTCAGAATTGATCGATATGCATTAGGTGGACGGTGGTACGGATTGAACGTCATATTAATAAAAATGACAGTTAATAAAAGTCACATCCCTTTTGACATCATTTCTCCCTACTCCAGCAAACATTGCGATTAGGGTACATATATACAGCCGCTCTCCATTCCCACCCGCAGCACCATACATATAAATGCACTAGCTGCAGTATCCGTCTTTGACAGGTTAGTATATAATGAAAATTTCCAAAAAGCCTGAATTTTTGTCAGCAATGTAGGCGTACAAAGAATGTAATTAGTACATTGGGAACAGTATAGACAGCAAAATTATAACTGCGTATTGTTAAAAGAATACAGGTTAGAGAGTAACAGAGTGAAGAGTAAAGTTGATATTATATATATATTTTTTTCATTTTAATGATTTTAAGTTTTGTTAATAAGTTTTATTCTGGTTTAATGAGCTTTTCAAGTTTAGCGGATATTCTTAATCTGTAACCCAAATGTTGTTTGATTCACTGTAGATATGTTAATGCTATGCCTCAAAAACTTTGCACAGTTTTCACAAAATCTAAAAAAAGCTAATAAACATTTTTTTAAAAGTTTTAAAATTTATTCAAATTTTTCAAAAAATTCCGGCATTTGTTAGATTAGTCGTTGCTGATTATGTTGCCAAACTTCATTTTATTCTCTTAATCCATTTTTAACCCATTTGTGCCTGGATATTTTTGCGACTTTCTTAGATTTTTACTGATAACAGAAATAATAGATAAATTTCTTATGTCAACTTCTTGAACAAGGGATGATTTCTTTTAAAATCATTATGCATAAAAATCGAAATATCAACATCCTACTTGGTCATGTTAAAATATTTTGTAGAGTTGAGGCTAAATACTCATGAATAAAGGCTAGGAAAAATAAATAACGTTTTCGACTAATAGCGAAAATGCCGTCCCAAAAAAGGGACGCTAGGCATAAATGGGTTAAGGGCTATGAGAACAAACACTGATAGGATTTTCACAAAATCCCAAAATCTATGAAATATTTAAAATAGTTTTGGCATTTAGAGTTTAAATTAACTTGCAACTAACGTAATTCCAAAGTTCATACTATTTCCATTGCCATTTTTCAGGAATGTAACAATAACAAACATATACTCAGTTTTCACAAAATCTCAAAACCTTTTTATAAAATTGAAATACTTTGATGCCCATAGTTTATTCTGGTTAAGTAATCACGTATGACGATAGTAAATTTTATTTAATTCGCTTCATTGGATATACGTAATCGGCAAATATTTTCACAGTTTGAATAAATTTTCCTAAAATCTCAAAATCTAATTAAAACTTTTTTTAAATCGACATCTATGGTTAAAGTTGAGTGACCACCTATCATGTCATCAAATTTCATAATATTTTCTTTATTCATTTTTACGTGATGTACAAACAAACAAAAAAAGCGTCACGGAGAAAAGACAGAATGACAGACTGAAAAACTTTTCACTGACGTTCGTACTGGATTTCCAGGTGCTTGAAATGAATAGAAATCGCAATTTTTTTTTAATTCTAAGTAATGTACAGACAAGAGTATAATTTTATCTATATAGATACTGGCCGATTCTGAATTAGTAAAGCGAATCATCGATCTCCGACAACATCCTAGTCTAAAATGATTGCGTTTTCATAAACTTGCGAAGATCGCCTTCTAGTAGCGATCTTCGCAAGATTAAGAAAGCGCGATCATTTGCATTTCTGGACACATGCTCCTGTCTAAATCTTGCTGGTCATGGGATGACAGACCAGCATGTTAAGTTTGGTAACGACCTTTTGATACACAGTGTACACCTTTATGCATGTTAAAGATGGACAGTCGGCTATGTAGGGTATTAAACAGAAGCATCAAACAACACTTAAAAATTAATTTACGTATTTTACAAAAAAGATATGTTTGAGATATAGCGGTATTCACGCATCCCCTCGATTCAATCTCAAAACCAAAATCATTCGGTTTCTCCGGTCTTGGAAAGTCAACACAGTGAGAAAATATTCCCGTTGGGTATTCTACTATCTTTGCGGATAGGCAACTTCAGTGTTTGCTTCGCAAGAAATGTCATCTTAGTTGGTCGCTTGGCAGGACCGTGGACTAACAAACATGAAGTAAAATCATTACCAAATAACATTATTTAATTTATATATGTAACATAATAAATCAAAAGCCCGTTACTGCTAAACTGCGTAATAAAGAACAAAGTAAATTGCTTTCGAAAACCGCAACTACTACACAGTCCCTGGCAGCTTCGTTCTAAATTTGTGCTCAGTCCCCGCTGTTTGGTCGCATTTGCTTTTTTGAACCAAAACCTATTATTGCCCTGATGCCTTGCTTATATGGGTTCGCCAATCATTGCAGCTTGCAAGGTCACGTGATAAGACCTGTATAGAGTGATAAAAAGCTTGACTCATGTGAGGGACAGGATTATTGCTTGGCCTCTCTTGGCTGGATAATTTGTAAGCCATGTCTTCAATAAAATAATGTAAACGATAATCGTTTTAGTCATTGTCTCGACAGCCTTAGACATGCCCAAGGAATAAAGGCTACATCTGCCTCATCCGCCGCCCAGCGGACTCCAGCAACAGTCCTCGGCCCAGCAACCACGATCGGCGAAGCCTCGTTCCAACCCTGGGCAAGCCACGATAACACCCCTTCCCGTACCCGTGATGATATTTCATATATATATGTGTATATTTTAATCAGAACACTTTTTGAAGTAGTCAACAAAATGTGCTGGTTAGGGAAAACGTCTGTAGAATCTTTAAAATTTTATAATACGCGCAAAATCAACCGCAACATAAGAAACGGTTTGCATGGTTAACATTGCTAGATTCCAAAATTTTTTTAAGGACTTGGAAGGGAATAAATTAAAAAACAACCAATTATTAAGCGTCGCTCAAGTACTCAACTATTTTTCCTTCTTACAAAAAAAAAAAAAAAACTAAAAAACTCGAGAGGTAGTGATATTTACCCTTGAAATCGCTTCACAATTAGGTTTTTTTTTCCAATTTTTATAAGTTTTTTTAAACTTTGTATACATTATTTATATCATTTAAATTACAAGCTTTAAAAATTAATAAAATTCGAAAAAAATTCTTTGTCAGTTTATTAACAGTGGGTTTCATAGCAGGTTTCGCCTAGCATCAACCCAACCTGTGGCCGAGCGCATAATGCTCTCAACTGGAAGAAGCCTGTGGCTGGAAGACCCTGGGAGACGACTGTGCCTGGAACCAGGAAGTTCCTGGTTCAAATCCAGGTCACTTCCGTAGACTTAACCGTTCGGAGCTCGAAGGTATTCGAAACTTCGTGTAAATACGAGGTAAGACCTCTTATAAAGATCCTCATGGAGGGCACCACGCTTTTTGTAGATAATCGGCCGTAATCCCACAATTCAAATAAAATCTCGTGTAGCATCTTAAATATAAATGCCAATATCTCGTTGGAGTTTAAAAAGTATTATAAATTAACAATAATTACAAAATCTGCAACAGTTCTAAGTACAAATTTAAATTTATAAAGCAGATGTGAATACAAAAAGGGTTTGATTTTTGGACATAGTTGGGAAGAAAAATTAAACTCTTTAGTGGTTAATCAACTTGAATATTATATATATTCAACTTTTCTGAATAAACTAAAAAAATGCTAAAGAAAGAAGAATTTTTACATTCCAACATCAGCAATTTAAACTTTACCAACTCCTTTCATAAGTTTGTGAAACACCCTGACGATATCTTTAGCAAAGCAAGTTTCGTTTTAATTACCAAATAAAAATACACTCCTAAAACAATAATTTCGTTAAATTTATAAATCTAAAACTTCGCAATGAACACTATGTTAAACATTGATGACATACTTATAGACACGAAGTATTTTACATTAAATTTCAGATGATTTATGCTTTAAATGCATTATGTATACATTATAAGAATCTAAACTGACGATTGCATTGTGTTTCGTATATTAGAAATTATCTTTTGTTTATTATATACAATCCAAATGCATGTTTTACTAAATTGAATGTCATATCACTCATGTCATGCATAGCTCGCTTACTGTTTTATAAATCGTAAATGTAATTGGCATGTAATTGCTACCTTAAAAATTAAATGATTCAACTAATTAATAAATTATTCTTGAATGATAAATGCAATCTGCAAAGGGAATATGCTTGAACGTGTAGCTACCGACAGAATATATTAACTAAGGTTATGAAATGTAACCCAAAATCAATTAGATGTGTAAAACTCATTTTTCAAAGATAATTAAATCTAAGAACAGTTTAGTGTAATTTCTATTAATTTTCTCGATTTGACAAATGCTTATTGTAACTTTATTCCAGGAATAATAATTATGCTGAAATCCAATATGCCAAATAATTTGTTTGTTTCTTTGAGTCTGGTTAAATGAATATTTTAATAATGGCATTTTAATTAAAGTTCACCTATTCAGAGCCGTGTTCAGAGGAAACTACTGGTCAGAACAAATTTTCGTGAAACCTTAGAGGGACAGGGGGAGACAGATTTGCTTGGGGGGAAAAAAAAAGAAGTTTGAAAATTCACCACTAGGTGGCGTTTTATAATATTATGCTTTCAGATATGCAAATTCTCTCCCCGTGCAGAAGTATAAAACATCAGCTTCACAACATCCTCATTGTTTCCTTAGGCGGAAGTGACGTTTGCTAGATGTGAAATTCCGTAGGAATTTTGGTATGGAATTTGAGTATCTTCAGTGGACCTGCGTTTAATACACTTAAATTAATTATTATAAATTAATAATTTATTTAATTTTAGTGCCTGCCATCTGCTATTAAATACAAGAATTAAAACGCACATTCTAAATTACCTTATAAATATTATTTTCTAATTATACCAGCCTGGGGTTTGAAACCTGAATCGTAGGGTAAGAGGTCACTACGCTAGCCACTAGACGCTTTTTGACTTGTGATGCGATGAATAATAATGTTGTGTTATGCCAAAGCTACGCGAGGGCTATTTGCTAAGAATTGGGGGGGTGCCTTGGTCAGAGGACTTTTTAAGTTGTTTTAGCGTACACTTTACCTCTGGAGAAAACCAATGTGATAAGATGAAATATGATTTGAGTGATTCAGACTTGCGCACATCGATAATAACTCTTGGTAGAGAGTGAACTAGTGTACGGAAAGTAGATCACATTTCCCTGGAGTCGTTAGACGGCGCTTCTTTGTAATAGTATTAGAGTGGTGTCAGGTATTTGGGCCCCAGGGCAGGTATTTACGATGACCACCCACTCAAATAAAAAGATCAAAACCTTCTGCATGATAAAACTTCTATCAAAATTTGCAAGTATTTTATCAGAATTATTTTAAAGTAATGTACATATAATTCTTAAATTATTTCTTAAGATATACAGAGAATAACTTGATACAATTAAATCTAAGACTTTTTTAATGTTGAGTGCTCGATATTTGAAAACAAAACCAGAGTTATTATAGTGTTCGTTGTCAAATGAATAACACAGAAAGAAAAACCGTTAGTAAACACCAATGAGAGTTAATGCCACAGACCGATTTCGGTAAGTATGACTTACCAACATCAGTGTGAGAATGTATTCTCGCACTGATGTTGGTCAGTCATACTTACAAAGAACGGTTTGCAGCTTTAAATCTCATTGGTGTTTGCTAATGTTATTTTTGCCGTGTTACGGCAGAGTTACTTTCTTTCCCGTGGTATTTATACGCTAAATATTCGTTACATACGTCCTCCATGCCTGCCCCCCCTAAGGCCCCGGCCCATAGCTACTGTTCCCCTTGCCCCCCCCCCCTTTTCGCGGTGGCCCTGGTGGTGTAGTCTCACTTTTACAGATCGAGCAAGGAGAAATAATCTTTTCAGCCCCTTGAAGAATCATAAGGCAGTTTTCAATGATGGCAACTTTTCAGAAGGGTGATATCCTCACTCCAAAAGTTTAAGAAAGAAGATAGTTTATATAATATATTCGTGAATGTTATAGCTAACAAAAGTATAAATGCTGTGAAAGCTTAGGGGTAGACGCGAGACGATTTTTTGCGAGATGAGACAGAGATTTACAGTTTTTTTGCGAGACGAGACAAACATTTTTAACATTACGGTATAGGTATTTTGCGAGACGAGACAAAGCTTTCGGGCTGTTTTGCGAGACGCAAGACGCCTATTTTTCGTCTCGCGTCCATCCCTATGAAAACTGGTATTCTATAAATACTTGCGTTCTACTTTTTAACTACATATAGAGTAATAAACCAAATGAAACAAGTCACTTCCTATAACTTGACGCTATAAAATATATTTTATGTATAAAAAATGGATTTAATACAATAGTTACCTAGAAATCTAATTATTTATGGAATTTTCTCTTTATAAAGCACATATAGTACCACAGATTTTAAATATCTGTGTATTGTTAATTAAATTTTTAAGACGTGTAGTTTCCTTATATTCAAAATTATTTCATTAAAAGGAGTGAAATCCTAAAATGACTTCTTTTTACATACATGCGTAGAATAAATATGAAACTATCAATTTAATGGTTAATTTTACTTTCATCTTACGTGACAGCGCCCAGCATCAATCAATATCCTTCCTGGCAAAATCAATACCATGCTTGGTTTCAAAATGGGTTTTTAAAAGCACATGAATAATTCAACTCAGCTCTGTTTTAATTTTAGAAGCAAGCGGATTTAAAAAGCATTTGAATCCTTCTTAATTAAAACATTCAATTTCCTATTATAGATTAAAAATATATCCCCACAAAAAACAATGATTGCATTTTCTTTATTATCTTTTTTAGAACAGCGAAGAGAGGAATGCATTCGTTTATCTTTCTTTTAGTTATAAAGTACAATCTTGATAATCGACATATATAAGACCAATCTAGACAACAGCCGGATTATTGAAAAATTCTGGATTATCAAGATTTCTTGTTTGTAACACAAAGTCGTGTGCCGACCGGATTGTATGGTGGGTAAAGAACCGTACTACGGTTTCGGGTTCAACTCCCGGCGGTCGGGGTTCGATCCTCGACTGGACGTGGTTGTCGTATGTCCGTCCCTTCATAGGAGGCGACGTTGTTCCACCTACTAGGTGCCCCCTAATAATAAAGTGGCCAACAATTCCGGCCCGTTGTGGTCAAAGCCTTCCAAGGTAGCTGCCGGCCATTGCAAAAAAAAAAAAAAAAAAAAAGTCGTGTGATTTTATTTGGTCAACATTATAGTACACTTTATAAATGCACTACAAAATACCGTAGGTAAAGTAGAAATCAATGACAAAAGAAGGAGGGCAGCACAAAAGCGGGCATGCTTTATATCCGCGAAGGTCGGCAGATATACTGAATGTAAACATTTAATAAATATAATTATGAACTTCGGCACCTGCCTGGAAATAACTTCCTGCCAGTCGCTTCTACAGCTTCCCGAAGAGATAGAAATCACTGGGTGCGAGATCCGAGTTGTAAAGAAGATGTCATCGTATAAGCTGGATCCAGAAAGTTCCATCAAAAGCATTGCAGCCAACCATGTGTCACCTAACGGCATTTGATTGCTGTGATCGTTTCTTGTACTTGGACTTGGAATTTCATTTGATTAGGGAGTATATGTATCCATGAAGCTCTTGTTAAATTACTTGTCTTTATTTCTCTTTCAGATGATAAAGCTTCATATTCCCTTGGTTCCTTCCACTTATTTTTGTCTTTACTTATATAGCCTGTGTGCACGCGTATTTAATTTATATTTCAATTCTCAAAAAGGTGCGACCTAGATGACTTGTGAAGAGCGAAAATTTTACGTATAATGAATTCCACTGTTTGTTAATTTACTTACAAAATGTTTCGAAAAAAGCGTCAAAACTTTAAGAGGTAGTAGTAAACATCACAAGAAACAACTTGGCCAAAGAATGCATGGTCAAAATTAAAATGCAACGGTACTAGAAAGCTCCAAAATATCACTTTCCTACATGAACTGTATGCAGTCTACTATAAAGAACATGTATGAGAAGGTATAAATCCAGATGCGCATCAGCGACGACATTTCCTATCAGTGTTTTCGCAGGAATAATCAGTCACCAGCTTTTCGTACCTTACATTCTACGAGATCAACTTGAAGCAGTGGCGTAGCCAAGGGGGGATAGGGGGGTCACAACCCCAACCCCCATGAGGAATATTTTGCCATACTAAATGTATATTCTTCACTCCCTTATCGCACACACGTATACATATATGTGAGTTCCAGTAGTCGTAACACCCATTAAAATTTTCTGGCTACGCCACTGACCTACACACACACATATGTGTGAAAAGTTGAACTAGGACAGCTTTTTCTCACGTGTAAAATAACTACATGAATGAAGTGCTCCAATTTCTATTTGAATGTATTACAATGTATTTGAATGAATTAGAACGTTGGTTTCAAAAATGACTATTTTTTAATGTATAAAAACTATATTCTAGGGTATATAAATTATTTGTCGGAAATATATAGGTTTTGTTCTATCCCGGTTTTGTCCAATAATGTCGCCATAGCTAAATAAGGCATAAATCTTTCAAATGTGATACAAAACTTGATTCCATAATTTAAAATAATGCGTAAAATCCTTCTTTGGGATATAGGGAAAAAAGGAAATTACCCTTCTCTAATGGGGGTGAAAAATTCCTGCCTGGAAATAAAAGAAAAAAAAATCTGATTCTGTAGCTGAAAATAACGGAGAGAAACCGTTTTGTAAGATAACTTGTGAACAGACATTAACCGTTTTCCGGCACCGGAAATGGGAAAACGGTTATTGTCCGCAGACAATGACCGTTTATTTCAGTAAACTTTTATAACAGTGAGCGTAATTTTGGATGTGTGTAGATAATTTCCTAAAAATTTAACTTTTTTTCACCTCGAGTGGACTATAGAAAGTTATCTATTGAAACTTGCCCACTTTATAGGATTTTTATTGGCGCACGTAATATGAACCGTTTAGTTGTGAAACACCTAGCTGCTAGTGGTTTGGGGAAATGTAGAAAAAGCTGTTATTAGAAGCGCATGTCTTCTCAATAAAACTGTAATTTCAGACTATTCTGTGGAGCTGTATAAGTGGTCCCAATTGAAGGGTTTTTCATAGAATATGCATCTGGCCGTAAATCATAGATTTTTGATGCAAAGTCCCTTTCATCAAAGAAGTGATGACTTACTTGGTTTATCAAAAAAATTCATCAAATATTATTTGCTGGTTGCATTATTTTAATATTTATAGCAACATATAATTGAGTTGGTAATCGTTGGATAATTCATGTGTTTGATATGATAATATGATATCTACTATTTTACTACATTTTGGTTAAAAACTAATATTGGTACAATTAAATGAGATATGTAACTAAATAAATAAATACGCATTTTATCTGTTAAAAATTTTGTTTTATTCCTAGAAGGTTTTCTAATTTTCAAATTTTTATCAACAAAAAAAAAAAAAAAAAAAAAAAAAAAAACCAATCAAATAGAGTTCAAAGCAGACTCATATTAAATCTAAACCTAAAGTCCGAAACATATTAATATTTAAGGTTTAGTCTTTGAAACCACAGAGAGTTCGTGCTCGACTCGTAATCGGTATAAGCCTATAGTCCGAACTAAGCAGTTCAAGCCCAATTGAAGAAGAAGTATTTGAGTTCGTTTATGACTCAGTCAGGGGCGTAGCCAGAAATTTTTCATGGGGGGGGGGGGTTACGACTACTACAACTCAAATATATGTATACGTGTGTGTGATAATGTAGTGAAGAATATACATTTTGCCCCCTAACCCCCCCCTTGGCTACGCCCCTGGACTCAGTACATCTCAGCTAGAAAAGTTCGAAATAATCATGTGTTTCAGCTTGGAAGTTTTTTAATTTCATTAAGGCTCTTTCATTCTGATTTTAAAATGTGTTCTGATATTAAAATGTATCATAATTTGCTATAAGAGCACGAAAAGAGGAGTTTAAAGCTTGTCTCTACTGAAACCTAAGCCTCAAGTCCGAAGCAAAATATTCTTTCAGGCTGAGTTTTGAAAGCAGGTCTTGCTTCACTCCTCCTCAGTTCAAAACAGTCTGTATAGCTCTTATGTTGTGAAAATCCTTTAGAGACATGTCTCTTTGGCTGTGTGAGAAAGTTTTCAAATACGTGTTCGATCTTGGTAGTCCAGTATCGGTTTAAAAAGAAACAATCGAGTTGTTTTTTCATGGGTAAAACGTCAGCTGTCAGATCGAAACAGTCTGGTCTTCCAGCTTTAAGGTTGTTTGAATTCATCAACAACTCATCCAACTACTGAAAAACAGTTCAAATCAGACTCTTATTCAAGTCAAAGACCAAGTTTGGAACTTTGCATTATTTCAGGCTTAATTTTTGAAGGCACTGAGTTCTAGTTTGACTCGCAGTCACTATGAGCCTATAGTCCGAACTTAGTTGTTCAAGCTCAATTTAGAAATTTATCAGTCAAGTTTATTTCTGACTCAGCAAGGCTCAGATAAATGTTCGAAATTGTATGATATTTAAGCTCTGATATGCCTTATAAGTTCAGAAACAGTTCGTCCATTTTTGTCGAAGGCTAAGAAATCGGGAGGTTTTGAAAGCACTCGAATATGGCTATCATTGTTTATTTAGTTGTAGTTCAGGCAATGGTGCTACATTCTCATCATCAGAGTTTCTTAATCACTCATATTTTTGGCGCATCTACAGCAACAGATTTTTCGGAAAAACTTCTTTAGACTTTTGCCATTTTTTCTTTTTACACTGACATTACTTATGTCTTGAGTCTCATCAACGATGGCCGATGCTTCATTATTTGTAAGAGGAACGTTTTCACCTTTAAAAGACGGTGCCTGCAATTCATCCACGTATGTTAATGCTAATAGTTTAGGAAATGTTTTTTCGATATCAGCTGCTACTGAGATCCTACCTCCATCACTGAAATCTTCATCAAACGGTTCTTCAATTGGAATTCTTCCAAATGATTGCGCAGTTTGCTCTATTTCCGAAAACTCATAAGGAATTAAACTGTAGAAATCATTTAGATCACCTATGAAAAGTGAATAGCTACAGCTGAGACGGTTATGTCCATCAGCAGATGTATCTGTTGAAAACAAACCCAGTTTCTTGGAGAGCACGTATACGCCATAAGTCGCTGCGGCAGCGAGGCCTAAGAACTTTAAGTTATTCATTAAGTTCGTCAATATTTTAGCTGTCTAATACTTTGTCAGTTTTGCATGAATATTCATTATTCCGAAGAATGTACTTGTTATATAATATCCTTTAAATCTTCTAAAATATAATTGTTTAGAAACAATATCTGCAAAATTGTGAATGAAAATCATTGTTTATCTGTAAGATGTATTGTTGGACTATTCTTGGAAAAGTAATAAATTTGTTTAAGACCTCATCGATTGAAATGGAAAATGCAAAGCTTGGTATAAAACTCACGAATTGTTCACAAGAACTGTACGTACGTTTCAAAAGGCACAAAAAGTCCAGTATTTTTCAGTAAGAAAGTATTTTTAAATTGGCAAGTTGGTTTAACTTTTTTTCCTGCTTATGTGTGGGCAGAGAATGTTTTGCTATACGTGAAGGAAGGAACTTCTGTACCTTTTGTGCGTACGTACAGATTTTACTTCTGTTAAAAGTGTCTTTTACAAACATTTTAATTTTTACAAGCTGTTTTTATTTTTCGTTTTCACTTAATAAGAAACTGCTTTTCTAAACATTCATAGTTTCCACAAAAGAGCAAAACTTTACTTTGGAACGTCCATTTCTCTGTTTCTTTTTTCCTGCGCAAAACAGCACAACAGGCAAAATCTAAGCTTTATACCTCTTTTTTCCAAGGAAGAAAATGAAACAGGCGTTAATACAGGTAAGAAAAGATTTTTAAAAACTAAAGTATTATTTTGTGGTTTTCTCTCTGGAAAAAAGGAGCTACTATACGCGAGAATTTTTTCACTCCACATGAATGTTAGGAAGCCCTTAAAATTTTACCACTATGAAATTTGAAACAAAAATGTAAATCAAAAGAAACGCATTGATTTTAAGAACATTTCCGACACAGTTGCTCCATATTTAGAGGTCTATCGGCATCAAGATTTTGGGGATGATCTCAAAACAGCTGTATATCGATAATAGTGTAATTTTGTGAGACATTGTAAAATGTTTTAAGTTTATATTTTTAAAATGCTATAGACCGTAGTGCACTGGAATTCTTTTGAATGTTCCTGTAGAGGATTTATAAGTGATACAATCACTATTTTGGAGGTAGAGATGTATTGCATTCTTTAATACTACGTATCAACTTTCTTTTGTTTGAATTAGTAGAATATCTCTAAAATACGCTTTAAAATGACTGCCCATAGATCATATTGCATTGGAGTACTTGTGGATACTTCTGTTATAAAAAACTATAAATTCTATGTACACCACTTTCATTAGGGTACACGGTACTAACATAGAAGTAACATACATAAATTTTTTGACAATCTATCAATATTTAAGGCAGGTAAAGGGCTGACAGATAGACAAACCGAAATTTAAAAAATCAGCCTTTTTGGAAAGTGTTAAAAATTAAATCCCCCCATTCTAAAAACTACCGTATTGCCCCACATACAACCCAGAATTTAACTCGGCACTGAAATTTTTTATTAAGATATTTAGAAAATCCTGTAATCAGACCTCGAATTTAGCGCGAGTCAGGTTTTTAACGGGAAATGATCAGTCAAAAAAGTATCGCGCTCTACTCGGGTTAACGCAATATACAAGCAGTCGAGTTTTAAAGAAATTTTTAGATGGATACAGTAATAGAAAATGTTAGCTGAAATGATATTTCAGGAAATGTAATCTCTGATGTTGTAATTCTTCTAACTGAAAGTGTATGTAATACAATACATAAAGACTTAAGACGGAGAAACCATTACAATAAGTACGACGAAGTGGTTGCCAAAAGAGAAAAAAAGGGATTCGTTTGAACTATGAGAGGATGTGTGCCATATCGTTAGAATAACTCCATCCAGTGGCGTAGCCAAGAGGGGGAGATAGGGGGCACAACCCCCCATGAGGAATTTTTTGCCATACAAAATGCATATTCTTCACTCCTTTATCACACACATATACAGGGTGAATCTAAACTCTTGGGAAAAACTTTAAGGGGTGATAGGGCACAAAATGACGAATCGTAATCAGATAGCAATCTAGGTGAGAAACGCAGTTTTAACATACCCGGTAATAATCACGTTTGGAAAAGCATTAAGGTGTCCGTCTAATTTCTTAACCAATTTTCATAAACAATAGGCTCGTCTTCGAAAATTTCATCCATGAAATAAAATAAACTTTTTAAACTATCCATTTTAGTCTTCTGTTTTCGGAGAAAAATACATTAGTTTCTGGCGAAATAATGGTCGGAAAGCCCACTGTTTTTTCAGCACTTTTTTTCCGAAGTGATTATTAACAGCTATACGAAGACGACGTTGCCGACCCCACATTGCTATGTGATTCTGATTCCTTATTATGTGCCCTATCACCCCTTAACGTTTTGCCCAAGAGTTTAGATTCACCCTGTATGCATATATGTGAGTTACAGTAGTCGTAACACCCCCCCCCCCCCTCATGAAACATTTCTGGCTACGAACTGCCTTGACGGGATAAACTATCCTCAGATTTTTGCCACAGGTGCTGCCAGACATGTTTTCACACTCCCATCCAGTAATGTGGTTCAAGCACATTACTGGCACCAGCCCATTATATACGAGTTGTGCGAAAATATCTGGATGTTACCCATTCATTTTCCAATTAATTGAGTTAAGTTGGTCCTGCATCATAATCATCCCGCTGTCCAGATCTTTTAAGTATCCGTTTTTTGATGCGAGAACAGCTGAAGGCTCTTATGTATGAGACTCTCGATAAATCTGCAAAATAACACGTCAGAAAATATTCAGCCACTGCAAGAGAAGTGTGTGATATGCTTGGTGTATTTCAAAATGCTTGCCAATCCTTTATTTGATGGTCACTGTTTTATGCTAATTTAATAACAGGTCATTGGACTTTCTTTTGTAACTCAGACATTGTTAGTGTATTTTATTCTCGTATCACACCATCACTTTAGGCTCCCTCTAGTACCTTTGCGTTTTAATTTGAAATTGCATGCATTAATGACTTTGGATTCCCGTGGGTTGAACCAATGAGAATAAACTGTTTATTAAAATAAACAGAGCATTTTTATATAAAAGGGTCTCACCATGACACAGTGGTACCGCACTGAAAATGGTAGACGGCCGAAGTGTGAAGGTCCCGGGTTCGGGTCCCATCGCGCGGCTGTCAATCTAACGGTCTGGAGTTTTGGTAGGTGTTCTCCAGATGTAACGTGAATACGCGTTGGAACCCCTTAGAAAGTCCTCCTATCAACACACCCCCATCCCTTGAAGATCGCTCTAGCGCAGCGTTGCCATAATCACACAAACAAACTTTTTTATATAAAAAGAATATATGAATATATCCGAGAGACGGTATAGAGATATCGTTTAGCCTTTGCACGGACTTATCGCACTGCCCTACAACATAATTTCGATTCATAGAAAAAAGACTACTTTTTTCATTTATTTTTATTATAACAAGAACACACAACACCGAAAAAGAACTGCAATACTTCTTTATCAAATAGAAACTAGCATTTGACATTTAGGCACCTCTGCTTACTCCTTTATGGTCAGGCTCAATTCTCAGTGGATCCATAATCAACCGAAAGCAAAGCGTACAAACGATGGTACGTAAGCATTCTGCGAGATAAGACACTCAAAAACCCCATCGATAAATATCTTATGGGAACACTGACTGATTAAAGACTATTTTAATTCACTGCTGGCGTCTTTTGTAAAACATATAAACATTCTTGAGATCGCCTGTATTGCCGAATGGCAGTTACATTAAACTTTTTCTTATCAGTTCTTAAAATCAGTAAATTTTTACATATTATTATATTCTTTTTTTAATTGAAAATCTCATTCATAATCGAGCTCGGTGGATTAACATGTTAAAGGAAAATTCAATAAGTTTCAGATAATCAGCTATTAAGTTACCAGAGTGCCCCTTTTTGTTCGTATACATAACATTTTTTTTTTTTGTAAAACTACCTCTTTATAAGAATTGGCAGAACCAACGAACGTCCAATCTTTCATTGCAGTCCTTAATATGTGCTTCCACTCTACAATCTACATTTTTTTAGCATGCTCATCCATTCAGTTCTTCAATTGAAGATCCAAAATTGTTATTGCCTATTCCTTGTCAATTATTGCCAATTGCACTGTTCGTGGTCAGATTCTCAGCCCTCTTCAAGGCTCCGGGAGGAAAAGCTAAGTACTCGAACCAAGTTGGGAACCTAATTCATCTTCAGGTAGAAATTCCAGTTGGTTTACTCTAAACAGCTACCTGACCTGTCTTGACGAAAGCCGGGGTAAGCACCACCACCGCAAGTCTCCTCGGGTGGAAATACCTGATGGCGGACTCTAAAACAACGACGTAGCCTCTTCTGATAAGGCTGGAGTCGAATGTCTGACAGTAGTGGTAGCAAGGTCTATCTGACACCACCTTTGCGCTGGTTTTTCGTTTTTCAGTCGAGCTGTGGTCCACGTAACAGGCCACGGAGGTCCGTGTCACAAGAACCCCGGTGATGCATGAGCTTTTGAAGTTCGAAAAACAGCTGATAGCATGTTTTTCATGATCATATTTGTGGTGTATGTGTACTACCTAACGAAGCTCTTGCGGGCCACTCTCGAGAATGGAACAGAGAACCTACAGGTAAACCACGTTGAAAAGTGGACGAATTCCTCCTTTCGTAGTTGTGACCTCGATAAGCGTACGAACCTTCCAGAGTTGGAAGGATGGTAAAATATTGGTGAATAGAATATAGGTATAGGTGTTTTAAAGTGGCACACACAGGACTTGGGAGAGGGTCCATCCAAAGATTTGACACCAACCACCTATTTTCTTACTTTCTTTCTTTTTTTTAAAATCGAGACTCCCTTTTAGTGTGCTTTTACTTAATTGTCTTAAATGCTAAAAATAAAAATTAGATAGCCTTCTAACATATTTAAATGTAAAAAACTACATGATTAAATGAAGCAAAATTGGTACTCTTTTGTGAGGGGACAGACCCCTTGTGTGCGCCACTGGTGTCTTAGGATGCCTGTAGCCGTTTGGCGAGAGAAGAGTAGAGCCAAGCAGATGCCCGACTCTTCTTGTCTGGGTGCCTAACAATACGACCAAAAGGGGTATAGTCAACGGTTTCCATTTACTTCTATTAATTTTCACCCTGCAAAGCCTGAAGTATTTTTCCTGAGAGGGCTTTCGGAAACGGCCCGTGTATTTCATGGAAGATCTCCGGCTGTGACCCCTTCACCGTGTAATGCTCAATATTTGGGTGAGGATACGTAACGTAGTAGTTTTATTATTGCCTACTACCTCTACATTGCAAGATTTACGTATAAGTTAGAGTTGTAAAGGCCGAGAAGTCTACGATGGAATGCAAATATATTTTTAAATCACATATTTTATTCCATTATGAATAAATTATTTTTATAAGAAAATATCAGGACTTTTTTTTAATCGCTCCAATTTAGAATTTTAACCAGTTTAGTTGATACTAAGTGATAAATATTAAGTAAAATTATAAAATAGTTTTACACCTTATTTTGTGTGTTTTCATTTTACAAATTATTGCCTAAATTCGGTTATACTGCCGTTATTGATATTGCTTCTTCTTATTTAAATATTTGCAAACAGTTGTAACTTATTTTTAATAATAATAAGAGAAAAAACCCATCGAAGAACTAATATAGAAAGAAAAAAAATTACAGTGGAAATTTACAGTGGAAAATAAATTTGAAAAAGGAGAAAAGGAAAAAAAAAAAACGCCATTGCCTTAAACGTTTTATTTTTACAATGTTGAATTAAATTAGTATAACACAGAATCATAAATAAGTATATAGGTTAATAAATTATTTCTTAATTACTTGAAATTATTAATTACAAATACGCGATTTAATCATTATAGAATCATCGGATAAACGAAATTCTTCTGGTATGAATTATTTAAATTGCTGTTTTGTGACTGACAATAGCATGAACAGTTTCTGTCATATAATTGCAGTATCAAGCCGTCCAAAATAAATAAGTAAATAATTAAAACTTATCGTATAAAATAAATATATGTAATAAATTCTTAAATTACTAAGACATTCTATTAAACATTTAAAAACTCTATTTTCTTTAGCAAACTGAAAATTTCTTATGGAATTATCAAATTTTATTCATTTGATTTCTTAGTAAAATTACTGTTTTTAAAAATTTTTGAAGCTATGTAATGAAATGAAGTGCATGATTTTACCTGTGGTGATTTCGAGGAATAATAAGGATATAACGGCACACTCAAATAATTTAATTACATTTTGTTTTAAAAACTCTCATAAATACGTAAATCAATGAAAGTATATATCAAATAAAGAAAATTATAATACGCTTTAAAAACTGTAAAAAAATGTATTTTCTTGACAAAAATTTACTCAGTGAATACTGTTACAAATCTTGGAATTTACTAAGATCAATAAATTCTGTATTGCATCGGTTTTGTAATGAATATTATTTTTTGTGAGAAGAAATAATTCATTGTTCACCTTCTCCTTGAGTTATTTTTCTCAACTTCTAACAAACTTTAATCTTTTCCTTTTCCATACAATTATTTTTGCCGCAACCGACACAACAGCGATAACGAAATAATCAAAGCTATATACTAAAAACAAACTCACTTTTGACATGTGGGCGTCCTTGCTCTGTCCTTTATGGTGGGCCTCAATTCTCGATGGGTCCATAATCAACCGAAAGCAAAGCGTTACGAATGCATTACAGTGTACAAGTGTTTCTTGTGATAAGAGTTCCGAGTGTTTCATTTGAAGACCCAGCTCGATAAACGCCTCTTGGGAACTCTGCTCCTCTTCAAAGTCGTCTTTTAGTTCATTGCTTTAACGCTTTCATCTTTACCAAGCGAGTCAATTTCAGGAAACGCAAGTATTATCAAATGTGTAGTATTCACGACTGACGAAAGTTACTCCCTGTCCTTGAAACTTATTTCTAAAACGAAGATTTCATTTGAAGATTATTTTTGTCATGCTGAATAGCAAAGTTCCCCAGAAAATACATTTTCTTTGAAAATTTCTTTCAATTTGTTGCCATTCTCATACAGCATTATTCACTCTATAGATATAAAGAGAAATTCATAGAACGTTTAAAGTATATTTATTTATTTATTTTTTACGAGAAAAATTGAAAGTGATTTAATTTTTTAGTGTTCTTTTCCCTTGTAAAATAATTTATTAGCTGCAATTTAATATTGAAATAGTCAGTTATTCGGTTTTATAGACATAATTTTGAAATTGGATCCGAACATAGTTAAATATCTTTTTTTTTCTATATCGCCAAGGATAAAGGACAGTTATCCAACTATTTAATACAGAAGGTCGTTCGATCTTATCGGAAACGATTTTGTAATTTATTTTCTCGTTTGCATTTTGAGATACAATATTGGCCACTTCAGAATAATTGTCTACTGATGTCTTCTTTTGATTGGAATGTAAAAAAAAGATTTATTTTGAAAATGGCTTCTAAAATAGATCGATGACTCAAAAGTTAAGTAACTGCGCTTTCCTAGGAGGACATGACCATGAAACCTCTCAGAAAAATTCGTCTTCATACACTAATCTATCCCTAATTTTTAAACATATATTTCCCGTGCTCCTTGGAGATGTAATATTTCTGTGAATTCTTCCCGAAAATCTGAAGAAGAGTAAAAAATTTCGTTAATTCTAAGAAGCTTCTTCAATTGACAGGAGCAAATAGAAACGGATATTCGTCAATTAACGGAAATATTCCGGCAGCACTGATTGCTGCAAAATTTCCATGCATTGAAGAAATAACTTTTGAGGGTGTATCAAGAAAGTGATGTCTCTGATCCTAAAAGAAAATACACAAACTCAAAGATTTATCGCATCGAAACTAAGAATGTCTTCTGGTACTGTAAGTAAAATCATTCATAAAGATTTAAAGTTCATATGCTTTTGTCAAAACATATTGCTGACAGAAGAAAAAATTGTAGAAAATTATATGAAAAACACCTAGCTGCTGAAAAATGTAAATTTGTGGTAACAGTCGATGAGAGGCATGGGTATATTTAAGTGACTGTAATAGAAGAAGATCAATTGTCTATTAATCAATTGACGGGAATGACCGTACGAAATGGCTTCATCAGAGTAAAGAGAAGCTCTCATAGGGATTCATAATATTTGTAAGATTCTGTTACAACGGCAAATTGAAAATAAAAATGTCTTAAGTAAAGCCATAATTCCTTCACTCTACCCTTAGCAGATTATTTTAGAGACAATTCTTGAGGAATAAGTTCAAGCTTTGCATGGAAAGGGCATTGATAAAGTTGAGTTTCATATGCACAAAGCCTCTAGTCACATGTCTAAGTTAATTGCCGCTTATTTAGCAAAGAAAGAATCAGAAACAGCAACAAATTGTTATCCCATTTGATGAAATGCCTATAAAATCACCTGACGTTTATCCAATGGACTTTCTGCTTTCGGTTTATTAAAACGATCCTTAGGGAAATGGTGTCAAAGAAAAAGGAACGAACTTTTGAAAACATTTCAAGAAATAGAGTGGAAATGACATGACAGTACTAAGAAAAAGTTTACTTTTATAGAAAATTCGAGCTATTAATAGAAGAAGCTATAATCAAGAATCACGGCTATCAGATACAAGCAAATCACCACAAAAAATACGGCAACTATCAAAATCGTTTCCCTAAAATGCGAACGACCTTCTGTAATACTGGAAGAATAGTAAACAAAGGAATTCTTTACGATAACGATGAAAAAAATATTTAAAAATTACAAAAATAATTACAAAAATGTATCTCGCATAGGGAACGTGATGACAGTAGTTTGCGGGACTTATCTTGTGCGAGTTTCTGACAATATATGAAAAAAGAATATAGCAATAACGAAGACTACTAGAAATTCCAGTGCTTGATCGAAGGGGACGCAGCTACCCACATTTCTCTAAATAAAAGTTCTGAGGTAAGGTGGATATCCACCGCTGAAAGTATTTTATCTCGAGTTTCATATCCCATGTATCTACATATAGGTATGGCAACCTTTGAAAAGTTGCGGGCCAAACTTTAGGATGTTACCGAAGTCGCGGGGCAAATCCCGATCCCAATCTCAATTAAATTTTAATATAATTGGGATTTTAAATGGTTTATATGGGTATAAACTAAAAACTTATATAAACTAAAGAAAATTTCGTTTGGTTGTACCGGGAACTCAACAGAAATATAGATTCCATGCTCCTTAAAAGATTATAACTCATAAGTATTTTTTATAGTCTAATTTTTTTTTCAATTTAATTCCAATTAAATTCAAAAATATAGAATTTTAAGCACAAAATAATTGTACCTGAACAATGGATTCATTATTATTACATTTTAAAGCAAGAGTGAAAAGGAATCGTTATTTGAGATTATCATTATTTTGAGATTTCTAATAAATGTAATTCAGCATGGTATTCATATCTGATATACAAATATAAAATAAATAAAGTACTACTTAGAATCTCAAGGCATGCAGGCAATGTTCTGTCCAGTGACGTCATGTATAATATATTATAGGAACCTCAAACAAAGACATTTTATTGACAGTCCCCACTCCCCTCCATAAAACAGCCTTCTTTTAGTGGAATCATCCAGAAATCATATAAAAACCAGCTAGTAGGTAATTTTTTCCTTCTATGGAATGGTATCAAAGTTTTGCAAAGTGGTATGATTATAAAGATAAAAACGCTATTAGTTTTGGATTCGCTTTATTAAAACTGTTAAGCTGCCGTAAAATGTTATGATAATAAAACTGATTATATTAACGTTTGAACTATTTTTTTATAAAATATTTATAATTATATAAAAATCATCCAACGAAAATAATTGTATTCTTTCAATTATGCTTTCAAATAGCAAAAAGGTGAGAGCAAAAAAACACGGTTCAAGGATAAGAAAATTGGGTTTCACAGCATTCTCTCATACGCTTTATATATTCCTTGCATCCTCTGGGAGCATTCATAATCAGGAAAAGCAAAATTGCATGAACGGATTATGTTTTCTTTGGTCCAAGTGTTCAAGTTGATAGCATAACAGAAATGCTACTTCGATAAACGTTAAAGATGGAAAACTTGTCTTCCGTCACGCTGCTTCTTTTATATGCTGCACTTGGATATTTAGGGAAATAAATACGATTAAAAAAAACTCTTAGATTCTAAAATACTGCGAATTTCGGGAACTTCCTTTGAGAAATGGGAACTAATAACGTCAATTTTTACCGTTTGCTCGGGATCTCACAAACAGTTTAGGCGAGTATTTTATGAATATATGTAAAGCAATTTTCAAAAGTATAGAAATTTACTCCGCAGTAAATATTTTTTAACAGTTTCTCAGAAACATAAAACAGTCTCAGTAGACGAATAGCACACATCATCGATCTTTGCGTAAATTTTATGACATTCACGAAATCATGTGTAAGATATCAATATCATTTATCTATTATACCAATTTTGGAGTATTCCATGTATAAAGTAAATATATGAAATAGAGTATCGGTTTTACTTTCAAAAAAAAAAAAAAAATGGATAATTTAAACTCGATTTAATTTTTTGAAAATGCTGTGAAATCTGTCTTAAGTTGAAAACTTTTTTCCAGAAGAGATATAGTTTCTTGTTCAATGAATTTCTGACTGCTTCCATTGTACCTCTGTTAAAAAAAAAACACCTATCTGTAACTAAAAAAAATATGATATGGACAACACATGACTTCCTTGCACGTCTATTAAATCAAAAAAAGTTTTCGGCGCACTTCATCTAAACTTACTTTGTTTGAAAGAGATAAAATATCAGTAATAGTAAGGTTTAGCTATTTCTAGCCAAACATTTCGATGTCGCCAAGCTGAGTTCAATTTGAAAGATTTCCTTCTGACACTTTATTTGACGAGCTTGAGATAGTTTGTGAAATTTTGGGGATAGCCAAAGTAGTAATTGACCACAGACTTTCAATTAATTGAATGCATCCCTACACATTAATGTATTTAAGTCATTTGGCTGACCCTGTAAATAAATTACCCAGTCGATTGCACGCAAAAAAGATATTGAAAACAGTTTGATATTACAATAGTTCTAACTACAAAAGTTCAAAATTCTACAGATTAAAGTTTTAGAGTTATACAAGATACGAAATAATTTTTTGCGCCAAATTTGACGATATTTCGGCGAAATTCGCCAAAGTCGACGACAAATGGCGAGATTTTGGACATGGACCAAACAATAATAGACTATCGCCAAATTTGGCAATATTTCGCCAAAATTCGCCAAGGACGATGACAAATGGCATTATTTTGGGTCAAATGATTGATGGACCAAATGATGGGCATGGCCCAAAATGGCATGGACCAAATGATTGACTATCGCCAAATTTGGCGATATTTTGGAAAAACTCGCCAATGTCGACGACAGACGGCGAGATTTTGGGCATGGACCAAACAATGACTGTCTACAGTTGTATTATATTGAAGATGTTGTAGTATATTGAAGAGATAGACATTAAAGTATCGAAATTCTTTTCGGTGATCTTGTAAATAAACTCTCCAGTAGATTGGAATCAAAAATCGAGATGCACAACTAGATGTTACAATAATCTTATATATGAAATTTCAACATTCTACGACTAATAGTTTTTGAGATTTGAGAGTTAAATACATACACACGTACACCAAAAGTCACCAAGCTTGGCGACATTTGGCGTAGTTCCTGAGGGAGGCACGTGACCGTGGTCGGACCATTGCCTAACTTATGTGGTAGGACGATATTGTGATTTCAAAATCGGTATTTTCGTTGAAATTTGGGCCCCGAAATTTGTCGGGATCACGTTACTTCCTTATACTCCGTACAAGGAAGTAAAAAGGGACTGACCATGGCCATGTGGATAAGAAACTAAACATGATGCATGGCTAAAGTGTGAATGTCCCACGTTTGGGTCAAACGAGCGGCCGACGATCTAACAGTTTGGGTTTTGGTCGGTTTTCTCCAGCTATAAAGTGAATATGCATTACAATTCGTTAAAAGGTCCCCCGCCCAAGGAACTCTTATCCCTGTAGGCAGATTTCCCTTAGGCTTGACCTCACATGCAAAACAAAGCGAACTTAATTGTGATTGTCAAAGGAAAAAGTTCGTGTCGCTGTGCCCCGTTTAAAGCAAGCTGTTCTCCATTGCATACTTTGAACGACATTTCTGATAAACACACATAAGAGATGCAGAATCACGATGAAATAAATTTGAAAATATTGGTTCGTAAAAAAAATTGATATTTCTGTTTAATGTCTGGAATTAACTTCCACTGGATATATTCTTATTAAATAGCATTTCCTTCTAATAAGTACGTAGTAAATGGTATAGTAGGTTCTAGCAGTTTTATTTTCTGTACATATTATTGCTTCTAGCATTGCTCTTAAGACAATTTTTTATAAAGAAGGTATAAGAAATCTAAATGCACTATTAAATTACGTACAACGTATTAATATGCTGAATAATATGAAGATATGCATATATGAATTGAGAGAGTTTCTGGTCTGTATACATGCACTTATTTACAAATTTTTTTATTAAATTTAGCCTTTAAGCATCCACAGTTTTCTATTTCATCATAGTAAATATAATTACCAGCAAGTCGTACGCTTTCTCATAAATAAATCAGGTTTGCAGTTTCATTTTGTAATATATCATGCAATTACTGGTTATTTTAGTAATAACCAATCTCTATATATAAAGGAAGATATCCTGACTGACTGACAATCATTGGCCAGTCAAATCTACCAGAGGTACAGACATGAAATTTTAGGAGCTTATAGCTTTTGTGCCCAAATCATCATTTAAGAAGAGATTTTTAAAAATTCTTACCCAAACGGCGGTGGCCGACCAAAACGTTCTTTCCACGTTTCCCTTCAAATCTCAGGGGGGGGGGGGAAGAGATAGCCATACAATTCTTGCTTTAAAATGTAACTAATGCAAATACCTAAAAGTTGTTTTCGGGATTTTTTAGAATTTGCGCCCAAACGGACGTAAGGGGCCAAAACATTCTTTAACGTTCTTTTCACATTAGCCTTCATATATCAGAGGAAAAAAAGAGACAGCCATAAAACTCTTGCTTTAAAATGCAACTAACAGCAATACTTAAAAATCTTCTTCAGGGTTTTACAAAATTCGTATCCAAACGGGGTAAGGGTCCAAAACGTTCTTTTCACATTTCCTTTCATATATCATAAGAAAAAAGAGATGGCCGTAAAAATATTGCTTTAAAGTATAATGAACACAATTAACATTCATTTTCAGGGTTCTTTAGAATGCGCATGAAAACGGGGATAAGGGGCCAAAAAGTTATTTTCGAATTTGCCAAAGGGAAAATAGTGATAACCATAAAATTCTTGCTTAGAATGTAGGGAACACGAATACGTAAGAGTCATTTTCAGGGTGTTTTAATATTAACACCCAAACGCATGGGTGCTGGCAGCATAGGACAAGGAAGGGGCAATTCCCCCCCCCCCTCCCCTGAATTTTTGTATGCAGTGTTTTCCCTTGCTTTTTTGTTCTTTTCAACATGGTAACCATACGTTGAAGTAGTCTTTGCCCCCCCCCCCTGGGAAATATTCTGGCGGCACCCATGCCCAAACGGGTGTAAGGGGCCAAAACGTTCTTTGACATTCTTTCATATTTCTCTTCATATATCAGAGGAAGAAGAGATAGCCTGATATTCTTGCTTATAAATATAGCGAACACAAATGCCTTAAAATCATTTTCATGATTTTTTAGAAATCGCATCAAAACTGGGATAAAGGGGTCAAAACGTTGTTTCCAATTTTTCCGACATATCTGAAAGGGAAATAGAGATATCCATAAAATTCTTGCTTTAAAACCCCCATGGAGGGCACCTCATCCCTCGGCCTAGAGGACGTGTAGATGTTTGGCCGTAATCCCACAACACAACCATATTTGTCGAGAGATTGCCTAATCCCACTGTTTATTTAATTGGAATACTGCGGTGTCTATATTCGTGTAAATGAAGGTGAAGTCTAGTTAGAATATGCCTGGCAGGGGTTTTAGAACAGTTTTAATAGGCGATTTTTAACATAGATTTCAATTTTGAAGAACAAGAAGACAAATACGGCACACTTTCAAAATATGTTGCACATTCAAACAGTATTTTAAAAAATCCAGTATATTTAGAATATGCCTGACGAATATCGTAAAGCATTTTTTGCAGGCCATTAAATATATAACAAAAATCTGCTTAGTATTTATTTACTTGTTTTCTATTTGTATTCGTTGTTTTCACACTATTCAATCCGTGCGAAGAACGAGTACTTGAGCTAATTAGTTTCATATGGCGTAATACGTTCATTCCACAGAAGATTGGCCAAGATCAAATTTAAACATGCGAAACTAAAATTGTTCAGTTGTAGATAGCAGTAGCTGCCTCAACTTTGTCTTGAGTTTCGTGTTTCCCACAAAACAGACCTAAATATATTTTGATGGTTCTTCCACTGAATCCGTGAGTTTTGAGTTGTTTTCACTTCTTTAATTTTGTAGTACTTGCAACCAAAGGTGCTTAAAAAGTAATACTTTAAGAGGTAAAAATCGAGTGGAGCTAGGTACGGGCTGTATGATGGGTGATCTAAAACTTCCAAGTCAAGTGTGGTGGTCAAATTCCGGTTTGTCGTAGCTCAGTTTGTTCAGGGTTGAGCGGTTATCCCGTGAATTTATTGTTTTTATAGTTTGAAAGATTTAATACCATCTTCCAAGTTTAGTATTTTTCATTGTAGACATGAAAGATACTCAAACAAACAAGATTTAGTGGAAGAATTAAAAAAAGTATACCACCATGAAAAGCTCAAAAATATTTCACAATTTGTTTATCTTTCCTTAACAAACGACCCTTAATCGAAAACAACCCTCATAAATTCATTAATTTCCACGCACTTATTAATTTAGTGTGTCGTTTCTGTATTTCCAAAGTTTGAGAAAATGAACCCGAATTTAAAGTTTAACTCTAAAGCAGTATCTACAAATGAAAGTAACTTTTAGAATTCTTGATTAGAAAATTATGTTATTCACATCGCGAAGCGCTTTAAGAATCAAGATCAAATCTTGAACATGAAGGTACTGCGCTTCTGATTATGATTAGAACCTAACATTTGAAATGAAATATGGCATCATAAACATTAAACTCGGCGGTATTTAAGTCACTGGTCAGAAGGTTAACTTTAGAATGTGCGCTAAAGTTTGCAAATGTCAAGAGGGATTAAATTTGTGTGATATCGCAAAGGAACTATAGCTTGACTAACTTAAAAATATTTGAGAAGTAGATATCTACGTGAGAAGAACATTTCGATTTTGGTTTGCTTTGGCACTTGAACTTTAGGCCATTAGTGAATTATTTCTGGACGTTCATTCTATAAGACAGTGGTTCTCAACCTTTTAACACCTCGCGCACCCAAAAAAGGCTAACTTACGGTGGCGCCCCTCCCTCGCATTTTTCAGCATACATTCAGTTTTTTAATCTTTAACAATAAGCATTTAGTCGAATTTTCTACAAAATAATCTCATCAGTAAAGTTTGAATGAAAATTTTAAGCGAAAGTGCATATATTTTTGAGTAGAATAAATAAGATTATTTTTAAAAACATGCATCACTGCTTGCTCCTTGTTTTTTCTCGCACCCCCCTGCAAACGCTCTGCGCCCCCCTTGGAGGGCGTGCCCCACAGGTTGAGAAACGCTGCTATGAGCTTCTTCTTTTCAGAATTTATATTGCTTTTAAGGATATTTCAAGAAAACAACTTTTCTTAACTGCAACACAGTATATATATATATATATATATATATATATATATATATATATATACACTCATGTCCATAAATTAAGGATAATTCAGAATCACACAGAAATTGATCTCTAAAATAAAAATTTCACCTGTGGAATGATCACACACATCTTGAAGAAGAATATGCAAATTACAGGAAACCACCAGATGGCGTGGATGGTACGTCACAATGACGAGAGTGTAAGAGAGGGGTATATAAGAAATGGTGGCAAAGAAGTAAAATTGTTCACAAGCGCTGTGAAAGCCTTTCAGTGCAAAAACCGCATAGTTATGGCACAAAGGAGGCATTTGGATGATGTTTTACGTGGCAGAATTATCGGACGAGTGGAATGTGGACGTACCCAGCTGGAAGTATCCGAGGAACTTGGAATCGCCCAGAGTGTCATCTCCAGGCTTTGGCAACGATTCCAAGATGATGGTAATGTGAGTAGACGTTACAGCACAGGTCGCCCCCGAGTTACAACGCCGAATGAGGACCGCTATTTGGCAGTTACTGCCAAAAGAAACAGACGGAGTACAGCATCAGACCTGTCTCGTCAGCTCTCTTCAGCTACCGGTACGACAGTTTCAAGGCAGACCGTGTACAAACGCTTAGGGCACATTGGTCTATATGCTCGTAGGCCTGTCAGATGTGTTCCACTTACCGCAAATCACTGTCGCCTGCGATTAACCTGGAGTAGAGAGCATGCATTGTGGACACCGCAACAGTGGTCTTGTGTGATGTTTTCCGACGAGTCCAGGTTTAGTTTGGAGTCTGATTCTCGCCGGACATTCATCTGGAGAGCGCCAGGTACCCGTTACCACCAAGAGAACACCATTGAAAGACACCGTTACGGTGGTGCAGGATGGCTCGTTTGGGGAGGAATTATTCTTGGTTCCAGAACTGACCTGCATGTTCGTAGTGTAACGATGACAGGCAACATCTATCGGGATGTCATTCTGGAACAACATGTACGTTTGTTTCGGGGCGCCATGGTTGCTGAATTTGTGTTTATGGATGACAACGCCCGTCCTCACCGTGCAAACATTGTAGACGAATGCCTTCAATCGGAGGATATCACCCGTATGCATTGGCCAGCATACTCTCCGGACTTGAATCCAATAGAGCATGTGTGGGATATGCTTGGCCGACGAATTGCAGCCCGTCAACCCCCTCCCACCTGTCTACCGGAACTTCGGAGTGCATTGCTTGATGAGTGGTGTAATATTCCCCAAGATCAGATTGATCATTTGATACTCAGCATGCCTAGGCGTTGTCAGGCCTGTATTGCATCGTCCGGGAGACATACTCCGTATTAACCATCCTACTAACCATGTTATACTGTTTTTTGTAAATAGGTTCTTTTTTGAAATTTGGTCAAGGGAGTAAAACTTGCAATTTTTATTAATTATGTCAAACATATAGCATCTTTTTTGCTCTTTACTTTTTGTTTAATAAATAGACTTTACAAATAAGTCAAATTTGTTTTGCTTCTTTCTCTTTCTTTGCCTGAACTTCATTATCCTTAATTTATGGACATGAGTGTATATATATATATATATATATATATATATATATATATATAAACTTTAAGACTTGGAATTATTTCTCTATTTAGAACTCTTTTGGCGAAATTGTTTATTTTTAAGGGTATGGAACTTGTATGGAAAAGTAATTAATTTTTTCTAAAGACGGGTGGATTCAAACTTCCTTTTATCTGCAGTCCACGATATTGAATGTTTGAAGATGTCTACAAACATGCTTTGAATAACATTATTAAAATAAACACACGAATTAAAAATCTGTACCTAAGTTATTATTTTCTTAAACTTGCCAGTCTAATGTCCTGACATGCCCAAACACGTTGGATTTTTAATGAATAAATGCTTCTATTAGCTATTACGTTAACTATTAATATTGTTTTGAAAAATAAAAAATTATGATGGCTGCCGGAACGAGTTGTATCTTATCAAAAGAAATGCACTTTTGCCTTTTTATTGAAAATAACCTTTATGTGAACCATCTTTGTAAACAAATGTCTGATGTTCAAATAATAATGCTCACGTTCATACTTATGAAATTTTGTAATTTATTCAATTGATTTTATTTACCTTACATTAAATAAAATAATTCAAAGAGCAAGAATATACCCAGCACATATACTTGCATAAGATATAACCCACGTGGACTAATTCTGACAGTAATTTTATTTGAGTTTTTTTTTTTTTAATCCATTGTCATTTTCGATTTTTCGTTTATTCCGTATAATTTGATGTTCTGCAATTTCAATTTTTTTTTCCTTTTTTACTCGCTAAAATATTTTATCTTAGTTTTATACTGATTCCTATTTATTACTGTTTTATTACAATTTCTCTTTAATAAAATGAAACTGAATTAGAAAATAAAAACGCTTTCTTCGAATACCAATGACTAATAAACCGGGATAGAAAATGCCTCCGGAATGCAGTGCCCAGAAGCTCAGGTGCTCAAGAAATATACTGCTTCGTTATTCTCTTTTCCGATCAATTGTGTTCCAATTTATAGGTTTTCCTGCTTTTCCTATTTATTAAATGGGAGTCGATGGGACTTTTGTTGCCGGAGTTAGATTACGTCGGTATCCAACAGTTTACAAAGAGTACGGAATGGGATGTATTTACGGAAATTGCCCCGTGATCAAACGGAAAACAAATCTTATATTCGAGAGCTTTACGTGAAGTGAATTCCCACGAAATGAGATTTAATTTAAGGCACTGACGTGTAGAACACTACTGGGATGCAATTATACTTCCCTGCACAAAGTGAAGTAAATTCTCGGGATTCGGATTTAGACAGAAAAATCGATTTTGATCATCTCTAAATTTAGTTTGATGAGTTTCTTCTTCATGTCTGTGCGTGTATTTTTATGAAAATTCCCCTTTCGAAAAAAAAAACTTCAATGAAAAAGTCGTGAGCTAGTGAGCAACATGAAAAATTAGCTTCAAATATTCAAGTTTCTGATCAAAACGGCGTATGTGTAACAGCAGAAAAATATATTACACCTCACTACTTTATTCCTGATTACTTCATTTATACTCCATTTATTATTTCATGACTGTTTTCATTACTTTAATACTGTCCTCACTGCTTCGTGTTCATTTCTGACTTACATATAAAATGGAGATAAGTGATAAGCCTGTCACTGTGGATATACACACGTAAGAGTTTTGTGCTATTTGTGTGCAGAGAGAAATGCATGATTAAATAAAGTAAAAATCAAGAAGAAATAAGTATCACTTCATTTGGACACCAATAAAAGAAAAGTTTGATAGGATGTATAATATTTGTGACAGATTTTCTAACACTAAACTTAACCACAAAATGTTTTCTCCTTTTAGAGAACTTGTCTTTATTTTCGTGGCACCCATTTCATTCCCTTAAAATGAAAATAAAAAATTATAAAGCTTTAATCGTGATTGTTTACGTAAGAAATATTGCCATCGTTCCCGAACCAAAATATGGCCAGTCCTTCTCAAAGCGCTTCAGGTAGAAAACTCGGAAAAAACAAATCCTTCCCCCCCCCCTTATAATCACCAAAAAAAAAAAAAAAAAGCTTGTTAAAATAGTTTTCCCCCTGTATAGAGATAAGATTACATTTCGAGGAAGAAACTATTCAAGCAGTACAAATATATCAAGAAAACAAAACCAAACATTTTTTAATAAAATGTTCTAGATTTTTTTTAAACTATCCTTTCATGCCTTAAACTGTCTTATCGCCTACGTACTCTTCAAACGAAAGATAATTTCTGACAAATTCTGAGACCAGAAGAAAGTTTGATTTCCAGTGATGCGTGAAAGAGACATTCAGTTCTTGTTCTGTTTGCAAAAAGTTTTAATTCCTTTCAGAAAATAAGGGATTTGCGTTGACATTTTCTCTAATTAGGAGCAAACAAGAAATTAATTTATTTACGCTCAGATAAACACAGTGCAAAAAGTTAGGAAGAGAGGATGTCAACAAAAAATATCGACACTCGATGGTTAGGATATAACAGAAAAGAAATATCGAAAAGAAAATGACAAATATACACATTCAGAGTGTCTCAAAAACATTGAGCCCTGCCTTTATTTCTTAAATATTGATCATAAACATTCATAGAAAATTTAAAGTTACGTAAAAAAGGTAACCTATGAAATCAATTACATTTTCAGTCTAAAAAGTTTGAATAAATACAAAATTAAAATTTTACACGTTTCCAGTTTTAAAAAAATGACCAATGAATAAAATGGACCCATACTTTAATTAGATGATGTACGAAATTTACAGTTCATCATAAAAATTCTTAGAGCTATTTTTAAAACAAAGTTGAAAAGTTGTCAAAGTTGTTTTTTATTATTTTATTCTTTTTATTAATTAATCTAAAAAAATAAATAAATAAATAAAATTATACAATGTGTTGTCCTGTATATTGTATTTATTAAAAAAATGTTTCTATGTTATTTTTGTTTTAGGTTCTTTTGTTCTGTTGTTCTGTTTTCTTTTGTTTTTTGTGTATGTCCCTTTCCCCCTCCCCGTGGTTTTGTTCGCCTTTTCTTTTTTCCCATGTGGCAACTTGCTTGTTTGATTAACTTTTTCTGTTCCCTCTGTTTAGTGAGTCGAAGGGCTTTGTCCGATGAAGACCGAAATTATTTTTTGGTCAAAACGATAGTTACGTGTTATAAATAACATTTTATGTGTGTTTTTTAGATATATAGAAAGATTATATTTATTTTATCGTTTAACATCAGTATTTTGAGTGTTTTTTACAAAGTTGAAATGGGCTGTACAATACCAATAAAAGAATTATTACTTTTTGTGCAATCGTTATTTTCTTTCATATGTAGTGTTCGACCCCTAAATCGCGCTCATCTAACGTGATTTATTTTTCTTTTCTTGAGCTATTGAACCACGGTTTTTTAAGTAAACATATATTTTCCTCTGACACATTTTAGGATGTAATTCTCAAATTTTGTGCATCCCCTCATCAGTCATGGGGCAAACGTTACTATTTCCGATTTTTTTTTTTTTTTTTTTTTGTATAGTTATCATATACAAATTTTTAAAATGTCACTTTTGTAAATTAAAGATAGAGGTTTTTTTAGTGTCTTTTTTTTAAATCTTATTTTGATAATTTTTTCAATTTTTGTCTCCCACTTATCTCATTTATAAAAAATTGAAGCGTATTACCATCCTTATTTTTTGGGGGGGACACCATGTGTAATGTAAAAATTGGTGAAACTTAAAGGGAAGGGGGGCAGACCCAATTTCCCCAATGGTCCACTTAACTCAACCTTACATTACAAGCAAAAAATGCGTTTGTGATCATTAATATACGATGATTCTTTAAAAATTTAAGTTTCTAAAACTTTTCGGAATTAAGTAAATAACATTTTAAAATAAATTTCAAAAAATATGTAAATTAACAAAATGTAAGTTTTAAAAAGCGTAAGAGATTTTTCTAATTTACTAATTTTGCTTCTATGAAAACTCAAACAAATTAGCTCTTAGTTAATAACAGATTAATTTGATAATCCTTGTTTTGATATTAAAATTAAACAAAAACCTAGTTGTGAATTCTTGTTTATAAATCTGAAAGTAAGCAAAGATCATTTTCACAGATCAGTAGTGCCATAAAAAGTTAAAATTTAATTTTAAGAGAAGTTTCTCTGGTTAAGTTTCTCTAATTGCAAAGTAAATTGTTTCGGCTTAGTTAAATATTGATTCTGCAGGAAAAAATTTTAGATACTGTAAATAAATTTCAGAGATTTACCTAAAGGATATTTCAATCAAAAATTAAGTGCATTTATTGTAGCGGACTTTAAATTGATATTAGCATTCCATTTAATTGATGAAAAAAATAGTTTTGTAAGCAAATACTATATACACAGGACTTACGAGTAGATATATGCCAACGGTTGAATATTTAATACAATGTGCCGTTGTACTGGCGAATACTTGCTTCATGTAAATTAGCACAAAATAGTGCGAGGAAAATGAAGCAAAAGAAGAAAGGTTAATACTGAAGACTTTAAATATTAAAAGAAAAATAAACTAAATTAACATACGCATTTTTCGTTTTTCACTTCTAAATAAAATTAATTTGATTGCATAGAGCTTTATTTGTATTGAATTGAAACTTTCAACTGTTACTTAATTTCGGTTGATAAACAACAACCTTGCATCACTTTCTTTTCTTTTAATAACCTTAGAAAGTTGTAATGCTAATTGATGTACACACTAGAAAAATCTATGTAAAGCTCAGACTTAAATAAATAAAGAAAAGCAAGTTAAAATGAAAACATTTTTCGCTAAACATTCTCCCTTGAATAGCTTCTATCAGAACTCTATACACAATATTGAAGCAGAAGTTCCGGCTTAAATATAAATTGCATCAAACATTTTACGAAAAATAATGCAGAGTTTCAAATAATAATATTTTTAAATTTATTTAACAATGAAGTTGTTGGAATAAACTTTTTGTTTTCGATAGCCTCTAGCCATACCAAAACCGTCATTTTCTCTTTTGTCGGTTTTTTTTTTTTTTTTTTTTTTTTTTTTTAAACGTTGGTTTCACATTGGCAATGCTACTTTATTGCGTAGAATTTAATAAAATTCTTCAAAGTTAGTAATTTAGGATTTCAGGTGAGACATAAAAGCAGGTCTATGGATATTAAAAACAACACTTTCAAATGAATATAATGAGGAAAAGCAAATATCTTCAGAAGAAACAAAGAGGCGCAGCAATAGTCAGTGTCAGCACGTAAAAAGTCCTGATAGTTTCGCTTCTTTCACAATTAATTAGAATCATTAGTAAAATGACTCTACAGAGAATTTATGAAATAAAAATAATTAAAGGGCACTTCTAAATTTAAAATAAATACCAATCTTTAAGACATGAAAACTATGCTCAGTGTAAGCTCGATGCATATGGACCTAGTTGAAATGCTCATTAATTTGTCATGTCTTAAGCAATATCACTACTAATAACTGTAGTTATGAAAATAATAGCATGAACAGCACATGACTGTGCATCGACCATAAATTTTACTTATTAATTGCTTTACCTAAAATATAGGGAGCCTTGTGACTGCGCATTTTTTTGCGCATGTGTCGATGTCGCATGCTTGCGACTGGTGAGGTCTCGGGTTCGAGTCCCGTTAACCAACAGTTATCAATTTCCTTTTTTTGTGTGTGCTTGTATTTCTGTTGTGTTATTGTCTAACTGTTAATGACTGTGTTTGGAATAAAATAAATTTTAAAAATCTTGAGTTGATCGATCACTCAACGCTTGCTGAGTGGCGAGAAATTGCTTCAAAGCCTTAATAGACCTGCCCGTCGTCACGATAGAGATATGAATACTAGGAGACGGCATTAGCTATATTTAGCTGAAATGAAGTAACTGTGACGAAATGACGAAACTTAGCGATGAAATGAAGTAACTGTGTTGGTCTAAGTATGGCTGAACATTTGACTGATTCCTTTTAAATAACAGTAAAAAGTGCACGATTTTATGGATTAAAAAGGAAAGATACACAATTATATGTTACAATACTTTTAAACACAAAATATCAGCATTCTACAGTTAAAAGTTTTATAATTATGCCACTTAAGTAATTAATCTTGGAGTCAACTTTGCTGACATTACTTCTTTAAAATTGGAACTGACGCCACAGAATAACACAGTCATACTGCAATGAGGTCTAGGCAAAATGGTGATCGGTTACAATTTAGGCTTCAATATCAGATAGCTAATGTCGTATTTTTGCATTCATATCTCTATGGTCGTCACCGTTTCTCACAAGAAAGGGTCCAATGATGCCTTTGCAAGAGTCTGCACCCAAAACAGTAAGTTATTGTTAATGGAGTGGTCTTGCGTGCGACAAATGAGGGTATTTATTCAATGCCTAAAAATCATAAATTAAATTTGGTACGGCGAAATCTACAACGAATGATTATATACTTGGCTTCTAAACTGTTTTTCTGAGATCCGTATTTTGGCTCGCAACGTCATCTATCGGCGAAATTTGACTAAAATTTTGATTTTTATGTGCCAAATTCTTACGGTTCTTTTGATAAACATAATACTACTGATTTGAAACTGCTTCTATCCGCCAGTTTAGATTCATTTATTTTCAAAATTGGGTGCCCTTCGTGAAATAAAGTGTACATACATTACCGTAAAAATAGCATAAATGGATTCATATGACTTCAAAATGTGTAAATACACCAAAATCTCAAACTTGTTTCATAATTACAATATTTTTCTTTTTTTTATGATGACAGTACTTTCCTTGTATGTGTACATATTTGGAAAGTTTGGAAAAAAACGGACATAAGGAACAACAGAGATGAAGGCCTAACGCATAAGAGCCATATATCTTGATATACTTTCATTCTCTCCCAAACCTAAAATACCTCGTGATGGAGAACTCTGCAGAAATGGACATTGAGTTTTCTTCCGTTAAAAATTAAGTGATTCTTTATTTATTTTATTCAAATTTTATTTTGTCGGATTTAGAGGAAAACAAACAACTGTTCAAATGAATGTTACTAAGTAGTTGAGATTTTATGAATACGCATTCCTTTAATAATTAGTTTTCTGGTATAACGATATTTTTTATCAAACGACATAAGGTGAACAAAAGTTGTAAATGTAAAGAATCTCATGTTTTGTCTCAAAAAGTGAAAAGATACCCAGCAGTAAATGGATGATTTCAGATTAGAAGAATAACACAAGCATAAAAAAGGTAACTGTGTTTTGGTGATATTTTTAACACTTTGGAGGTTTTGGGTACTTGAAATATTAAAATTTCTTAAAGTAACACACATAAAATGTACTTATCAATCAGCACACGTGTTTCGGGAGAAATATTTTCAGTCCTCATCAGTAGGCGGCAAAAGTCCATACACAGTAACCTGGAGCCTGACGAAGTAAACAAAAGACAAAAGTGAAGAGCGAGTTTCCAATCGGAAGAAAGAAAAAGCTGAAAATTTAAAAAAGGGGGTATGGAGAGTCTATAAAAACAAAATACAAATAAAATAGAAAATATAGAAAAATAAATAAATAAGAAAAGAAAGAAAAATGCGCAAAATAAAAACATGCAAAAACAATAATAAACACAACGACAATAACAAAAACATTCGCCAAACTCCGTTCCAATAAGAACACGGCAAGTGAAGCAGCATCCGGATTGACAAATCTTTGGGAGGGTGAACTCCTCTCTCAGCTGGACTCTGGTGAGATCGTGTGGGATAACAGGAGCTGGTGCACGCAAAATCCGTCGTGGTTTCAATGTCCTCCAAGTTCAAGCTATCTCTGGGAATGCCGATTTCAGGTGGCGGGTCCCTCATCTGGCATTGATTCAAAATTAGAGGACCCCGAGAAAAGTCGGACTTCCTCCCTCTGGAGCTCATTAAAATAGAAGCCGTCCCCTTCACCCATCGCCAGCCCTATTTGGGGCATTGGGCACCACTACGCGGCTGCCAGAGGGCAGTAGAAACAACGACACAAAAACATTAAAACACACACAGACGCATATATATATATAATATATATAGATATATATATACAGATAGATATCTAGAATGTATGTATGAATATAATTAAGCAGGATAAAACTTCTTTTTTAAGAAAGCATAAAATAGTTACACAAAAGCACGCACAATATCAAAAAATTTGATAAAAATAATGACAACAAAAGTAGATAAAAATAAAATACAGATCTTCTTATAAATAAAAATGAAATTCTGTTTGTTTGTTTGTTTGTTTGTTTGTTTGTGGATTTGATTCGTATACAGATCCACAAAAATGGACCTATTGGCTTGAAATTTAGCACAGATATGTAAAATAATATAGAATAAATCGTAGTCCACTTTAAAACTTTGAAAGTCCACCCGTTCCCGGAGTTTAAGAGATTTTTGATGCTCTCCACGCAAAAAACTTTCCGTTAATTGTAACCCCTGTAGTGAAAAGAGTGTAAAATAAGGATCGTGGTTGCCATGTGTGGCGATTTTGCCGAATAAAATGTTTTAAATTCTCAAAGTAAAAATAAAAGAATAATAATGATTTTTTTTGTTAGTTTATATTCGTAAGGTTATTTTTTTTAAATTATAATATCGTGTGCAAGGGAAATCAGAGCAGGAATGAAACGTTTTATACGCAAAACAATAAGAATTGAAGATTTCCGAGGCTAATGTGTAAAATGTTTTAGTTTGGCGAAAAAATAAAGTGGCTGAAATATCGATTTTGAGTAAGTGAGTTCTAGAGGTTTGAACAGTTTTCGGCTTTGCGCAATTTATTGAGAGCTTAAGGAAATAGATTTTGGAAAACAAGTGCAAAGGTTTTATTAGAATACAGCGTTAAATTTTAATGATCCGTGAAGAAATAATGCAGTTATTAAGGGATTTCAAGCGATCTATCTTCAGAATTCTCGCCAATCTAGGACATTGCTTTAAGTTGGGGGAATTCCGCCAAATTTCCGAAAATTGAAATCTTCTCATTTAGTACATCGGAGTAACGATGAATAAAACACGTTATAGTTGATAATTTAAAAAAATTCGGTTGTATTAAGGGATTCCCCTTTTCAAATAAATGTGTGCTTTACTTTTTGGCGGCCGAACCATTTCCCACATTGACTGCTGCTAAGTCAATGCTTCGAATGATTTCCTGAAAAAACGCTTGCAAAATGGCGTATGTTGGCACTTTGGCGAGGCTTAGATTTGAAACTGGATTTTATTTGATACTGGGATATATAATGACACTGGTTATAGATAAAAATGAATGTTGGTATGCGTGTATGAGGTTGAAAAACTCCAGCACCCTTGAGCACCGTTGCACCATGAAATTTGGTTCACCTAAGTCTTTTATCATTGAGAAGCTTTTTATGCTATCCGTTTTCCTCTAACTTGCCACTAGGTGGCGCAGCAGAACGTCGAATTCTATTCCGTTTAGCCGTTTGCTATGCGAATATCGTCCAACCAATTTCGATGAAATTTGGTACACGCGGATATTAGAACACGGAGAATATTTTTCAGTATCCATTTTGCTGTAACTTGCCGCTAAATGGCGCTGCAACGCATCAACTTCTTATACTTACACATTTCAGCACGAAGAATATATTCTAACTGTGTTCCTTTTGATGTTACTGACCACTAGATGGCACTGCAATGCATTATTATTTTAACTCGCCACTAGATGACGCTGCAGCAGGCCAAATTCTTGACCATTCAAACGGTCGCTATGAAAATCAGTATACATAGCTATTTGAACAATGAGAATATTTTGGCGTTATCCATTTTGCTATAACTCGCCACTTGACGGCACTGTAGCAAATCATTACTTTAATTAACCACTAGATCGCGCTGCAGTGTATCACTTCTTGACTGTGCAACTCATCGCTATGAAAATAGGTATACATAGATATTTGAACACGGGGAAGAGTTTGGCGCTATCCATTTTCCTATAACTTACCACTAGATGTCGCGTCAACACATTAACTTCAGGACTGTCCAGCCGATAGTCATGAAAATTCGTATACATCGATATCTGAATGCGAAGAATATTTTCGCCGTATCCGTTTTGCTAAAACTCTCCACTAGATTGCGCTACGCCGCATGGCCTTCTGCACCGTACAAACGATTGCCTTGCAATTCGGTATGCATGGTTATTGAACACAATATAATGAGATATTCATTTTGCTATATCTCTTTATTACAATAAATAGTAATCACCACAAATCTTAATATCAAAAAGTCCATTCATTCCCGTGCGAAGAACGGGTACTTCAGCTAGTAAAATATAAAATAAAATATAGAAAAAAGAAAAGAAAAAAGTTGTACAAAATAGAAACATGCAAAAACAATAATACACGCAACAACAAAAGAACAGATACATACATATATATGTATATATATATAGATAGATAGATATAGATATACATATACGTAGATAGATATATATAGATAGATAGTAAATGTGTATGTATGTATAAAGCTTTTACAGGAGAAAGCTTGTTTTTAAGAAAACAAAATAAATATACAAAAACACACAATTACAACAAAATAAATAAATTAATAATTTTTTTAAATTTTGAAAGGGGGATAGAGAAAACAGTAAAAAGAACTTGCGACAAGTGTTTCCAATCAGAATGAATAAAAAATAGAATAACCATCGTTCACAAGACGTTTAATGAGCTCAGTAATGGAAATGCCTCCCAAAAAGTCAAGATGGGACAAAGACTAATTGGTTCATGAAATCTTCTTTAGGAATTTGAAAACTATGATTAGAATTCCAACCATCCGCGGCAATAGAAGATTTAGAAAGCCCATGCTTGGAAACATATCTCTCATGCCCTTCGAACCTAAATTTAAGAGTTCTTCTGGTCCGACCAATATAGCCCAAATTGCAAGACCCACAAGGAATGTGATAAACATTCCAACGGTTCTCATTAGAAAACACATCTTTTAGAGAAGATAATTTATGATTATTCACCGGTTTAAAGATTTACTAATACTTCCTGGTGTACGGCGGGAAATGGTAACAACAATTTGCACAGGAGCTTAATGTTGGCTGACATGCAAAGGAGAACAACGTTGTTCAAAATAGGACACGCCATAATACTTTATTGCTTCGTCTAATGAGAGGAGCGGCCATGGCCACCTGTCACAGCAATACGAGCGTCACATAGAGCTCTCATACTGTTAATGAAGCTTTTGGTCAACGATTGTGGCAGTAATTCCCATTATCTCTAAACCGCCAATTTTAAAGTTTCAAACGTCCTCGGAAGAGATTTTCTACATGCTATGACTCTTCCTGGAGCATCCCACTAATGCTCTATGATATTAAGGGGTGGAAACTTATCATAAGGCTAACTGCACCTTATGGTGAACACCCTCTTCTTCGAGATAATAGTCGACTGCGTAACTTAAATTTTAGACACCAGTGTAATTTGCAAGCAAATATACTAAAATTTTAATACTGTCAAGTATTTGTTTTAATACATTTACTCATTTTCTAACTTTTCACAAAGCTTTCACGTATCTTATCTACATTATGTTTAATAAACAAAAAAAATATCTTTAGGAAATATGCATCTTAATAAAATTAATTTATCATTAGTTTTTTTCCCTTCGTTATATAATTTCTTAACTAAAGAAATGCATTGTTTTGATGAAACCGTGTAAACATTTTTACATCAGAAACTTCTTTTCTTCTTAGCATAATAGAGCAAAAGTACAAAAACTCGAAAATGAAATTATGGAATATCTAAACTGGAAGACGGCTTGTTTACATTCTTTGAAGTTAAGCAAGAAAAAAGAAAAAAATATTTTTTTTAGTGGAGCTTCTTAAAAGCACTACGGATTGTTTTGATACTTTGTACTAAACAAAAGAAACTGCGTAATGGTAATTGAATTCTTCCAATAAGATGAGAAAAATGTAATAGTACACTTAAGGAGATTTATTTTGTACAGCATAAATAAAACGAGAAAATACTTCTAAATTAACTATCGTGAATTTATTCTTAATAAATATTAAATTTTTTCATTTTGCTTTCAGGTATTCGCAAAATTACAAAAATAAAAGTTATTAGGCGTATAAATATTTTATTCAGTGTTTTTTATTTATCATGCAAAAAGCGTTTTTGCGTTAAGCTTATTTGAGATTAACTCTTTTGAAACTCATAGTGATTGCAGATTTATTTATTTCTCAAGTTATTGTGAATCTGGGGTTTTCAAACATATTTTTAGTTTAATTCACCTAAAAATATGTTTAATAGATTTTTTTTTCCTTTAAAAAACGGAAAAGTTTTGGTGTTTCACTACGCTTCTTCTCTTGATGTAAATAATCCATCCAGATTTTTTTCTTACGGAATTATTATTTTAAAAATGTTTTTAACTAAAGTTTACATTATTTTCAACAAGCATTATTAAAAAATGCTTATTATTTCATACAAATGCTTATTATTATGCTTAAGCATTTTTGTACTTAAATTCATATCCATGACATATTTTATATATTCCTTCTTATTTTACTCTATACCCTCCCGGAGTTCTTTTAAATATTTATAAGTACTTCTTTAATACCCTTGTTTTAAAAACATAACTTTAAATTAATCCGAAAAGCCCTTAGAGTTAAGAGACCATTTAAATACCTTTCTTTTTTCGCTATAAAATAAGAAGTTTTGATTTTATTTCCCCTTTAAAGTAAAAGTCTTTACGCTTCAGTCACTAAAAAACCAGCAATTGTTTAACTCTTTGATTCACAGAGATGTTTTCGTAGATAAAACAAGGATAAAAACCATAATTAGAATTAAGAATGTTTTTCACGGTAAATGCCTTTTATGTACGGAATTCACTAGAATTTAGATTAAAAAAGAGCTACAATTCATCTAAGCAACCAGAAAGTTTACAATTGAATTATAAGTTTTCTTTAGAACAGCGACATTGCCTTTTAAAAAGAAATTTTAAGAGCTAAGAATTGCATGATAAATTACAAATCTTTAAGGGCGCTTCTTTTATGAAACATCCTCTTAATAAAAGGTAAATTATTGTACTGTAATAGTTAAGAGAAACTGTGCAGTTTACAGAAGATACTAAACGAAGATAAATGAAGGATGCATTGATAGTCTTTTAGAGTAGACTAAACACTTCAGCCCTTACACGAAGGGAGGTGCAAACGAGCGCTCATTAATTAATTACTGATTAACAATTCGAAGCGCATCATTTTCCCGATGCCGATAAAATTGAAGCCGTTGCCAACGCTCGATTTAACTACCAGCAATATGACGGTCGATTGAATAGTCCATCATTTGCCACAGAACTAAAAAGGACATTTTGAACTCAGGTGGCTGTGCAGCACCACACATCGGGCGCCATATTACTGGTAGTTAAATCGAGCGATGACAACGGGTGCACTTTTTCGGAATTGTTACATTCCGACATTGAAAACATTCTTGTTTTTTGTAGCAGATGCCGGCACTGATAAAAGTAATTCTGACATCAATTTTACAAATAATCGATAATTCCTACGGGAAATTGTGTGCTAAGTAGAAAGGGATTCTCGTGTAACTATGTTCTCCTTAATTCTTTTATCTAAATTAAATTTATTCTTCTTCAATGGGTTAACTACTAAAATGTGGTTTAAGTTTTTCAAATGTTACAGTACGCTCGTGCAAATGTCTAACTGACTGGGGAGAACAAGAAAACGCTCTGGCATGCCGGTGTGCAAGCTAGAAAATGAGTGCGTTTCTTGCTGGCACGTATACGTGACAGTTTGCGCGAAAAGGTTAAAGCAAATAAAACATACTAAAATATTTAACACTCCCATGATCCATGAGAGGGTGGTCGTTTTGAACTTGTCAAAGAACTGTGAATCACTTTCAATGAATAACATGCTTTATATCAGCTTCATTAAGTTTCACTAATTTCATATACTTTTAAATAGATTAACATTTTAAAAATGCACTTTAAGAAATTACGGTCCATAGACGATAATGCACTTTAACTCTTCTGTGTATTTCTGCAAAAGAACTGAAAGTGTTGTTTACTCAATTTTCAAGGCGAAAATGCTATCATAGAACAAAATTTTGATTGAAATGTGTCAAGGTCTCTGAAATGCACTTAAAACATCATAGACCGTAATGTATTAAAATTATCATGTGGGTTTTTATAAAATACTAGCAGAAGTACCCGTCATCGACCGCAAATTTTTTCTGATTCACTGTAGATATTTTAATACTGTGCCTCCTAAACATTTTGCATGCTTTCAAAAAACTGGAAAAGCAGCAAAATATTTTTTTTAATTGACAAAATTTGTTAAAGTTCAATAACCAATATCTTAGCAGACTCTTTAAAATATTCCGTCATTAAAAAAGGGAAAAAATGAATTTTTTGCAATGCTTTAAAATTTATACAGATTTTTTAAAAAATCCGATATTTATTATTTCAATCATAGTTGCTCATGTTACTAAATTTCATTCTACTCTCTTAAGCCGTTTTTGAAGGATTCAAGAACAAACATTTACATGATTTTCACAAAATCTCAAAATGCATGCAATATTCAAAACAATTTTGGCATCTAGTTTAAATTAACTTTCCATCTACATAATTCCAAATTTCCCTGTATTTCGTTGTCATTTTTCAGGAATAGAACTAATATATTTGCAATTTTCAAAAAATCCCAAAATCTATAAAAACAATTCGAAGTACTTTGATGCCTATAGTTTAAATTACCACTTATGATGATGCTAAATTTCCATTCACTTCAGTGGTTTATACGTGAAGGACGAACAAATGTTTACACATTTAGAAAAATTTTCATAAATCTCAAAATCTACTCAAAATTTTAAAAACTTCGACGTCTGTAGTTTAAGTTGAGTGATCACCTATCATATCACCAAATTTATTTCATTCTTTTCAGTTGTTTTTATGTGATGCGTAAAAGAAAAAAAAAATACACATTTTGAAACCATTTTTGCAATACCTCAAAATCTAATTATGTTTAAAAAAATTGATGTCTATTGGCTAAAAATTGGCTAAAGTTAAGGGATCATCTATAATGCCACCAAATTTTATTTCTTCCGCTTTAGTCGTTATTACGTGATGAGCTAACAAAAATTTGCGCAGTTTGAAATGATTTTCGCAAAATCTCCAAATCTAAGCAATTTTTTTTTAATTTTGCACCTATAATTTAAGCTAACAATCCATTAAGTCACCAAATTACATTTTGCTCTGTTCAGTCATTCTTATGTTATGCAAAAACAAAAAAAAAAGCGTCACGGAACAGAAAATTACAGAACGACAAACTTTTTTGGACGGTCGTGCAGAGTTCCTAAGTATACTTGAAACGGATAGACATCGCAAAATGTTTTCACTTCAAGTTATGTACACACAAAGGCTAATTTTGTCTATAGAGATTTTAGAGTACTATATGCGTCATTTTCAACAAAGTAAATAGTAAGCAATATGAATGAATATTGTGGCAACCGATTCATTTATATAGGCAGACAGACAAATCGATGTCATGAACACTTTATAACAAACAAATGTTAATCCTTACTTCCTGAGATAACTGTACACTGTAAGAAATACCTGAAATTTTGCCACACATATTTCTGCAAAATAATACAGCACTGTGCGTTGTAAATCCACTCACAGAATGACGTAATAACATTGATAAACCAATCACGGAGAACATTGTACAGCAAATTCGCTCAGTCTACGGCACAACGAGCGTGTGGATAAACGTAACGCCAACATCAGAACGTGTTGTGCTGTAATCATTTTTTCAGTGTATATAAAGGTGTAATTTTAAGGTAAAACTTTTGAGAAATTACTTAATTAAATCCTTATCAATTGTTTCTGTCCTGCACTGCACTTCGGAAGGGATTTGTCCATCACAAGACGCACATTTACGGTCAATCAGATATTTCATTTTTATCCCAAAAGCTAATACTGTAAACAGCCATGTAACATTAATTACAGAAGATCGCAGCCCGGAGCATTGTTCTAACAGCAAATAGTTTGAATAACTTGCATTTAGAAAGTCCTTGATGTGAGCTGAGGTATGAATAAGCACCACATTACATGCATGGAGCAGAATATTCCATTATGGCACTCCGGGAATCTCATTAATTACACGCCGTACACTGTGAGGACACGATATTACTAGTTATGAATTCCGTAGTGCGATTTGTCACTAAGTTCTTTAATACCATTTCGCAATAAATGCTGCATGCTTTAATTAATATATTGAATGGCACTGCGTAATCTACTTTCATGCAAATTAGTTACGCGTCAGTTTATTTGAATAGCAGGAGTAAACGTAAACCAGTAGAATTTGTGGTTGTAACTGAACTAATGAAAATTTGCTTCTAGTTTAGTTTAAAATGTTCCATATTTCACTCTATAGTACTTTGAATAACACCTGTTTTATTATATAAATGGATATATTAGGTTTATTACTCTGAGTACTTTGAACTGATTTTAATGTTACATCCATTCAAATTTACCGCATGTGTCTTGAAGAAACAAACTATGTTTATAAAAAAATGGTAAATTTTGAAGGTATAAAAAACAATCTAAAAGAGTGTTTTATACAATGAACTTCTAAAAGTTTTACTAAATATTTTTATCATTAAATAGCACTCTAAAAGTATGATTAAAGTACTTTTCATGTAGCGTACTTTTTACTGACGAATACTTTAATATATGATAAAGAAAACTTCCAAAAACAAGTTTTAATACAAATAAAAATAAAAACACAACTTCAAAGCACAAATACATAATATAATAGCAATCAGAGAATTGTTTTTTGTCTACCGAGTGCACTCTTCTTCAAGAATTTCATGTTCTCAGTGTTGGTAATTATTATTGATTTATTTCACTCTGGTTATCTCATTTTTCGCACGCTTACGCATAGTAAGAACATTATATTACTGGTTATGCATACTGCAATGTGATGTGTCACTAATTTCTTTAATAAGTATGTGTACAAACTCATATGCGAATCATTGGGCGAAAATGAAACGCATTTTGGAAGAGTTAAAATGTTTGTGCGCCTAATTTTCTAATGAATCAATGTAGTAACACTAAATTTGGATGACATGTGCAAAAAACAATTATGTGTTGTGACTATAATATAGCGGTTTACATAAGGAAAAAAAAAATGATTTACAACAAAAAATGTAATATCGCTGGAAAAGTCCATTCTTGGAAAAAATAATACATAAGTTTTATGTGGTAAAATGAAGCATAAGAAAAGTGAGTTTTAATAAAGGACATGCCCACCCCTAGATTGAAAGCATTGGCGGCATCGACTTTCCATTATGTCAATTAAGTTGTCGGTTACCGGAATGGGAAGCGAAGACCAGACGCGGAGTAAACTTTGTTCCAGCTCTCCCAAAGACCTTGGAGGTGGACTTAAAGCAAAAACCTGTCTACCAAGGTAGTCCCAAAGATGCTCTATCGGATTCAGGTCTGGATTTTGAGCTGGCCAGTCCATTTGATCTAAGACTCTCAACATATTCCTCAACAACTACAGCCCGGTGAGGTCGAACATTATCATCCATCAAAATGAAATCATTGCCAATTGCCGCGGCATATGGGCGGACATACCTTAGTTAGATTATAATCAAAGCTTGCACTCGCAAGAGTAAAATAAATTATTTAAAAAATCTAAAATGAAATTTTTAAAGTCTAAACGCTAGAATTTCCTTTTAGGCGCAGTCATATATTAGTTAAATTATAGCACAGTGGATCAAAGTGGCGGTTTTCACAAGGATTGCCGCATATTCACAGAAAGTTGCCAAGGTTATGCTCGTTTTAAAAAAAACCGCCATATGTAATATTAAACTCCTAGTATATATTTGAAAATAGTAAACTTCATCCCAGACAGCACAGCAAACTTGCAGCAAGCTTGATTTATCAAGTCAATAAGCATGAATTAAGCTTGAAAATTTCAAGCTTGTAAGCTTAATGCAAGCTTGAATCAAGTGTTCTAGTTTACACTTGCCCAGCTTGCATTAAGCTTGACATTTCAAGCTTAAAAAATTTCCCTAAATACACGGGGCGCCGAACTCGCCCCACCTATTTTACTTTGCCACGCATTTTCCCCCTCTACGATGAAATTTCAATTTAATTTAATCTTTTTCCATCGAGTGTTCGTGGCTGGAATAGAACCCGCGACCTTCGGGTTAGCAGTCGAGCACGCTATCCATTCAGCCACTAAGCCTTGTGCAGCTATGACTAAAGTTTGAAGTGACTTATCACGCTGTTTTCTCGCCAGATTGATAAGTGCGCGATGTGTTATTTGTTTCTTTTATTTTTCCATGGGATGCATCAAAATTAAAATAATGTTATGTGTGATTTAGAGACTCTACTAATAGGGAAATAAACATAATATAAACTTAAGAGCAGCACACGTTTTAAAACTTTCAGTACCGCAATACTGCTGGCCAAAATCGAGACAAACGACTAATTTTGAAATCAATTTCGTAGTATAATAGTATTTTATTTTGAAGAATTTCCATATTTGGAAATATAGAATGGGTTTACTTACTTAACACAAATTTTGTGTTAAGTAATCTGAAATCAAAGAAACAGATAGTTAAACGTTACTTCGAAATGCTATATCACAGTTGCTAACATGTATGGAACACAAACACTTTAGTCATTTTTGTAAATATTTCTTAAAATAACAAATAATTGAAAAATTTTGCTATTTTTTAACGCTAAAAATTCTCTTTACAAATGTGGTTAGTTATTTTCCTACATATTGGTATGCTATATCGATATAGAGCATTTCGAAGAATTAAAAATAAGTTTAAATTAATTTATACAAATATAAATTTGAATTATTTTCATTGTTCATACTTTATAATTAAAAAAATTATTTAACTTCTGAATTTTTTTTATCCTTTGTAATTTTATTTTAAAACTACAAAACTGTAAGATGTAAGATTTTTGGGCCCTAAAATCTGTAGGCCCTGGGCAGGGGCCCCGTTTGCCCTGCCGGTAATATGGCACTGGTAATAAAATAAAACACATCTTTTACGAACTTTCAGCAAATTTGAGGACGCTAGACAATTAATGTCCATTCTCTTTCACAGATGGCGCCATCACTGCGCACTTTGAAAGCTAAAAACGAGCTAGTATCACTTGTCAAGCTTAAATCAAGCTATATTTAAGTTTGACAATTCAACTTGACTCCTGCACGCTTGCTGCCAACTGAGTTGAGCTACCAAGCTTGCATTAATGCGTCAAATTCAAGGAAATGTCAAGCTTGATTTAAGCTTATGTGCTGTCTGGGATGTAACACACATATTTGTGTTTATCATACATTTTTACTTGGGGTAATCCCAACTTCATGTTTTTCAAACGCATGGGATCCAGCATCGAGCATACTTCTCATATATTTTCTGCTATGTTGCGAAAGAATGAATCATTTTATGATGGCAAAAGTCACTAAATATTGTAACCAAGACACTCATTTTTTTAGTTTTTAATTACTATATCTTTTACATAATTTGAATTTTAAAGAAAATTACGTCATTGGCTTTTCCTTTACCTATTTAAAGCAGTGTGCCCAATTTGGTCCAGATCCGACGAACAGCTTAGCCTCCTATAGCGAACATAGATCTCATTAGCATACTACGCTCTTATTAAGAAGGATTTTAATTTTTGAGACTAAATATTTGGTATTTACTAATCGAGGTTGTTGAACTTGAGGACTTCTGTCAATACTGCGCTAATCTACAAAACAAATGAACTCGCAAATATTGTAAAATACAGTTAAATTAATGTTTTCTAACAGCGTTTGAGGAATCTTTCCAGGTAATGGATTTCGATCTGCTCAAAATAGCTTTCTAGAAGTGCAGAAACTTGGTGATTTAGGAAAAACGATTACTTTAAAAAATGGAACATTTATTTAAAGAAAATATAACAAAATAACAAAATATTAAAAATAACCAGGGGCCTCCTCTAAAGTTTACAGACCCCAAAAAACATCAGTGCGTCTGGCCATCGCTGTAGAGGAGCCTTTCTAAATTATGTTACTGCTGGCCATTTACGAGACCCAAAAAAGACTTTAGTAAGTCCGGCCATTACTAATGCTGGTTCCCACGAAAATATGCTACCAATGGCCATTTACGAGATTTTAAAAAAAAAAATCAGGTCCGGTCATCGTTTTAGGGCCCCCTAGAAAATTTACCACTAGCCCTTTGCCGGACTAAAAAAATAAAACAGTGGATACGGTAATCGTAGTAGAAGATTCCTACCGCTGGCTCTTTCCTAGACTTAAAAAAAAAACAGTGGGTCTGACCATCATGTAGTTCTATGTGTTATCGTTAACTGTCCAACCCTAAACAAATTAGAATAACTGGATCAAAAATAAAGAAAAAAATAACGCATGCGCAAAAAAACAGGCTAATGAGCAGCTCAATGACGGCAAATATAGCAAGCACACAGCGGGCTGTGGCAAACACATTCGTTACTCTTACCTACGTATGTGACGTAGTAACTGAATTACAAAATAACAATAACATATGTGCGAAACTGCGAGATCTTTCGGATGTTTTCTCAGTTTTAAAATATTGAACTTACTGTACTTGGTGCATTTATCGCCCATCCAAAAAAAAAAAAAAAAAAGTTACCAAGCATGGGCTAAAGTGCATTTTAGCCTAAAGAATGTCTTGACTTTTTTTTGTTAGCGTTTGTGGTAGTTGCAACATGATCACGCTTATGCCAAATATTGATTTTCTCCCGTGCGAAGAGCGGGTACGCAGCTAGTATATATATATATATATATATATATATATATATATATATACCGAATTCTTTATGTATGTTTTCACCAAAGTGGACAAGTTTTTTTTTCTTTTAACTTATAAAATTTAACTTATAATCCATTCCCAAAAAAATGCATTACTGCATTGGCCCAGGTAAGTAAGTCACCTTGTTGTTTTTTAGTCCGCCGGCTGAGAAAGGTTGAGTACTGTGCTATGATATGCTACATGATTCCAAGTAATTGGGATGCATCCTATCCCACTAACGTCACACTGAGACACCATGTATATAGCAGTTTTTCTTTTCTGTACGCTAGTAATTTCTCCGAAAGATAAATTACAAGGGTAAGTTTCCATTTAAAATACAAAATTAACTAAATTGATTTACCATTCTTACCCATTATCTTGTATGTAAAGCAACTTGTCCGAAACATTTAATACCTCGTTTATTTTGCGAGAACCAGATAATTTATCCCGAATGCATGTAGTTACTATTAGTCAATCCCTAACCTCAATATGGTTAAGTAGCTCAAACATGGGAACCCTCCAATTAATTTCAAGTGCGGTTTAATTCTCTGTCACATTTATAGATGATCAAAAGCATAGTTTCTTATTCAATTAAAAAAACGTTGATTTTGGTCGTTAAAATTTATTTGCCATTAAAGAGCAATCACTTTGGAAATTTCCTTTCATTTAAAAGATGGTATTGTTTTAAGACTAATTTTTGTAAAACATGTTTTGCTTTGATTTATTTTTTACGAAAAATAAAAAGGTGAAGAAGAAAAGAAAAGCAAAATTTCTTTACTGCATACTGAACTTTTAAAGCCAGATTTTATTTTATTTTAATTTATTTTTTCTTGTGCGTATTTTGTGCTTTTGCGCAATTACACAAATAAAAATTGAAGTGAACCAATCATGTAGCAGTTTTTTGTTTCTTTATTAGTATATAAAATCTTCATTACTGTAATTCTCACTAGACAGTTTTTTAACCCCTCTTTTAATTAAAAAATAAAACATGTATTTTATGAGACTAAGTCAATTAGAATAATTAATGTTTTTCTATAACTTCATTTTTCAGCAACTCTTCGAAGAAAATGCATAAAATTATTTCTGCATACTTAAAGCAAATACTTCCCAAAAAAGGAAAAAAAAATGTCCTTTATAATTTTTTATAGTCTAACACTATCAGTAAAGTAGGAAACAGATCGTATTCCACTTTATAATCACAGTAGACAGTAATTCTTAGAGACATTTTAAAAATATGTTTTAATATATTGTCTAATTAATTAATTTAACATTTTTATTTGTTCGCTAAAATGCCGATTGTGCATTGCAATGTAAGACTTTTGACCTTCTGCTATCCAGGACATGTTATTACAGCTCTTTCAGAGAAGCATTTAATTATTAAAAACGTTTGTCTAAAAATGAAACATTTTACACTCTCTTTAAATTACAATTATACTTTAATAATTTTTCAACTACTTTATCCGAGTGGCATCGCCCAAATTTTATCGTTAAAATGTTTAGATTTCTATGAATTCTTAAAACACTCTCCATCTATACACCCAATTTTATTCTCATTCTTGTGATTACATGGCCAAAATAACTGAAAGTAGTTATATACGAAGAAAAGCTAACGAACTGAGCAATTTAGTGTCAAAATATTTGTATAAACTTGTGTGATTTTGTCAACTGAAATATCTAGAGTAATGAAATAATCATGTGGTAATCACTTTTAAGAAAAATATTGAATACTGATAAATGGACAAATGGCATGAAAAAAATCGATTTAAAAAATTGAATGACGTTATAATGAAACAATTAAAACAAATTGTAACAATTTTTATGATACCGTTTGAGTCACCCTCTGAATGTTAGTTGAATAAAAAATATTTCATTTTTATAATGCATCTATCTAATATACATAGTACATGTTATTTAAAATTTCAAATCATTTATAGTGCAAACTCAGATGTATATTCAAGTCGATATCAGTTTTAAAACTGCAAGTTAAAAAAATAAATAAATAATTACTTGTTTCTCTACAAGGAGAGCTTGTAATTTATTTATTTATCTATATTCTTAAGATCATACTTATAAAGATAAACATTATAATTTTTTTGCGCATAATGCATAATAATAAAATGTTCTTTGCGGCATGATTTTGAAACAGTTATATCACAGAATTCTTTGTACTTTTAAAAGTCCCATGCCCAATTTTTAAAAGTACTGCAACAAATATCTGACTTATCTAACCACCTCCACAGAAACCTGTAATGCTTAATTTTATTTATTAAATCGGCAAATACTTCGTACATTACAGGAATTCCCTTTATCTCTCAACAGGTCAAATCCCAGAAAGAATATTTCCTTGTAATTCCTTATTTATTGCCTTGTCTTAAAGGATACGATTCTAATGCACTTAACTCCCCTTTTATTTTTGCAAGGATCAGATATTTATCTCTTTAGACGTTTCGTACCTCTTTCGTAACTGGTTGATCCCCCAGGTCTTTACAACTAAATATCTCAAATAGACGAACACTCCAGTTAATTTCAGATATGTATGTTTCAAACTGACAATCTCTTTATCGGATGAGAGTTAAAGCTTTTATAGCGCTTGTCCGTTCTAATAGACAAATAATCTGTTTAGCGTCAGATGACTTAAATGGTTTGTAACGTGTAAGAGGTTTACCTAAAACAATCCGTAAACTTTTCCAAGATAGGTATTGTTAGCTTTGTTAAATTGTTTACAGCAATGCAATTGTTCAAAGAATTGTTATCATAAAATATTATGTATATGTGGTATCCCTTCTTACTCAAAGAAAATCTTTTCTCATAAATTTTTCTGTAATTATTTGTTTACAGGCTTATACAGGGTGTCACAAAAAGGAGGTAACACGCTTTAATTCTTTATCTATTAGAAAAAAGCGAGGAATGTAATTTAAAAAACAGTTCAAAAGAAAGTAGGAAATAGGACTATAATAAAAAAATACACTCGTAAATTTTCAAAAAGTTACACTTTTTAAATTTTTATATGACCCCCGTACAGAAAAGAGCAATAAGTAAAATGTGTCCCATACGCTAATGAGCTATGCAAAACTGGATAATTATATCCTAAAAAATGTCAGAGGTATAAAGATAAATATACGCTGGCTTATACTACTTTTCAATGGCACTCGAAGGGAAAAAAATCTCGTCGGATGATGGGGTTTCAGGGTCGTACAGAAATTACAAAAGAAAATATTTTTTTCTCTCCATCAATAAACGATTATTTTCGAATTCATGTATAGCTCCCGATCATCTGTGTTTAAGCATATCTCTGAGACGTTTTATGAAGAAAAGCTGAAATTTTGTGCATCGCCTCTTTAGTGAATGGGGTACATTTTACTAATTGGGAATAATTTCATATCGTGTTCGTATAAATTTAAAAAGTATAACTTTCTGAAAACTAACTGGAGGAGTTTTTACTTGGCATAGTCTTTTTTTCCTACATAAGGTAGGGAAAAAAGACTATGTCAAGTCTGCTCAAATAAGTTGAGAATTTTTTCAATTTACATTGACCACTTATCTCTAACAGATAAAGAATTAAAGCGTGTTACCGCCTTTATGGGACATCCTGTATGTAAGAGTTTAACAAAAATTCAATCAAGCATTCCAAATACATAGTTAAATAAAGTTATATGCAACCTCCATTTATGCATGTTAATAATTTTTTTTAATCTGAAGATGGTCCTAATAATAAAAGTATTTCTTCTTTTAGAAATTTGAAAAGAAGAATTCCTAAAGTTCCGTATTCTACCATTTTTTATCATAGAATATACACAGACAGAGAGTATGGAAAAATATTTATTCTCCTGATTCCATGTGAACTTCATTCTACATTTCCGTATTATGGTATACAGACACAAGCTAATACATACGAAGATATATGGAATAATAGAGGGTAATTAATAGTTTTATCTATCTTCTATAACATGCATCATCTCGTTCTTCCCCGAAGTTTAAATGATGAACTGAATTCAGTTACTTTAACTATTGCTGCAAGATAAATTAAACCTGTTTCCTCGAAAAAACCACTCATAAACGATATCCAGATATGCTAAGAATAAGGAACATACCGCAAAAATACTCAGAGATTAATGAAGAATGTGATAAATCACTTGTACATAAACGTGAAATGTACAAATCCATTAATACACGTTTTCGCAGCAACATTAGTGGATCAAGAAGAATAAACGCTGACACAAATGCATTAAATATGGAGGAAAAAGAGATATAAAGAATTCTCTTTCAATATAGAAAAGTAATAAAGAGTAACTGAAGACTAGACAGTTGGATAATTAATGAGGTGCGAAAATATATGCGATCATATCGGGTTAAGTCTCTTTAGGGTTAGAAAGGGAGGTAATTTTTCGTCAATGATTTTTGTATGACAAACGCCTTGTGATGCATTTTGTCTAGTTGGGAAATTTCTGTGTGGAAAGTATCACCAAGACAGCCTAGTGTAAAGTCCTAGCAAGCATAGCAGAATATAACATGTAACTATACATATACATATATGTAGTATAAAGAGCTCTGAGGGCTCAGTTTGCCAAGGCAACAAGAGTAAACAGAGGGTAAACAGATACCTCTCTGAGATTTCGCCGCTGGAGCCTCATCTACAGTACGATGCAAAAGCAGGAAGCAGGAAGCACAGTATATCAACACAGCTGATATCACTGTGGTAGATCATAAATTATGTGAAACTTTTTTTCAGCATGTTTGTCCCCATCCCTATCCCTCCTGCAACGAGAGAGTGTCAAGATTTACCACACCCAACTAATTCCAACTCAAAATCTGTAAAATCCTCGTTGCAAATATCATTAGCAGAGCTATCTACAATCTTTGATAAAACATTATGTTTCTTAAAGTGCTTGTCCTTTTACTTCATACAGCTGGTTTTCCTTTGTTTCAGAGAAAAGTGTGTAGAAAAGTCATTAGCAATTTGGCCATCACTATATAAAATCTTATTGTTTAGTTTCATCGGTTCCTTTTTTCTCTTCTCTACTCTTTGAGCTGAGTCCATTGATGAATTTATACTTCTTTTGTGCCTCTGTTTTGTAGTTTACTTTAGATATGAAATCTTCAAAAGTAACCCGCTTTGCCTTATTTATTTCTCTTTTGCTGGTTTTCCCTTGTTTCAGAGAAAAGTATGTAGAACAAGCATTAGCAATTTGGCCATCACTATATAAAATTTTATTGTTTAGTTTCATCGGTTCCTTTTTCACTTCTCTACTCTTCGAGCTGAGTCCATTGATGAATTTATACATCTTTTGTGCCTCTGTTTTGTAGTTTACTTTAGATATGAAATCTTCAAAAGCAACCCGCTTAGCCTTATTTATCTCTCTTTTCAATATTGCGGTGCTTCGTCCCTAGTCTTGCACAGATCGAGGATCGCAAGTTTTTTAGCTCTTTCTCTGAGCTCATCACGCTTACTCTTGAGTTCGGTGAGTTTGTGGTTCCAAAAACAACGGTAGTTTTTGTGCTTTCTACAGGGTATAAATCTCTTTGCTGCATTAATGATAATATTGTTAATGACAACAACAATTTTGTCGGGGTGTTGATCAAAATTTATCTTTTCATCAATTAGATTATTCTCCAACCAATCTCGCAAAGATGGCCACTTCGCCTTGCGAAAGTTTCATGAAGCTTTAATGCATAGGCGAAAAACGTTAAACGCTCGAATGAGGTCTTCAGCCAATACCATGCGATGCACGCTGCCACAATCTTCTAATACAGTTAGTCTATGAGTACTGTCTGCGATGTCAGTTGAGACCATTAAGAGGTCTGGGTTGCTAGATGCACCACTATAGTGTAAAAATGTGGTTTGATCTCGTTTGTCAAATATAAGTTCTAAATTGTTGGAATTCAAGAAATCTTCACAGGCCTCTCCTGCGAAGTTTCTGTTTTTGTAACCTCATTTTTGGGAGTGAGCATTAAAATCCCTTATACCGATAGACTGTTTATTGATGTCAATAAAGTCGAGATTTGGCTTGTTGTTGGGTGGGTTGTAAACAGCAAATATTTTAAAATAGTGTTTTTTCATCGCCAAGCATTTCAGCTTGGCCATTTCAATCTTGTCATGTGTTTCACCCATAGGTTTTAAAATTTCAAAGGTGGAAGTGATGGTGTTACTGACACTAATCATATATGTATCTATGGTCAAATGTTATTGAGAACAATATTGTGAGCAATTGTAAACCATTGTAAACTAACTGCTTTTATATTGTATAACACTGACGTATTTTACCAATTGTAATCCAAAAATTGTGCTGTAAAAAAAATAAAATAAAAATGAGGGAAACCGCTGCTTGCTGGACCTGAGCCTGGAGCTAGGGTTCAGCAGGACAGTAGGACACTTCAGGAACTAAAACAGGCTTTAAACCAAATAGGTAGGCCGTTCCTGAAGGTAGTATCCTATAGTATCCTGACACTAATCAGGATCCCACTGGCTATCCCTCATCCTTTCCTCCAAAACAAATACATTAAAGCCGGTGAAAACAAATCTTTTCATATCTTCCTTCTTTTTATTTTCTTCCATAATTGTAAAAACATCAACTTTTTCCTCATTTAGAATTCTTGAAAGTTCGATTCTTTTAGCTTGAGTAAGCCCGCCTGCGTTCCACTGCAGAATATGCAAAGAATTCTGCCTAATTCTCATATTTAGACGTTGCAAACGCCAAACAGGGAAACCACAAATTAAAATAAAATTCAATTTTTTAATCTCGAATTCAATCTCAGCTGCAAAATTGTTACTCATTTAGCATAATCCAGGGAGCACGTGTAGCGTGAGGACTGCTACGGAAGCGAGTAACGTTACCTCGGCAATTTTTGAACTTAAATAAAGGAAATTTGAGCAGGATCATTTAGTAAATATATCTGGTAAGAAAACAATAATGAAAATGAACGAAGGAGTAATCGTAGGAGGCCAACATAAAAGAAAAAAAAATGTTATAATGATATTTGTGAGAATATAATATGAATCTTAATATTCATATTATATTCTCAATTGTGAGAATAATATAAATTTTTTATGTATCACATGAATACATGTAATAGATAAAATAGACATTTATGAGTACATTAACTAATGCTACAATATTCTCACATAAAGTTCAGCTATTTCGCAAAGACAACTTCATTTTTCAAAATGTACTAAATCAGTTACAACTAATATCAGTTTGGCTGTACAAAAGCAATAATGTAAAAGATGATACTTTCTGAGCTTAAAGTTGTTTAAATTATTTTACCTTACATTTAAATATCATCATTAGCTTAAAAATTTTCTGAAATATTTCTCGTTATTCGTTTCTCTTTAGGTGTCTTGCGTTTGCAAATTGTCACTTAATCATACATTTAAAATTCCATGCAAAAGACGGGTAATTCTCCAAATGTATTCAATAACATCTTTCTTAAACATTTGGCATTTGCTTTTTCAAAAATATGTTTACATACCTCTTCTAACGATCACATTAAAGTGTTTAGCCAGAATTTTAAAATCCGAAGGAGAAATGTTTTAAACGATATCATATACATTTTTGTTCAGTCAATAATTACATTCTTTGGGTTAGGAAATAATCATTATTTTTTTAAGTAAAATTCTTTTACGAACAGTCATTACACACACTCCCCTCTTCGTTTCTATAAAAGTAAAATGTTCTGAAAATAATTTTTAGCAATAGTATTTCGTGCACATTTAATGAATATTCATATTCATTAGGCATTTTTTGAGCCTAAACAGAAGTTGTGTTCATAAAAATAAGAGCTCTTTCTTTTTTTCTCTAGTTTTGAATATTCATTATTCAAAATATGAGAACTAAAAACGCATAATTCACGCTGTATTTTAGGAAGAAGTAATGAAGAAATAGACTCGCTTTTGTTAGAAATTTATTTTTTCACAAATTAACTGATAGTTAAAACTCGCGATTAAAAGAGGAAATTTAATATAAAATCATTTTTCAGTCATTAAATCAGTAAATCAGTTTAATCATTAAATCAGTTTTCAACTTTTACAGTTTCGCTTCTTTGTATTCTTATTTTCGCTTCTAAATGTTTAAATTAGATGCGAAATATTAACTGTGGTGTTTATTCTTTTTACTTTTTACTTTTTATTCACTTTAAATGTTGTAAACTTGATAAACTATTTTAAGCTAAAACATAAAGTATCGAATCAAGTTAACTTTTAGATTAACATTTTAACACTGACAGAATTCAACCTTAAGTGGATCTTAGTGCAAAACAAAAAAGTTGTTTCATTTTATAAGAAATAAAGTCGACGGCATAAATACACTAAGGGATACACATTTGAATTATAACCTCTGATTGATTTGCAAATTCTTTTAATGTTGCTTTAAAAGTGTAAGCGTAAACACAACAATATAGAAAGCGTATAAACATAAGAGAATTAAAGAGTTTTCTCTGTGGAAGTTAGAATTCAGGATGAAACGCTTACATTTTTTTATCATTTGCTTTTTTGACTTTCTTTGATTTATATATTTTCTAGAAAAACTAATTAATCTCGTTTTGTAAACGGACAATTTACTGTGGGCCACAAAACTTTGCCCATTCCAAGTATATTGTCTTCTAAAATTGCAATTGTCATGAAGTAAACAAGAGAATTTATTTTAGCGACCGAATCAGAACTCTTGATCCAAAGTTCATGAGGGATAAAACACATCCAATCATTTTTTGTCGTACTAAGTAGATTTGTAACCCAAGAGGTGAACTGGTAAGTTTCAGCTCATCAGATGAGGAAATAGAGCTTCTAGCAAGAGGAAACACAGAGAATTAACAAGTTTAAATTATTAAAGAAATATATTTATTGACACAAACTGCAGAATGCATACAGAAATCAATAGCAAAAATTCAGGTTTCACACCTAAGGCGTGGTGAGAGGGGGCATGTTGGTAAAAATACCCTACATATCTTGGACAATGCTGATAGCAATCCCAGTTTCAATGTCTAGCACTTCATGACTAGAGTTTAGACCCTAGTTAGATGTAAAATAATTTTTAGATGTGTTCTCCATCGATAAATTTCGTCCATGGAGATCTGAGTTAATCTGTATACAAGAAAAAAATTCACTATTGAAGTTATATCATATCTTTGAAGCGAAATATCTACTATTCACACGTGCTTATTGCATCGTGTAGATAATTGTGTTGACTATCAGACTATGCGTACTGTAAATATTTCTGTTCCCTTTTCCTAAGCTTTTATATATCATCATAATTTAGAATTGTCGTAAGTTGCAGTCGCACTAAGCAAATAACTATTATATATATATAATTGAATGAAATGCTTCTATTTTACCACCTTTGACATATTCAAGCCCTGATAGTGGTACTGACGTAAAGCTTTTAAATTTTCTGCATAAACAAATGTATTTGACATCTTAAGAATGTAGTTAATGCACACAGATCAAGCTTTTAAATCCAAATATTGCCAATATGTTTTTGGCTCACTACTACATACAATAATACTGTATGTAGCAAACAGAGTATAATATCATATTGGAATGTATGCTAGACGATACGATCCAGAGATTTAGTGTTTTTATTCGAGACAGACGTTGTATCATTATTATACCTTTGTATCAGCTTGCTGCAGATCCGCAACATTCCAATTAAAGCTGTATTAATGAGTCATAGTGTATTATAGAACATATTTTAATGACTCTTTTTTTCTAGACTAACGTGAACATGAAATATGCATATTTTAATCTGAAAAGTTTGTGATATTTAATTAATATTGTAACACGAAACTGTATTCGTTCTTCAACAGTCGCACTATAGGTTATTTCAGCACTTAGAGTGTTTCTTCATAGATCAAACTTACAAGAATATTAATGATTTTTTAAAAAGTTCTCATCTTAAACTTTGCCCATTCCAAGTAAGCTTTTCAGTAACACTTTGGTGTACAACAGATATATTTTCAAGCAATGAAAAATAAAAATAACCGTTTGTTGAACTCACAACAAACACATTTTGTTCAATAAATTTTACATGAATTACAAAACTAGACAATAAAAACTTTTAGTATGTTTATAATCTGTTTCTGCACATTGATGTAAAAAATTAAAAAATGTCAGTTATTGAGATACTAGGCGTATTCAGAAAGTAAGTATCGTTTTGAAAAAAAATTAGTAAGCAATTATTTTTCAAGCAAACTTTACTTTTACATGAAAGAGCATGCCTTAAACTACTTTTCTACGTAGTTTCCGCCAATGTTCAAGCACTTGCCGTAGTGAGTTACCAGCTTTTCTATACCTTCTTCATAGAAACTTCCGCCATTGACGATAACCACGACTTTAGAAAAGCTACAGCGTGCAATTCAAAACAAATGGAGAGGAATGCCCAGTAAAGGAATTGTGTTGCTATATAACAATGCTCGGCCCCATGCAGCTGGTGACACTCAAACGATGATTTGACAGTTTCGTTGGGAGCAGTTAGATCACCCGCCGTACAGTCCAGACCATCCGACTACGGCTTGGTGCCGTCCAATTACCACTTTTCCCTGCACGTGATGCGCGAGCTAGTCGGCACGCGCTTTGGATCTGACGATGATGTGAAAAATGCTGTGAAATCGCGGTTTTCGTCATTGGCGGGAAGTTTCTATGAAGAAGATATAGAAAAGCTGGTAACCCACTACAACAATTGTTTGAACATTGGTGGAAACTATGTAGAAAAATAATTTAAGGTATGCTCTTTCATGCAAAAATAAAACTGGATTACAAAAAATTTGTTTACTAATTTTTTTTTTTTCAAACCGGTAGTTACTTTCCTAATACGCCTCTGTAAAGGGTTTAATAGCAATTTTGCAAGACGACACGAAGCTTTACAGCTGTTTTCTGAGATGAGACAGACCTATTTTCTGTCTCGCGAGCATCCCTAATATCATAGGTAACCTTTACTATTTTACTTATCGTAACGAATCATACGTGTATATATATTTGGTTTGGCATTTAAGAACTAAAACCTTAATCTGGCTTTCATAGAACACTTTAATACCTAAACTATGCATAAAATTATATTTTATTCAAAGGGTTTCACATTACGTTCAGTGCATAATTCTTCCTCGTTACTATGAGGCCTTTTATGCAAAGTTCACTTTATAAACATATCAAGAAAACTTCATCCGTTGAAAAGTTATCGTAAATTTTAGTTCATTACGATGATAATAATAAACGGAATGCACTAAAATTTTATTTCACTGTCTTTCACATAAAACATTGAAATCCCGTATCATCTTTAAATCGTTAGTATGCAAGTTAAGCCTATTATAGAAAAATAAGTGGTACACACTGATAGACTATAAGTATATTTAAATACGAGTACTGGATATGTATATATTTCTCAAATTACGTCACACCGCCACCGCTTAAAACTTCAAAAATATACACATTTTCTTTCTCTCGGAATTTTATTGATATTAAACATTTATATCTTCTTCTAAAGTATTCGTCTTTAATATTTTCAAAGGTATGGCTCTAAAATCATAATAATAGAAAAGTGAAGAGAGCATTTTATTCAAATTTATAGAATTCAAGACTCCTCGAACATTTTACGAGTATATCAAAATCTTCTTTTGGGACCTGCACCAGAAGAGATATAATCTCTTTTATAGAGGAAAAAGTGGAAGTTTTTTGAATGCATCATAAAATACTTTTTATGTTTAATCAATGTATTCTGAATGGCTTTTTGAGTTTGCATTTCTTGTTTTTGAGGTTGCATTTCTTGTTGCAGAAGACAGATAAAACAGAGGATATGTGTGAGTATGCGATCATAATATTTTATACTTTTATAAATTGATAGTTTTTAATTTACTAATGATGACATGCACACAAGCTTATAGCTTATTCCTCTGAGTCGCTCTTGAAATTGATATTTTACTCTCAAGCGGTACTTTAAATACGTTTCAATACTTTAAAAAAATAAGTTAATCAAATATAAATAACTATAATTCTTTTTAAATTATTAATTTAAATAAAAATCAATTATATGTTTATTAGCAGAATCTTCTCTATTTAATCCTTAGTATAGTAATTTTGTATACAAAAGGTTTTTGAGTTTTTTTGTAAGAACCTATTATCTACTTTTCTTCTTGGGTGGGAATTTCTTTCGTGGCTTTCTTTTTCAAATCATAGAAAACCACAAAAACTTTGAAATAGGCCTCAAACCTTTGGCATGTTTGAGCTGAAGTCTGTAATTAATCAATTTCACTTGCAATACAATCTGCTACTTTGTAATACTTTGTAATAAACGTTCCTGGCCCCATGTTATGCAGTGAGTGATTCCAAGAAAGTACGAATAAGCAATCCAATTTATCATTTTTAAAACCAGAAAACATCAGTACGTAGAAATCAATCTGTATGTTTATTTATGTTTTATGGTTTTTTTTCAGCTTTAAAATACTGGCTCTACAAGTTATTCATAAAGAGAATAACACACCTTGCGACAATACTAGTTTCTAACGTGTACAAATTAAAGTAAGTGTTGCAATAGTGAAAAACTTGGATATTCAGATTTAACAGATCAATTTCGCTATCTCTTAATTCGTTTTGGTGACTTTCAGCGTGATACACGTACGTATGTTTGCAATTTGACCAAGAACGAATTCATTTTAACAAGTTTTGGCGCGAGGTCACGTATGTACGAACGAATCCTGCATAACTCACGTATTAGCCGTAGAATGTTGAAATTTTGTATTTAGGACTCTTGTGACATCAAGCTGTTCATCCCCATTTGTAACAGCAGGCGACATGTAAAAAATCGTGCCAAATGTTGCTATGCTTGGATAACTGTACCCAAATTATTGAATACCAGTAAGTTAGCCCCCCCCCTTTACTCAATCCTAGATCCGCCACTGGCTGGATATATCACTTACGGCCGTATTCACCAAGTAATTGAAACCCATGTTAACTCCTTCAGACATTAAATAGGCATTAAATATACACCCATTCGACATCTGACCTTCGTTCTGAGGGCTAACACGGGTGTCAAGTGCTTGGTGAATACGGCTGTTAGGGAAGTGATTACCAACTATTTTACTTCTACAGACCAGCAAAAATAGGAAAAATATTTCGTGTGGACCAGCGTCAGATAAATATAATAAATATTATATAAGAATGTATTTTATTGATCAAATGAATTGTTACATAAACATAAATTTTAGTTAGAGTGACATTTGCTGCTGATTATATTTAAATACATTTGATACACCTGGATCGGCACCAATCCACGGATCAGTGGTTGGAATACACTTTAGAGTACTCGCACCCATCCTGAAGCTTCCCTTCAGAGTTTAGACAGACATCAGTAAGAAGAAAACTTTCTCATCATTTCGGAAGGAAACATTAAACTATAGTACAGGGTGGCCATAATTAAACTGCAAGTGTTCAAGGGGTGCTGGAGAGAAAACTACCGAGAATATTCCAGTGAAATTTGGTATCTACACGTTTCAGAACATGCGCAAGTCAAATATGCAAGAAAAAAATCGTCATTTTCATCCGTTAGATGGCGCTGTACCGTATTTCAAAGCTCACCGGTGGCATATACAACTTCCAAAGCCGATAGACAGAGCATAGTGACATTCTGAGAGGCATATAAACAATATAATACATCATTTACAGTTTATCTAAATTCCATACAATTCGATTCAGTAATTAAATTTTTACAGTAACATGTAGTCAAAAATCAACGTAAATTAAGATCACAAATTAAACAATTCATAAAGAGGCTCCGGAAAACATGTAAACCATTATTTATTCTCATTGACATTCATTGGACCTCTTCCTAATCCTTTCATACGCCGGTATTCTTTCAGAGTCGCTGAATAATTGCTACCATTCTGATAGAATATCTTCACTAACAATGCACGTTCCTTCTTATTCAGAGTCATGATTGACAATTATTCATTGTGGTCTTGTTTTTACGCTGTTCGATGAGCTTAAAATTTGCATATATGACGTCCATAAGCATTGAAACACATATATCGCCATCTATCGGGTGAAAATAGCGATTTTTTATTGCATATTTGACTTGCGCATGTTTTGAAACGTGTAGATACCAAGTTTCACTGAAATATACCTGGTAGTTTTCTCTCCAGCACCCCTTGAACACTTGCAGTTTAATTATGGCCACCCTGTATTTTCGTATGATAGGAGGTGGGGTGGTAACTTTCATATTTCAGGATATAATGCTTAGAGAAGCTGTGAGATTTCTGATATAATGCGATTCCAGGATATAATGCTAAGAGAACCTGTGCGGTTTCCTCTATAGCTTAGACACACATCAGAAAGGAAGGGAACTTTTGGGATGGAAATTAATTTTCTTATTGTTCGGGAACTAAAAATTCGTTAGAAGAAACTATAGAATTAGAATGCATATAGGGAAAGGTGGCCCAAAATTATCCTATCGGGTAAGACAATCCACATATATTTTCTTCCATACAGGTAGCGCTATCTACCGGGTAACACATGAACTAGTCGTGTCAAGTGAAAAAAAGGCAATATCGGTATTCAAACAAGCACAGTGTTTTCGTGTCTAAATAAAATTTTTCGGGAAAATTGAGTTTTATAGCATCTGTTATAATGCATTCGTTAACTTTTCCATTCATTTAGGTATGCAGACTTTCATGTGCAGAAATATGACAGGTTTACTGAATGGAGGATATTTTTGATGGGAATTACACTTGATATAAGTCTATTATGTTCCTCGAAGTCGTCCAGAAATAGGACTTAAAGTGGACAGCCACATTGCCGAGTAAAATGACCCATCGACTGAAGAAACTCCTGTAACAGGTCTTAGCCATCACGGCAAGCCTTCAACTATTCTCAAAATGCGTGACTCCCCTTTACATTACTTAATTTATTCCGCGTTTATTGTAGGCCATAAATTTTTAATTATAATTTAGAAATATTCAATTTTATTGTTTGAGACACTTATTTTATTTTAAAATTTTCATAAAATAAATTATGCATATTATCATAGCTGCCAACTCTTCCGAATTTTCCGGAAGATTTTCCACCACAATTTGTAAACAGTTTTATTTTACATTAAAAATGTGGACTTATTTTAAGTCTAAATAGCCAAGTAAAAATTAGTGATGGAAAATCTTCTGATAAAATCGGAAGAGTTGGCAATGATACTATATGATTATAAAATTTATATTATTTCATTATAAATAGTCATAATTACTTTGCATCTTTTATTTTGCTAATAATAAACAGTTTACAATTATTTTCAAATGAAGGATCATTTTGTCTTTTGGTTGAGGATAAAATGATCCTTTGGAAACTTTTTTTTCATTACTTAATGTGCTTTTGAAATATTATAAAAATATGTTTATGATGCAAAATATGATAGCAAAGGTTCAAAGTTTTATTTAAACGCTCATGGTATTTTTAGAAGTTTTAACCTTAAGAGGATCGTTATGGGAAACCTTCCCCTACGCAGTGGCCTTTGATGAACTGTTGAAGACCGAACTTGCAGCCATACGGTCACGGGTTGGAGATACTAAACAAGTGGCTACTAGGACGCTTGTGCTACAATTTGTTAAATTAAGAACCAAGTAAACGAGAACAGTAGATGTAACACAAACGTTGTGGCATAAGAATTCTGAAAATGAACCTCTTTTTTTCCGCTAATAATACAGCATTACATTTAATAACACTGATGCATGTTTTTTATAATGCATCTATTTTAATTTGTGTAGTAGGATTAACCGTTTTATATTTATTTGAAAAAAATATTTGTTTTTAAATAAGATTAAGTTAAAAAGAAAAAAGTTTCTGTTTTAAATTTATTGTCTTATTTTTGGTGGAGCTTCATAATACAATTACTGTACACAAAAGAGACATGTTACAAGTCAACCTGAGATAATAAACTCTTTTCTCGTAAAACACACGGTAAAACAACATTTTTACAAAAGATGTATAACTTATCATTATTTGCTTTATTATTGGTTTTTATCTGCACGTAACTTAATAACGCGATGTTTCACTGATGCATTTCTTCTCAATTCTCCAGATCTTTCTATTCTATAAATTTAGCTTACCGTAAGCTAAAAAGTAGGGATACTTTTAAACAAATTTCTTATTTATTGCATAACTAATTGTTAAAGTTAAGAGAGAATTTTTAGGCTGGTCCTTTATTTTTTTTTTTAATGTAGTATGGGCTTCAATGGAAATTTCAGAGAAAAAGATGTTTATGTAACGAAATTTACTCGGGAAATTTCTAGTTTGTATTTTTTTTAAATAATGAAAATGTATTAACTGACAAGGATATTTTTATTTTTAAATAATTTTTGAATGTTCAGCATAACAAAGGATATTTTTCTTTCTCTAAAATAAGTGATAAATATAAGAGAAAAGAAAAAGTGTTTCAAATCAAGCTTTTTATTCACATATAGATTAATAAAATATAAAATAACAGTTTTTAAGAAATGCAAAATAATTTCTTAAATGCAACGTAATATATACTTTTTTAAAGCTATACGAGATCAAAAGATATATTATTGACTCAAATTTTTAAAAATTACATATTATTTTACATTAAAAAAGTTAATATTTAATAAATTTTAAGTACCAATCCCAATGTTCGATAAGCAACGGTGGATCTGCGCGTTGCAATGGGTGTTTCAGCTTGAAACTTTTCTCAAAATTATTTTATATATTTTACTCCATCTTTCAATAAAAAAGTTGGTTTTAAAAACTTTTTTTTTACCTTATATTAATATTTACGCCTTTTAAGTCTAAAAACTGTTTTTCTTTATGTTTTTGTGGGGGCTTTGCAAGACATCGCTTACATTGTATTGTTGTTTATTTAATGTTCGCGTTTTTTGTTCTGATGTTGCATGCTCGAGTACCACAAGCGTCTATCAGAAAGCGTTTGTGCTCCATGTACAAAATTAATGATTAGAAAAAAAAAAAGAATTTCGAAAAATTATGAAGACAAGTACTCAATATCATCGGAGTACACATGTATGCAAAGTTTTAGCCCAATACGATGATTGGTTACGTAACTTAAAATTCGTATACAAATTTTGAACTGGAACGACAAGCACAGACCAAATAAAAAAATATAAAAAAGCCTGGAAAAAAAGTAGCACATGAGAATATTTAAAGTGCATTGTGGCACTGGAATAATTTATACAGCAAGATTTCGAACTTTTTACTTGGATACTATTTATTGCATCTAATGTAAATATTTAATTATTTATCTCATTTATTATAAAAATTAAATGTGCTTTTTCTATTTCATTCTACTGCTAGTCCTTTCCGTAACATAAGAATCAACAGAAATGGCTTTCTTTTAACGAAGGAGAACGCTAGTAAGTATTAATAAGTAATTTAATCTAGGCAGATAATAAAACCAAAATTAAGAGTTCTTACTGGTTATCAAAGCAGCACACCCATAGTTTAAGTACGTACAACTCAGAAGTTGTTAAAATGCAAAGAGAAGCACTTTAAGCAAGACAGAGCGCTTCTCCCTTGCAATAGCATGGCAAGAACTTTTTTTTTAAGTATATCTTTGAAGCAGGTTTAATTGGTTGAATTATGGGTAAAATAATTTTTCTGTTTGCTTCACTGCACTTCACTTTTTATTTTCCTAAAGAGAGATATACATCAAAAGTGGTTAGTTTCGAAATAAAAAATAATTACTGAACCGAAAACGTATACAGCCCTCTGTGGTTCTTTAATAAATGCTTCATCACGCTGTTATGGTTAGTGGTCTATATGCTACTGTCTTTTGCAACAGGAGTTAAGTTAAACATTTCTTACTATGCATTTACCGATGAAAGTGCTTTACCATCATTATTTTAAAAGTATTAGTCAATGCATTTATTTTTATTTAAAAAAGAAAAGTGTTTTGGAGGTATATACTCTCTTTAAATTCTTAAAGGTAAAGACTGTTTAGAGAACAAACAATTCTACGGAATGAATTCTTAACAAGCAGCATGAAAAATATGATTGTAGATATCAGTTATATCTATATAAATAAAATTATACTTTCATCTGTACATTACTTGGAATTCAAAAACGTTGCAATTTCTATCCGTTTCAAGTACCTGGGAATATAGTACAACCAACAAAAAAAGTTTGTCTGTACTTTGTTCTGTCCGTGAAGCTTTTTTTATGCGCGCATCACGTAAAAATCATTGGAGCGAATGAAATGAAATTCAGTGACATGTTAGGCAGTCACTGAATTTCATTTCATCTCGACGCCTATTAACTATAGGCGTCGAATTTTCCAAAAAAATCTGAGTTAGATTTTGAGATTTTGCGAAAATCGTTTCAAACTGTGTACATTTATGTTCGCACATCACGTAAAAATGACTGGAGATGATGAAATGAAATTGGGTGAAACGATAGGTAGTCACTCAACTTAAAATATATGCGTCTAAGTTTTTAAAAAGTTTGATTAGATTTTGAGATTTTGCAATTTTTTTTTTCAAAATGCATGCATATTTGTTCGAGACATAATACGAACCAAAGCGAATGATATGAAAATTGGTGACATGATAAGTGGTAGGTCAAGTTAAACTTTAGACGTTGAATTTTTCAGAAACTTCTTTTAAATATTGAGATTTTGCAAAAGTTTATTCAAAATGTGAAAATATTTGTCGATTACGTATAAATCACTGAAGAGAATGCAATAAAATTTAGTATCGTCACAGGTGTTCACTTAAACTATAAGTGCCAAAGTACTTTAAATTTTTTATAGATTTTGAGATTTCGTGAAAATTAAGTACATGTTTGTGCCATTCCTGAAAAATGGCAACGGAATTGATTAAATTTTGGAATTCTGTTAGATGCAAGTTAATGTAAACTCTAGATGCCAAAACTATTTTTAATATTTCATAGATTTTTGGAATTTTAGGAAAATTGTGTCAATGTTTGTGCTTGCATCCCTTAAAAGTGAATTAAGAGAATAAAATAAAGTTCAGCAACATGATCAGCAAGGACTCAAAACAACAAATGTCGCAATTTTTTAAAAATTGAAAACAATTTAAACTTTTCTTAAAATGTTTATTTGGTTTTTCAGATTTTCTAAAAATTGTGATTTATTTTAGGCATAATGTTAAAATACCTACAGTGAATCAAACAAAATCTAGTTACAGGTTAGAGTTAGGAATGACATCTTGACTTGACAATCTCATTCAACCGGAATAAAGTTTAATTTTTTAAAAATGTCAATTTTACTCATCACTTTGTTACTTTCTAATCTGTAATATTTTAGCAATACACAGAATCTACAATTTTGTTTCTTATACAATTGCCAATATACACAATTCCATCCTTCGTGCGCCTACAATACTGACGAAAAATCACGCTTTTTGGAAATTTGTATTACGTACTAACCAAATTTATGACGGGTTCTTCACTTAGTAAATATATAGGGCTAAAATATTGTCTTGTGAAATTAGTGTTATTTTTACATCAGTTTAAGATGTGTATAAACTACAAGAGAGGAGTTTCATAAAAGAAAATATTAAAAAATGGCATTCTTAAGGAATATCTGTAAAGCAATTCTTCTGTATAAAAATCTTTTGTGTTTCAGGGCAAAGGTATCTATTTTGAATATAGACTGATTTGATATTATATCAATTTAAATAACATTCACTTTTTGTTAGAGCAGTTTTTTTTACATTTATACAGTGTGCCATTAAGGAATTTTTAAAATATATTTTCTTAAATTACATATATCTTTTTCTATACTTATGAAGGATTTCTATGCTTATTATACTTATACTTTTCTATAATGGAAAATTCATCAATTTTAATTAATCTTACAAACATCTGAACTTTTTACAGAATTGACAAAATTAATTTTTTAAAATAGAGGAAATTGAAGCTGCAGCGAGAACTAAGCAATAATTATTCCGGATACGGTTAATTTCCTTAAAAGATATCACAAGAAAAGTGAACATTCTCTCTCTCGTTCAACTAACATTTTTACATATATAATTAAACTATATATTCCTACTTGTGAAAAAAATCATATCTTTAATTAAATTTATTTACTTAATTACAAATTACACTAAACACACAAATATGTATAAGTATAAAATTTACAGGTTTATTATAAAAATAGATTTTACAGGGAACTTTAAAACTTTATTCTGTTTTCTTAACTCGGGGCTGTATCTTGGATGTGAGTCTAAACACAGAAGTAAAATATTCCTTTAACGCTTTTGCGGAGTTAGGAGCAAGCTGGTTAAACCATGGTTCAACGTTAGATATGTTAAAAACCGCAATTTCCCTTCGTATATAAATTAATTACTTATTTAAAGGTTCTATAACAGTATTTGCTGTTTCGATTAATCACCAGATAGAAACAATTTTACTAGTGAACAAGCTGAGTTGCCTTTGCGTTGTACATGAACTAACGCTTAATACTAGCAGTGATAGAAATAATGGGGGGGGGGGTTCTTTTAAATTCTTTTTCTGTCTGTTATATATTACGTAGAAGCTTATGAATCGATACTAAAGGTCAAATTCTCAAGCCCGAAGCCAAATAAAGGAGAGACGCGAATTGCAAGCCATCATCTTTGCTGAAAATTAAAAATAGACGCAATTTGATTATTGAACTTTCATTACTCCCTGCGCCTGAATAAACATTAAAACAACATCATAAATTTATTCTTATCAATATGTAAAGAAGAAAAAAACATATATGCCCCGAAACAACGTTCATAATAGAACCTTTTGTAACTGCCGAATTTCTTTGTCATATGTTTACCATCCAATTAACTGAAGTCTGGAAAGGAGGAAGACGCCTCACTGGAAGAATTCTTGAAATGATTAGGTTGAATCCTTGATATGATTAGAATTCTTGAAATGATCTAATTAGATGAAAGTAGACGTACTCTCGAGCACTTTTGAATGCAGATCTTTTTCTCTGAAGTAGTTTCATTTTTAAAAAGAAAGCAAATATCCGCAGTTATTCAAATTTTACACAATCGTCTATTTAGGTTGACTTTTTATTTGGGGGTAGGGGGGGGGGGTATTTTAAAAATTTCCTCATGGTTTAACGCTTTCTGTTATTGGTGCGCGCGCGAATAGTATTCTTTGTTCTACTGATGCCATTCTAAAAAACTAATGCATTATTATCTTGCTACTTATTTCCCAACCTCGAGCTTTTATCGTGAAATAAACTGGCTGCTTTTTCAGTAATACAAATCATTTTTTAAACAGATATTTCATTAATTATTTTGTATTTTGACCTTTCAGAAATTTGAAACTGTGAGAATTTGCGTCCCACATCATTTGCTGTTGTATTGATCTTTAAAAAACCAAAGTAAAAAACATCGTATCGTGTGTTTCTTATCTTCATTTATAATTACTTCTGCCTTATAATAAATTTTTTTTCTGCAGTTTTTATTCAAAGATTTCTATGATTTTCAAATAAATTATTCATTGCTTTATTATTAAAGGGTTTGCTTTAGTATTCACAAAAAGGGGGGGGGGGGGGGAATCTGTCAAAATAGCTTCAAGAAAGTTTGAAATTGCTCACAATCTAGGTAATGACTAGTAAAATGACAATATCTTCTCCTGTTCAAACGAGATAGAGTTATTGCCGTTACCAATAAACAACTAAAAAAATAAGCATGGTGGTTAAAATGATCATGCACCGTCTTTTTTCTAAAGTGTGAAAAAAGGGAGACTGTCTCGATTGAACCTACGATACAAATATCGGGAAGCATTAAGTACACTATGCAGAACACACTACTGTTCAAATTTCATTTATAGAAAGTTATCTACGTTTTAACAAGGCCCCGAACAATCGCGTTACAGCGACTGCTAGATTTTTCTATTTTTTTCGCTAGAATGATAAATTTTTTGAATTCATGACATCGGATAGTATAGTCAATTTATATGTAAGTGACAACAAATGTACACATGACAAGTTACCATATCCGCGGTTTAAGAATGCATTCATACATTGTTATATTTAGAAGCCTTAATCTTTCTGTTATTACCTTTTAGCAAGACATTGAACAAATCTACGATATTTAGCATAAACATAATTTTTAAAAAAGGTTTTATTTATTATTAACTAATCTTTATAATATGCAAATTTTCAGCTAAATTACAAATGAAAAAGTTTGGAAAAACTTAAATGCAATTTTTTCCGGACATATTGTTACAAAATACACGGAAACGTTAATCTTTTAGATGTATCCTACTTTGTTTTTAATTAATATATTTTACACCTATCTGTTATGTTTTACGAGGGTTAAATTCAGTTCTATGCTGAAGCGACTTTCCGCTAGTCAAATTTAGTTTTATGGTATATTTTAATTTTTTTTAAATAAATGTTAATAAAATTAAAACACAAATAATTTAGTATACTTTGCAGACTAACTAAGTGAGAAACTAAAAAAAAAAAAGAAATCCTTTCTTCTAAAAAAGAAATCGAGAATCTGTGTACTTTTGTGCATTATACAGTTTTATTTTCTGGAGAAAAAAAAAATGATTGCGTGAATCAAGTGGTTTTTGTTATGTTCGATTAAAGAAAAAAAAAGGCTTAGCAACATTTAATTATTTCAAATGTTCTAAAATAATTTATAGACATTTAAAATCATGAAAAAAACCCCATACTTCGCTTATGGAATGCAGTTACTTGGCTTTGTTATCTTCAGAGCGGATGCCAGAAATAAAAACAAAAGCAAATCACGTATTCGGAAGAAAGCATCTGCAAAACAATAAAAATATTTAGGAATGACAGAATAGAAATCGTACATTTGAAAAAAAGAAGGAAACAAGATCAATCTTCTACATTTTAGGCCAGAGATTTGGAGAATCCAGAAAAGGTGGAATAATATTAAACTTCTTGTTCCGTTGTTCAAATTAAATTTTCTTGTAACTTTATTTCTCTTTTTCTATATGTCCAAAGAAAATGCATGAGAATATGATCCCATTCACTTTGAAGATCAAAACAAATTTCTGATGGGAAAAATATATTTTCTTTTCAAAAGAAAGTGGATTGAACTAACGCCTTTCATATTTCACTGCGTAAGATTTTTTTTTTTTTCTCTAAATGAAAACTACGATATTTTGCCTTCTGCTCTAGTAATTCAGGCATTGAACAACGGTTGCATTTTTGTATTGAATACTTGCCATAGTCATAATTCACTGAATTTATTCATTAAATATATAAGGTGCAAAAGAATTTTTGGACAATTTGAAAAATTAGATTTAAAAAAAAAACTGGGTATTGGAATGATGGCCGACAACAAATGTGTTAGATTTTCGTTTCTTGTAAGTTTTTATTTTAAAAATCCGACAGATGGCTGTATGTGTCAAGGACTCCGGAAAACATTCAGAAGAGCATAGTGAGCATGGCTGCTGTGGCTAAACAGCAATATGATTTTTCAAGAGAACAGCTCATTTCCTGATTGGTCAACGTCTGTTCGCTGTTGTCTCAATCAGCATTACACAAGCAGATGGATAGGTCAAGGTGGTGCAATTCAGTGGCCTCCTCGATCGCCGGATTTAATCCCCTTGGCTTTTTTCATGTGGAATTACATCATTGTTTAAACTACTACATGCCCTAATGCACAGAACTCAAGCAGCGAATCACAGCTGCTATTCTTTCCATAACTCGTCAGATGCTTTCAAATACTTGCAATGAAGTCGAATATCGTGTAGATGCTGTACGAGCCACCAAAGGATCGCATTTTGAAACCTATTAGTTTGATTATGTATTCAATTAGCTAACAATTATATTTTAATGAGTTTAGAATTTTTTTATTTAGTTTTATAAAGTGTTCAAAAATTCTCGGGAGCCCTGTATTTTAAAAAGACGTAGTGACTAAAATGTACAATAGATACTCCTCAAAAGTGCACCCACGAAAGTAAACCCTCAAAAGTGATCCACTGCTGCGCGCAGATTATCCATGGTTTGTGACAGTAGTCCTCGGATCCTGTCACGTCCAATAAGATACCACAGATGTACGATGGAATTCAGATCCGGAGAGGCTGCTGGCCAGGGAATGATGTCAAATCTTGTCAGGCGGTTAAGAGTTTGCCGTGCGACATGCGGCCTGGCATTCTGTTGCTGGAATAAAGTGTTGGGTGCGCCCTGCAACAAACGCAAAGACCAGACTCCACAACTGGTGTGAAGTAGCGGTCCGCTGCCAAACTGCCGTTAATGTGTACCAGGAGCATCCTGTGATCAAACATTATGCCACCCTAAACTATGATACCCAATGTAGGACCGGTCTAACGCTCGACGAAAAGGCTGGTTGGTAGCATTCTCCAGTTCCCCGACATACCCGTCGACGTCCGTCTTTCCTCCACAGACAGAAACGAGATTCATCTGTGAACAATACCCGATGACATTCGACGGTCCAGGTGCGATGACGATGACATCACGCCTGGCGTATAGCCGTGTGTTGAGCTTTCAACGGTACCCCTGTTGCTGGTACATAACTGTACTTCATGCTGTTGCGTATGGCTTGGGTAGACATAGACTTACCTGCTCCTGCACCTGACAACCGGCTTCGGATGCCACATGCCGTGGCGAAACCGTCTAGAATAGTCGACTGGCGAATATGCCAGTCTGTGCATACTGACGTGCACCTGTGCGCATTACTTCCTCTTTTCCGTGTACGTAGACCTTCCTGAATCCGTCGTGTGACACAATAGGGAGTTTTTGCATAGCGGTTTCACTCACCGTAACGCTAATGTAAAACGTCATAGGACAGTACAGCGCATGCGCCCGTATAAAGTTTACGGTATCTGAACTGCTAACAAAAAGAGAGTTTTTGCATAACGTTTTTGCTCCCTAAGCCTTTATCAGATTATATTCTTCTTTTCTTTCAGTCTTGCCATCTAGTGGCAAGAAAATAAATTTTTATGCGTTTTTTTCCCTCGAAAAGCATTGCATTACTTTTAGAAATTATCGTATAGAATATTAAGCAAAATGAATTTATAGAATTAATGAAATCCTCAGAAAACAGTTTCAAACAAATTAAAGCATAATTTTTTATTTTAAGCAAGTGTATAATTAAAATACAAATTTCTTGTTTGTTTATTTTTGCACGTATTTTTTCTTTTTGAATTTTTTGTGTATTTGTACAGTTTAGGTAAATACGGTTGAATTTTTCACGAAATTAGTATTTAAAATAATTAAAATCCCCATAAACTATTTTTTTTATTATATGCAGTACGAAGCACTAACATGGAACATTTGTTTGAGTAGTAATTAGAACTAGAACCTACAAAATATTTATAAATAAAATAAACCCACTGCGAACCACCTTCAAAAACCTGAATTTTTAATTCTTCTACATTATTTTTTTTTTGAAAATTAGGGTTTATCTACAAACTCGTAATTTTAATAAAATAACTATAAAAAACCTGGATTTTTATTTTTTAAACTAATTTCGTTAAAAATTTAACCGTATTTTCCCAAAGTTATTCAAATAATCAAAAGAAAAATCATACGTCTAAATAGATTTTTTTGCTTTAATTTCATTATAATTATTTTCTGAGGATTTAATTATTCTATAAATTTATTTTGTTTAAAATTTTAAACGAAATTTTCTTAAACCCATGCAAAACGGAAAAAAAAATCCTTTGGAAAACAATTTATTTTCCCGACACTAGATGGCGATACCAAATGAACGATGCAAGAATTTAAAGATCGACGAATCTTCAAGATTTCGAGCTAAAAACTCCTATAGCACTAATAAGTTAACTTTTATTGTAAATTTCGTTCCTTTGTCGGCTATATTTATTCATATTTTATTAAGAATGTTAAATCACACTTGTTTGTCGGCCATCTTCTTTTCGATAGCGTTTACCGGTTTTCGGATTTTATGCGTGCGCATGCGCTTTATTGTCAAATGTCATTTAATGTTAGCGTTAACGTGAGTGAAGCCCGGCCTGCACAAACTCCGTAAGGGAGTTTGTGCAGGCCGGGTTTCACTCACGGTAACGATAACGTTAAATAACATTGGACAATAAAGCGCATGCGCACGCATAAAATCCGAAACGTGGTTGGTCAAAATACTCCGTATAGCGGATAGCGTTAGCGTTAGCGTAGGAAGAAACGGTATGCACAAACTCCCTAATAGCGGGTTACGTTAACGTTATGCTGCCTTCCGGTATACCTGAGCATGCGCAGTACGGTCAAAAACCAGTTTAGCGGATAGCGGTACAGTTAACGGAGGAAAATACGCTATGCAAAAACTCTCTAATATTGGATGGTACTAAACGTTGTGCCCCACACGAGTTGTTAATGCGCGCAACGACAAACCAAGCTCATGGAGTTCGATAATAAGATCCCGTTCCCCGGTTGTTAACTGATGGTCTTGTGCTCTCCGATGTCTCATGAGCATTTTACAGGCTGATGAGACATCGAAAATGCCATGCAATACCTCATATGCGGTTTATGAAAAGGGAAAGCTGCTGGCTTTCACAGCCCGAATGGGATCTCATACCACTATCGATCCTGAAATTTGCATGTCGCTACATGCATTATTACTTGGTGCTGCAACTCCACTTGTGAGGAGTTTAGAATAACGGGTAGAGTTCTGCAATGTCTGTAACGTGCATGCATACAATCATTTAAGTAGTAAAATTTTATTAAATGCATATACTAAAAGCAATGTCATGAGCAAAATCTAGAATAATAGATTGTACTGTATATTAGGATGTCATTAAACTCACTTTTGTAACTTAATCGTTCATTTTCTCTTTTTTTTTCTTTGGTCTCGTATAACAACATAACCTTCGACATCTTCTAGCGCCTTTGCGTATTTTGGACTATGCATTCTTTGATGAAAGGTGGTTGTCTAGACTTGTACCCTCACCCCTTGAAATTTTGCCCATCTTTCATGACGTATTTTGTATAAGAAATTGCGTATATTGATGACTTTACATTCCCGTTTGTTAAACAGGTGAGAACAAACCATTTATTAAATTAAAACAACGCTCTTATTTCTGACACTAAAAAAAAAAAAAGTGTATGTGTGTAATCTTTACGCGCGGTTGAAGTAAAACTTCTTTGACGTTTAGGACACATATCACTGAAATGATTAATCTTTAACTTAAATATCATATTATAATTTAATTATATTTATTATTCATGTACTTTACAAAGATTATATAAATGTTATATTCATATTATTCATTAGAAATAGGTATTTCAATGTCATCATAATTTTTTGTGTATGAAATTATAGGTTTGTGGTAACTATAATGTGAAACATATATTTTAGTCTCAAAATTTGCTAATTTTCTTGGAAATACAGAATCTATCGTTGTACCGAAACGCGTTGTTGATTGAAGTCGAGAAATATTCATAGTTCTATATTCAAATTTTTCTTTTAAAAAATCAACTGAGATTCTTGAGAGCGAAAATTAACATTAAAATCTCCAGTAAGAATCATCGGAAATTCATGATAATTACTTAGAATCCAGGAAGTGTCCATGTTGTAGTATTATTCTTTAACTGTTTACTTGAACCATTGTTCCGTCTGGAGGTTGTGTTTGAATGGGGGGAATGTCCATAGTCTAGTATTATACTTTAAGTGTTCTTTAACAGATGTTTTCCTCTCTTAGTTGGGTTTGAATGCAGGTAGTGTAATTTTGTGTTTTTCTATCACAGTATTCTTAAGCGTTGATTTCGTCTGCTGGTAGGTTTCGAATTATTATTCTGTATCTGTGTTTTCAAACTGCAGATTCTGTCTATTGTTTGGGATTAATTGCAGCCAGGGTCCGTTTCTTTGTGGTGTTCCATCCCCGTGTTAAACTTTTGCTCGCTCCGTCTTGAGGTTGGATTAGAATCCACGGAGTGTCCATTTTTTATTCTTTTATTTTGTTATTAAACCGTATGCAGCCAGTGTTTGTTTCTTTGTGGTGTTACATATCCGTATTCTTAAACCGTTGTATATGTATCATTATAAATATATATATCATTACTATATATAAATATATATATCGTTACACTGTATATATCATTATAAATATTGCGTTCACACAAACACATTCTTCTAAATATACTAACATTTCTTAAAATACAGATTTTGGGCAAAATAATAACAGTCATGGCATATATAATTTTTAGGAGTTTAATGGCCTAACGGCCAATGTAACTGGCATTTGACAAATAATAATATCACTTCGCTTCGAAACTATTGCATATAATCATTACGAAATAGTATTCTGAGACAATTATGTAATTAAAACACATCTGAAGCCAGTAATTACTATATATCACGTTCTTAAGTTTATGTATTTAATTTTTTGAAGTTCTGCTAATTCAACGATCTCTATTTACTTCGCCTCAATGGAAATATAAACAACCTGAGACGCGCAGAAGCAGAAGATGCGCAGTTACCCAGCGCAGTTTTTAGTAGCTATTATGATTATATAAAAGAAAGTTTTGGGGACCCCTAAAAATCGGGGGCCCAGGGCACGTACCCCGAATGCCCCGTCGTAAATCAGTCCCTGACTGTTCCGGTTCGATTGCAGGCATGTTCCATTTCTTTGTGTTCCAAAACCATGTCTTGTGTATTATTCATCTAAAAGTAAGGATTATCGAGAACCTCCTGTGAGGTTGGGATTACATGTAAAATATTATGCTGGATTACCTTTAAAACGCTTATTGATATATAAATAAAGATTGATGTCTCTAAGATACGGCTCTTGACTGTTTTTCTCGCTGTTTCTTTCCGGATGAATTCCGGGAACGGCGAAAGCAGGTCGAAAAGATAAGTTTTTCAGCAGTTCTTCTTTTTCGGGGAGCGCACGTCACTTCCTTTACTGAGCGTTACTTCCGTCAGAAGAAAATCTGAGTTACTCCCTAGTCGCTACTAAAGAAGTTTTACTTCAAAAACATTTGTTTTTACTATAACCACAACACACCGTAAAAGAACTACCATACTTGCTTATCAAATGGAAAATAACATTTGGCATTTAGTTAGTTGCCCCTGCTTACTCCTTTATGGTGAGGCTCAATTCTCAGTGGACTAATAATCAACCGAAAGCAAAGCGTGCAAACGATGGTGTGTAAGTATTTTGCGTGATAAGACATTTGAAGACCCTGTCGAAAAATATCCTATGGGAACACTGACCAATGAAGACTATTTCACTTCATTTTGCCTCTATGCTGACGTCATTGGTAAAAAAATACCGAGTTTTGAGATTTCCAGTGCTGTCGAATGTGTAACGCAGTTACATCAAACTTTTGCTTATCATTTCTTCAACCACAGTGAATTCTTACTTGTATGCGCTTGAAGGAAATTTTTTGAAAATCTCGTGCACAATTGAAGAGCTGGTTGGATGAACAAGTAAAATAAAACTTCAATAAATTACAAATAATAGTCTTTAAAGTTCTAGAAAGCTGTGCTTAATCCACATATGTAATATCTTTTTCTACTGAAAACCACCTTATAATAAGAATTGGTAGAACCAGTAATTGTCTAATATTTAATACAGTCTTTACCAATGTTCTTCCTTCTTAAAATCTCTCCATTTTTTAACGTGTTCATCCACTCAGCTCTTCAATTGAGAGCTCAAAATTATTATTGCATGCTACGTCTACATTGCGAGATCTGTCTATAAGTTTGAGACTTGTAAAGGTTGAGAAGCGTATGAGTGGAAGATGAAAATATTTCTAAATCGCATATTTCATTTGCACTTCACGTAATTTTGAATTAAGCCGCTTCACTAAAACATATCACGTCAGCGTTGTTTTAATTCTTCCAAATTCTATTTTTTCTCTATGTATACTGCTAAAATATGTCTGTGTATACTGATAAAAATAACAAAAAATTATGGAATAATTGTATGCCCTTTTTGTGTTTCCAATTTACAAACAATAGAATTGTATATCTTACTTTTATTGGTGAAGCCGCTCCGGTAGTGTAGCGGCTAAAGAATCATTTTATCATGCCTTGGAGTGGGCTCTGTTCCCTGATCGAGCTTGGGTGTCAACTTCTCCATCCCTCCATAGGGGGTAACATTGTTTGCCCATTGGGAGCCTGCATAATAAAATAACCAAAACTTTGGCCCTTAGTAGTGGCGAATGTTTATGGGCAACTGCCCGTTCATGGACAAAGAAAAAACTAAAAAACTTAATACGAATCAGCTGCAAATAATACACGATCAGTGTTGAATATCTAGAAATGTATATGGTGTTCCAAAAATATTAACATAGGCTTTCATTCCGTAAATATTGATCATAGATATGCATTATAAATTAAAAAATTATGTTAAATAAGGTATAGAATTTTAAAGAATAAAGAAAAAAAATTATTTTGATATTTATTTTTGCCATTTATTGATAAACAGCTGTATCTTATTTTTTAATAATAATAAGAAAGGGAAAACAAATAAAACAACAACAAGAAATTCTAAGTTATTTACAGAACAGAGATTTCATTCGAAGAGTATTTTTGTTGTGCTTCAAAGTAAAGATCATCCACAAAATACATTTTCTAATAAAATAACTTTGGCAATGTTGTCGTTCTCAGACAGTAGCACGCAGTCTGACAGAAATAAGGAGAAGTTAAGAAATATTAAAAGCTTAGATTTCTTTTTAATTTTTAACATTGAAAATTTCAATTGCAATTATTTTAGTTGTTTCTAGTAAAATATTTCAAAATCTGGGATTTAAGTGGCTAAAATAGCCAGGTAGTAAATTTCATGGACATACTTCTGAAATTTGAAGAATCAAGTCAGTAATACAATTATACTGGTGTCCAAAATAAGGTTTCAAACACAACATCTGCGATAACTGAAAAAGTATTCGCTTTATTGAAGCAAATTCTGGCACAGAGATATATTATTATATGAGATAGCATACAGCAATATAACAGTGCCAAAAAGAGTTGAATTGTTACTTAATATCTAAACTATACCAAAAACGGTCATATCATGATTCATCATATCTTGAGAAAGATCTATCTTATATGGAGTACGACCCCCGAGCACTGCTTGCTGTACAAGTCTCACATCGAGACTTCGTTTTGTTAATGCTGACAAGGAATGTTTGCGGCAATGAATCTGATTTTTCTAAAAGCGATTCTTTTAACACCTGTAACGTCCTGGAAGGTGCATGAACGTCGAACAGTGGCTTTCCTAAACATCCCAATTATTTTCAACAGAACTGTAATTCGGGAACCTCGCAGGATAGTTCATGCAGCGAATATTCTCTGATTCAAGATCATCAATGATTTGAGCTCTGGGTATCCTCGCATTATCGTCCATTAAAAGGAAGTCCGGGCTTGCAGCACCCCAAAAAGTTTCACATAGTCTTCAAAGAACTCAATCCAATAGCGGTGTGAGGCGATCCAATCCAAATCATGCAGTGGTGTAGGACTGTCCAGTAGGATGTCGCGGTCAGCCTGGACAAAGATTCATCTGCTGACAAATTGGTCAATTTCCATTGCATTGGAGGAATTATACAAAGCTCTTCGCTCTCTACACAGGAAGTCTCTCCGAGAATCGCACTTTGTGCTAGATCTTGATGCACCAATAAAAAAAACAGGTTCCCATTCTTTGTATGTCCAAGAATAGCGTGTTTGTCTTTACTACAAACGGGGTAGTAAACCCCGTGTGTTACTACAAACGGGGTCTCGTAAGCCTTGTGCTCAAAAGTAAACATGTCACTGGACGCCCAGCTTAAAGGGTTCTCTCTGCAAGACGTCTGTACACTCTAGGAATAAAAATTATATTTCCAGATACAGCAGTTCGGTCTCTATCTATCGAAATCTCTGTAGCAGTAGTCTGCCTACGTTGTCGTGCAGTTAATGCCAATTTGCGAGCCATTGAAGTTGTCTGCGCTTGGGAGGATCTTGTTGGGCTTCCTAATGATAGTGCCTTTTGATTTGAATTGATTCCACAACCTGAATACGGTGACCTGATACCTGAATATCCTGGTAAGTGAAATGAATTAAACTACTACTCAATTTCTACTTTTTTGAATGCAATGATATCAAAGTTAGACATACGGGTAGTGCGAATACCAAGATGAAACGCTATTAGCTTAGGATTTGCTATTCTATAACTTTTAAGCTGCCTTAAAAATAATAAAGTATCTATTTTTAAAAGCTTAAAGAATTTATTATAAAATAGCTGTAATTATACAAACGTCATTCCATAAAAATCATTTTATTGTTTCAATTATGGTTCCAAACTCAACAAAGGAAGAGAAAAGTAAGCACGTTTCAAAGGATGAAAGAACTTTCTTTTAGAACATTCTTTCATGCACTTTATATCCTCTTTGAATCTTCTCAGGGGATTCATAATCATGAAAAGCAAAATGGCACGAACGGATTATGTCTTCCTCCGTGCAAGTGTTCAAGGTGATAACATTTAACTGTTCAACAGAAAAGCTACTTCGATAAACGTTCTTTGAAGACGGGAAAACTTGTATTCCGTCTCGCTGCTTCCTTTATACGACACTCTTGGATATTTCGGGAAATACGATGGGAAAAAAAAACCTTATATTCTAAAATACTGCGAATTTGGTGAACTTCCTCTGAGAAATATGAACCAATAACGTCAATTTTTAGCGTTTGCCGAGGTGCTCGCATACAGTTTAGGCGAGTACTTTATGAATATATGTGAAGCAATGTTAAAAAATATAGTAATTTATTATGCAATAAATATTTTTAAGCAGTTTCTAAAAAACATATAAGATTCTCAGCAGCGCAATTTCCATGCAGTTCACGCATAAAATTCTTTTGCAAAACTTTTATCAAAAACTTTAAAGAGTTAACCTCACATAACATATATGACGCACATAAGCAGTATCGCTCAAAATGATTATTTTTTAATTTAGAAAGATGAGTTTAAGCATAAAAAAATGTACTCTGTTGAGGAAATAATAAACTTAAATCAAATGGAATGAGAAGTTCTGTACTTCGAATAACTGCGTCCAGGTTTCAAATTTGCGCGTTCTTCGGAAACACATATTTTTGGAAAACTCAAATTGTATAAAAAATACCACCTCCTGTTCCTTCAGGTCGTACATTAAGGAAAGCAGAAATGCTAATTTTTGAATTCGATTTAAGTATATTTAATATAAAATGAAAAACTATAGGGTAACCTCTAATAAAAGTATTATATTTTCATCTTAAGCTATAACTATTTAGTTAAATTTGATTTTTCCTTTTAAATTTCATATTTATGCCTCACTAATGTTTATTAAGAAGGTACATAAAACATAGATGCTGAAATTTGAATTTTTGACAAATATTTTTTTTGTGATTTATTATAGTGTTTCATTATACCCCGGTATACGAGGGTGTAATGAAACACTGGCAGATAGTTTACCTTTTGTTATTTTTTAAATATGAAAATACTATTCACAAACTCGTAAAAATTAATTTAGATTGGGAAAATTGAGAGGATTTTTTTTTCTTTTTTCGAAAATATATCTATTTTCTTATTCCGCATACACAAGAGTATCTTTTTACAGGTTTTTTTTTACATGGTTTTAAAGTAGCTCGGTTTTAAAAAATGACAAAAGCTATTTTTTCGATCTTTACTTTACGAATCCGTAATAATGATTCTATTTTTCGTTGGGACTTTTTAGGTCTGTTGTGTATATTTTCTACTCAACATGAGCGGAGGGGTATATGGGAATGTTCATACAACGAAATATATCCACCATTACTGTTTATTTAACTGTACTTTTTACACTGTTTTCTTCTCCACAGTATTGCGCGGAAATATCCTCTGTGTAAAAATAGAATCCAGTGAAATTACCTTACGTCTCTTAAAAGAAATTTGCCGCCTGTTCCGATGATCATGAGTTAAGTGCTATTTCCACTTCTTCATTTTTGTAGTACTTGCTACACCCACAATGATTCTGTATATTCTTAAAATGGTGCTACTTAAAGAAGGAGAATTCGAGTGGCGAGAAGTATGGGCTATGTATGATGGGTGATCCAAGATTTCCCAGTCACGTGATTTGAGCAATTTCCGACCTGTGAAGCAGAGTTGAAGTCTTGCACTGACAAGATGTAGAAAAACTCCATTTGTCGGCATGCCACCTCTTTTGTTCTGAAACTCTCCTCGTAGCTCAACTAGGTTAAGGGACGTTGGATTTGAATTTTTTGAATTTTCAATTTTGAACACATTACGTATCTAAGGATAATTAAAACACATTTTTAAATGCCTTTATCACATTTAAATCTCAAAAATAATTATTTTTAGGTCAAAAAGGCATTTTTTGAGGAAAAAAACACACGAAAAAGCACAATTTCAAAATGCTCCATGCGCATCCCATATCCATTTAAAAAGGTTTGTTTTAGTATACATGTTCAAAACTAGTATAAAAATGTAATTTCGCATAAATTGTAAGTGCATCTAAATTTTTTTGGTAAAAAAAGAAAAAATCATAAAAATACACAATTTTTCAGAATTTTTACTCGTTAAAATTTAATTATTGTGTCCAAATCTTTCGATAAATTATTATTATTGCAGAAAAACATGCGAAATTTTATTCATAGTAACTCTCTAAACATTCATGAGAAATTTGAAAGAATTCTGACAAAAATTTATGCGCATGGAACATTTCAAAAGTACAGATCAACTGAAAAACGCAAAACTGAGAAAAACGCTGATAAGTTTAAAAAACGACGAAATTCTTTAGATGGTACTTCACAAAAATATAAATAACAAACGTTAGAATTGTCCGATTTTAAAAATTCAACTTGCTATGGAAAGCTAAGAAGGAGCTTGTTTACGGGAGGGGCATTTCTATTTTCCGATATTTTGGTTAATTTTCGGCTTTTTCAACGTCCCTGAGAATTTGTGATTGTTCCGTTTGGAAGGCGAATGAGTTCTTTAAAGATTTTTTGAAAGGTTTTGTTATAAGGTATGAAAAATCCTTAAACGAACAAGGTGATTGTGTGTAGAGAACAATATAGTAACAATAAGTAGAGAACAATAAAAAAATCGAAATATAAAATTAATAAAATAAAAATTTATAAAAAAAAACTTTTTTTTTATTTTAAAATAACACGGTCCTTATTTAAATAACAACTCTTAAAAATGCATAAATGTCAACAAATTTATCACTTTAATAATCCATTCATTAAATTTCAGAAATTTCGGAGAATCCGAATTTAAACGTTAACTCTGCAGCAGTATCTACTAACTAAAGTAACTTTTATCATTCTTGATTAGAAAATTATTTTACTTACATCACGAAGCGCGCTTTCCGAATCAAGATCAAATCTTGGACATGAGCTTCTGCACTTCTGAAGATTATGACTAGAATCTAGCATTTGAAATGAAAGATGGCATCATAAGCATCAAACTCGGCGATCTTTAAGTTTCTGGGCAGAAGGTTAGATTTGAAACATTACGCTGGTCTTTACAAATTTCAAGAACTTGAGTTTATGCGATATCGCAAAGGAACTGGAGCTTGATTACTTTGAAGATGTTTGTGAAGAAAATATCTACGTGAGAAGAGTATTTTGAATTTTGGTTTCATTTGGCATTTGATTTTTATTGCATAGGTTAATTGTTCCTTGATGTTTATTTTATAAGTTTCTCGCTGTTAAAATTCATGTGTTATTTGATATTTTGTATTATGTAAACTGATTTAAAGTATATTTCCATAAAAGAGTTATTTGTTTACTATAACCCATTCTTACATTATAAATTTTAAAATTTAACTCTTCAAAACTTGATTTTTTATTGTGTCTGAAGTAAATATATATTATGATATTAGTGATTAGTAGCTGTGGGGAAATAATCTTTAAAAATAATAAAAAATACTTTTACTAGAAAATCACTTTTTTATTTGAGTGCTATATGTGATAGAGTGAAGCTAAGCTAATTTTTTGACATTTATTTTGAAATTTTAGTATTCAAATTATTTCTCAATATGACGAATTCTTATGCACAATAACTTTTTCCTCTTCAAAACTCTTTGCTAACTATTTTTTGTTAACTTTCTAAAATAAGCAAATGGCATACGCAAAGATTACGGTTTAATTTTTAATCAATTTTGACAGTAATAGGAACAATAATCTACAAGCAAAGGCTTGAATTATATCTTTTCTATCTATATATAATTACTTTTAAACGCAAATACATGTCTACACGCTAGTATTTTATAGACATGGAGGATTAATTAAAGTGATTGTTCCACATATGGTACCAGGTGCCTTGTAGGGTTAAAAGTAGTAATTTTTGGATAGTTTTCTCTATTTACAACTCTTTTTGTCAAATATTGTTTTCTTAATTTTATGAAATAGCTTTGTGCATATTTTATTTCAAAAGCGGAGGAATTCAAATTTCCAATTTCTCAATTACACAATAATGTGTTTTCGAAGATGAATACAAACACGAATAATGAGCGAAGGTGAATTCGAGTGGAATTACAAGCGGATCGTACAAATGTTATTACCCTTTTTGTGCTTAACTTTTTAATCTTTTTGGAGTAATGGTGGTAAAAGTTTTATCTTGGAGTGGTTTCCCGAAATTATCACAGGATCAGTGAATCAGTGAGTCAGGGATTCGTGTAACTACATAGTAGGATTTTGATAATGAAATTTTCTTTCATAACTTGCATCAATTTTTTTCTTGTATTCATTTGAAAAGAATATCAACAAAAATCATTCACCAAAAGTAACTAATTAATTAATTTATATTCTTATAAGTCCTGCTAAGATTAAGCATGAGCAGCCACATTGCGGAATTTCATTCTTAGTGATATTGTTTATTTTAATTAAATCCATAATAAAATTGTGCATTCAATTCATCTATCGAAAGGCATTTTAATATTTGGAGGTGTTTATGCAACTGGCACTATAGCAGAAAAATTATTTGAACACTGTACTAGTGTCACGTTTGCTTTTCACATTTCTGTGAAATTTCACAAATATAGTTTACGATTTTAGCACAAAATCTTGCTATTTTTTGCATATGTTTTAAATGAAATATTGGACTACCAAAGCAATGTAAAGCATCTTGGGAATCACTGCGAGATTTAAAAAAATTAAGTGTGTTTCAGAACAAGATTATTTTTGAAAGTTTTGTATAATTTTGAGCAGAGAGTATGACTCTTGTGCCTCCTACACACTAAGCGACAAAGTCGTGCAACATTCTATAGGGACAGTCACTATACAATTTGTCGCTGTACAATTTTACTTTTGGTTTGAAACAAATATAGCGACAGTCCAGAACACGTAAAAAATGTCGCAGACCACCCCTGCAACTTGTCCTAAGAGATAAGTTCCGCGACTTTGTCGCTTTAGCGTGTAAGCGGCATCAAAACTCATGTAATATGAAGCTCAAAGAAAATTTACAAATGCAATGTGTACGCCTGTTATATTGTAGGAATGTTGTAAGCTTGTTATAGAAATATTGTAGGTATTTCTGAGAAATGGTAATACGCTAATTATTACAATATTTAAATGGACTTAAAAAATCTTTTTTATTCTAATAAAGTATGAATATGATTTTCAATATTCTATAATCATAATTGGTACTTAATATCAGTAATTAGTTTAAATATAAAACTTCTCTATTTTTATCCTCGATTATGAGAATTTTTTATTTAACTCTCTGATCAATAAGTAAGTAACAAAAAAGTATTATTATTTTATTATTTTTTTTAAACAAACAGAATGTTCGTGACTATTATCTGCTCATTGTTTAAAAAAAAAGGTCTGCTTGCTTGCCCTTTTGCATGAATAACGGTCAATTATGTTCCTTGGACAAATGTAATTATTTGGCTGTGTAATTTTAGTTGAAGCTTTCAGTATACTTTACCTGAAATATACAAAAATACAATTTTAATAATTACCTTGCTTTACTAGAATCCGATCCCATTTTAAGCCTAATTATCTAAAATATTAGTAAACTACTGTATAGTATATGTTATTTATTTACTGACTATAATCTTCTTCCTTTACTGACTATAATCGTATAAAATTAATGGTAATTCAGGAGAAACAGAGTACATTGGAATTTCAACTATAAATGACTAACTTAACCCTTGAAAAATCTCCGTGTATAATTCAACGGAATTCAACTACGTCTATCAATGTGCCAATTATATTTGTGTTGATGTTCAGATGATAATGCTCCCACGCATAAAATTATGTAAGGGTAGACTTACTCAACTGAGTCTCTTTACCTTACATTAAATAAAATAATTCCAAACAATGCAAGAACATATGCATCTCAGATATTTCCATGAAATATGACACACATGGATAAATTTTGAAATAGTTTTATCTGATTTTTGTTTTTACCCATTGTTATTTTTTTATTTTTTTTAATCCTGTATAATTTGATCGACTGCAATTTCAGATATTTTTCTTCACTCACACTAAATTATTTTATCTTAGTTTTATAGTACTTCCTATTTATAGCACTTTTAATACTATTTCGCTTTAGTAAAAAGAAACTAAATAAGAAAAATAAAACACTTTCTCCGATTACCTTTGACTAATAAACCGCGGGATAGAAAATGCTCCCGGAATGCGGTGCCCAGAAACTCAGGTGCTCAAGAAATATACTGCTTTGTTATTCTCTTTTCCGATCAATTGTGTTCCAATTTATAGGTTTTCCTGCTTTTCCTATTTATTAAATGGGAATCGATGGAACCTTTGTTGCTGGAGTTAGATTACATCGGTATCTAACAGTTTACAAGGAGTACGGAATGGGATGTTTTTACGGAAATTGCCTTGTGATCAAACGGTAAACAAACCTTATATTCGAGAGCTTTACGTGAAAGTAAATTCCAGCGAAATGAGATTTAATTTAAGGCATTGGGCGACTGGGTAATTTATTTACAGGATCCTCCGAAAAATATTCAGTACATTAAACTGTATAAGTAATCATTGTTTGGGCCATGCCAAAAATCGTGCCACCTGCAAAGTTGGCGGCTTTTGCCGTGAAAAGCAAAGTTTTATACCAAAAATAATTTTTCAAAATCGCACATAGCTCGGCGATATCTCCTTTGTTTGGCGAGAGATCTTTGGCGAGTATCGTTTTTCATTTTCAAATGAAATAACTTATAATAAATATAAGTTATATTTATATTTTTTATAAGCTTAAGTGCATCAAAAATGTGTATAAATCAATGGATGTGGTAGGAGGTCGTGTTGCAACTACTTGAGATTTTTATTTATTTATTTATTTTATTTTATTTTATTTATTTATTTATTGTATTTGCATCTATGTTCCTCCATTATGACTGTTCCATTAAACAAGTTTTTAAAAAAGTTATTATAAACTATAAAAATAATAACAATGCCGTAATTTCCGACATAATAGTCCTCGGCTGAAGATCAACTGAAGATGCTTTCTTTTTAATAGGACTAAGGTCCTATCGAACCCAAAAATTGCACATTTTACCAAGGTTTATTCGATTCAGCGCAAACAGGAAACGTTTGCTCTTTTACAAAAGAAATTTTTACAAATTATAAAACACAGTACTACGAATAAGAATTTACTCCTGCTTTTTTGTAATTTAATAAATATATTTTTAATAACATAAAATATGTACACATAAATAGAAAAGAATGAACTTATCTCATGTTTCCCGCGAAATAACTTTTTTAAATATACAGTAGAATCTAATATTCTTAATCAAAATAAAACTGAATGGTACCTGTATTTTGAAAACCCCAAGAATTAAAATTATCTAATATTTTAATATGTTTCAAAAATAAAATTTAATAGAATTTTAAAATTATGGAAATTTTTATAATTGATCATGCTATAAAATAAAAATCTCCATAAAAATCAAGTCTCATTTTCAAACATGAGGTTCAGAGAATAAAAATCTGTATATACAACCAATGTGTGGAATATCCTAACTTTCCATTCATAACTTTTTTAAACTCTCGTAGAAAAGCTAAAAAATCAGCAAATGAGAAAATGAACTTCCTTTGTAGATTAGCTTTTACATTTTTAACTTCTGCGGGAGTAATTTTCGTTCGATGGATGCGCTTTGTTTTAAAATATTAATAATAATCTGAATTATTTTTTTTAATATTTTTGAAAAATAGATTTCTTGGACATTTGAAGGTATTTTGTCCCCTTAAAAAGAATAAAAATATTTCTTCAGTTATTCAAAGAAGGCAGATTACTACAGCTAATCTAGCGAAGTTTCAATCGAAATATACGACTTTTTGTGTGACTGGTAAACTGTAAAATTTAAATTAAGAGTCAATTTTGTACAAAACATTTCTTCTCAAAAATTTATTTGGGTTATCCAAGATAATTAATGGCCCACAAACTTCGAAAGCACCGCTCAAGTTGGGAGCTGGGAAACTGGTTGGGAATAAGGGCAACAAGTCCCTGCGTCCACAAATTGATCGATCCGCGTTGATTGAAAATATTGAAGATCGTCGATATTTAAAAGCGTTAACAAATGAAATGCAAATTAATTTTCAGCGCAATCCTTTTTTTTTCTTTTGAGTTTTTACGTGCTTGCGCATTATTTTCTGCATTTACTGTTAATTATGTTTTGGGTGATTAATTTTACTATCCCATAAATTGAACTGATTATTAGTATATATTAGTATATATAGTATTTCTAACAATTATTCATTAATAGCGATAGTAGATTAATTTTAAAGCTTTAAAGAAGAAAAAAATCTGTTACTGTGAATGCCTACGTATACGAGTTTCATGTTATCTGTATGGAAAAAGAAATGCATTATGATGAAATGCATTACTAAGAAATGCCAATAACTTTAATTGATAACCAATATACAAAAAGTAAAGTATAATAGCTTGTATAATTTTTCTAACACTCTACTTAAACACAAAAATGTTTCTTCTTTTTAGAAACCTTTTCTTTTCTTTTGTGGCGCTGGTTTCATTCCCTTTTAATGAAATAAAAGATGCTGTAAACTTCAATTATGCTAGTTTTCGTAAGAAATATTTTCATCGTCCTCATACCAGGGTATAATCAGTCCTACTTAAAGTTACTAAGCTCTTACAGTAGTAAGAGCTTCATGGACGAAGCACAGGGAAATAAACGAGTTTCAGTTATTTTGCAGGGAAATAAACGAGTTAAACGTGTTTCAGTTATTTTGCATAACAAGTGAACAGAGTTTTCTCAAAATAGTTTTTTTTTTTTGTTCACAGATTAGATTACGTTTTAAGAAAGAAACAATTTAAGCATCATTTATCTATGTATATACATATATATATATATATATATATAATGTTTTGATTTTTTTTAATTATACTTTTATTTCTTAAACTGTCTTATCGCCTACGTACTCTTCAAACTAAAGATAAATCCTGAGAAATTCTAAGTCCAGAAGAAAGTTTGATTTCCAGTGATGCGAGAAAAAGACATTCAATTTTTATTCTGTTTGCAAAAGTTTTAATTCCTTTCCGAAAATAGGGGATTTGCGTTGACATTTTCTCTAATCAGAAGCAAACAAGAAATTAATTTATTTACGCTCAAATAAACACTGCACGAGTTAAGAAAAGAATAAATAGACAAAATAAAATGGCATTCGATGCTTAGGTTATTACAGAGCCAAGATGAGAAATGTCGATAAAGTTTGTCAAATTACAAAGTGTTCTATAAATATTGACCTGGACTTTTGTTTTTTAAATATTGATTATAGACATCTAAACTAGAGTAAATTACAAAGTTAATTAAAATAATAATAATTCAACAAAATCGATTAAAAATGAATGAATACGAAATTTATCTTTATATGTGTTCCCTGAAAAAAAAATCATGATGAGTAAAATATGTCTCTTACTTTATGATCGACAAGATTTCGGCCTTTCATTACTTTAACCCTTTGAGGCGCAACCCTTTACCAATGCTGAAAAAAGGGCAGCCGTTGCCATCGCTCAACTTAACTACCAGCAAGATGGCTGACGATCGAAACGTTCATCGTGTGCCGCAGATCTAGAGACCCTTTTTTGACGACAGCTGGCTGTGCGCGGGCATAGGCAGCTGTCGTCGATGGCAACGGCTGCCTTTTTTCAGCATTGGACAATCTATCCAGCTGTTCTCTCATTCTTCCATTTTTCAGCGGATGTCAGTGCTGTTAAAAAATAATCGTGACCATTTTTTTACGGGAAATCACGTGCTAAGAAGTAAAGGATTCTCGTGGAGCTCTGTCACCCGCAACTATTTTTATAGAAATCAAATCTATTCTTCGTGACTGGCAACAGTCAAAACGTCAGAGTTGGGTGTTCCCAGAGCGGGAACACTGCGCGTCAAAGGGTTAAGACATACGTGTAAGTAAAGTTGAGGCTAAACAACATCAATAAAAGCAGAAGTATTATTTATTTGTACAAACATTGTTTTCCTGCTCAATTATTGTACGACTACTAAAACGAAATCGTCCGATGCGATTTTTTTTCCCTTTGAAAACCATTGAAAAGTGGCTTAATCGAGTACACATTTGTTTTCATATCTCTGAAAGGTTTTAGAATGAAACGCTCAGGTTTTGAATATTTGAATATTTGAATGTTTTTCAATTCATTAGGGTATGAGGCACATTTTACTAACAACTTTTCTCTATAGGAGGGACCCGTATAAAAATTCAAATTTTGTATTTACTCACATTTAATCCCCTGAAAAAAACATAATCAATTTCTCAAAATTCTGTACTTTCTTTTATTCAAATTTGCCATTTATAATGCTTGTCAATGATCAACTTTTAAAGAAAAAAAGCCAAGGTAAATATTGTTGGGACACCCTGGTATATTTCTATAAATTCAAAAATTAACATGCATTATTTGCAACAGTGTGGATTTTATTAAGTTTTTCTTTCCCAAATGCGGTCGCTTGCTCATCATGCAAACGCCACTGCTGCTTCCCAAATTACTGACCGTATTATTATTAGGGCACACAGTGGTCGCCTATCCCCTATGACGGGACGGACAAGTTGTCACCCAATACCACGCTGGGAACAGAATGTAGACGCAAGGTGTGATACTCTTCAGGCACTACACCTCTTGGGTGGCAGATTTTTAATTGTGAAAGTTTATTTCATTTGATTTTCTAAGGTTGTAATTATTATTTAAGTTCCATTTGTTCATAGTTTAATTGCACTAAGTGATTTTTTTTTTTTTGTAAAGTAGAAATTTAAACATGAAAAGTTCATATTCAAATTGACGCTTATATTACTCAGACCCAAGGTGTGATATAATATCTCTTTAGCACTACACCTCCTGGGCGCAGTTTTTTAATTGTGGAAGTTTATTTCATTTGATTTTCTATGATTGTAATTATTATTTGATTTCCATTTGTTTGTAGTTTAATAACACTAATTGATTCTTTTAGTTTGTAAAGTAGAATTTTAAACATGAAAAATGCATAGTTAAATTGATGTTTACAGGACTCAGACCCAAGGTGTGATGTAATATCTCTTTAGACACTACATCTCCTGGGTGGCAGTTTTTTAGTTGTGGAAGTTTATTTCGTTTGATTTTATATGGTTGCAATTATTATTTGATTTTCATTTGTTCCCAATTTAATAGCACTAATTGATTTTCTTAAAGTAGAAACTTAAATATGAAGAATGCATATTTAAATTGATGTTTATAGAACTAAAAGCATTTTCCTTAATTTTTTCTTCCTAAATGAAAAGATCATGATATGGATGTTTGCATTCCTAAAAGAGTAGGGAACAGAAGTTTAAATGAAAGTATTCATGAGTAAGTATTTGTAGAACTTCTTAGAAAGTCCTCTGACCAAGGCACCCCCCCCAACCTAGTCATATTGCTCATGCGTAGCGTTGCAGTAAAAACACAAACAAATGAAAATATTTTTTAAACACTCTCTCTTGAATGACTTTTATCAAAATTCCTTGATAAAAACTAAAACGTAAGTTTTGCTTCAATAACACAATATTGAAGCAAAAGTTCCAACTTTAATATAAATTGAATCAAATATTTTACAAAACATAATGCTGAGATTCATATAATAATGCTTTGAATTGATTTAGAAATAAATTGTTAGAATAAACTTTAAGTTTTCTAGCCGTGTCAAAACCTTAATTTTCTTTTTTTATGTCTGGTTATTTCCGTTAGCATAAGTCTCACATTTGCAAGTTTCTTTACTGGGTGGAATTTAATAAAACGCTTAAAAGTTAATGTTAGGATTTTAAAAAGGACAAAAAAGTATGTGCAGTGTGACCTCAATACATTGAATGCAGACGAACTTCGTCCTGCCTTTATTGTTATTATTATTATTATTATTATTATTATTATTAACTGTAGCTATAGTAATTATATCATCACCACCGACGGCACTTCACTGTGCCTCGACCATAAGTTTTACTTAATTTCCCTACATGTAGAACTAGATAGAAATGGATTTAAGTGTTTTCCAAGAATAACAGGTAAAAGATTAATTTATTTTCCCGTGTTTGGTTGTTTTTTGTTTTTGTTTTTAGTGAAACACAACTATCCATATCCATGTCACCAGGTAGTTAAGATTTTATGAAGGCACATTCCTTCAGTAATTAGTTTTCTAGAACAATATTATTTTTTATCCCTCCTTCATTAGAATAGCATAAGTCATATGTGTAATAAATCTTATATTCAGTCTCAAAAATTCTAAAGACTGCCTAAAGTAGCCTGATGAATTCAGATTAGAATCATGAAAAACAAGGTGTGCTTTGGTGACACTTTTAATAAATTCTCATATACACTGATATTAAAATACAATGCAGGGACAAACAGAAAAAATATTAACACAATCACATATTTATTTTAATACTTTTACTTAATTATTCATTTTTATGAATCTTTTATGCGTATTCTCTATATTATTCTTGATAAATAAAAAAAATATCTTTACGAAATATACTTTTTAACAAAATTATTCATCGTTGAGTTTTTTTCTCAGATAATTTTACATTCGCTGTATGATTTTTTAACCAAAGAAATGCCTTGTTTATATGAAACCATGTAAACATTTTTACGGCAGAAACTTCTTTTCTTATTAGCACAGTAGAGCAAAAGTGCAAAAACTCGAAAATGAAATTATTAAATATCTAATCTGGACGACAACTGCTTACAAAAAAAGTGCATTTTCCTTTGAAGTTAAGCAAGAGAGAACGAAAAGAAAAGAGTTTTGGAGAGCTACGTAAAAGCAGCACGAATTGCTTTTTGATGTTTTTTACTAAACAAAAAAAAGTGCGTAATGGTAATTGAATTCTTCCAATGAGATGAACAAAGTATATCACACGAAAGGAGATGTATGTAGTGCAGCATAAATAAAAGGGGAAAATATTGCTAAGTTAATTAGCGAGCATTTGTTGAGGAACTAAATATTGAATTTTTTATTTTGTTTGCAGGTATTCCTAAAATCAGGATATTCCCAAAAGTATGATAAAAGTTATTGAGAATGTACAAATTTTATTCATGATATCAGTGTTTTTATACGATGATGCAGAAAATGATTTTGTGTTAAGCTTATTTTAGATTCACTTTCTTGGAACTCATGGTGATGGCAGATTTATTTAATTCTCAAGCTATTGTTAGCTATTACCAATCTGGGTTTTTCATATTAGAGCAATTTACCTAAAAATATGTCTATTCGATTTTTCTTTTCATTAAAAGAACTGAAAAGTTTTGATGTTTCATTGCGCTATTTCTCTTGCTGAAAATAATCTATTATACTTTTTCTCTTGAATTTTTTTAATTGGCGTTTTTAATTGGAGGCAGTAAAAACAATGCTTATTGTTTCAAAAGCATTTTTTGCACTTAAATTGAAATTCGTCACTATTTTATGTATTACTTCTTATTTTACTCTTAATACTACGTGAAATTCTTTTAAATGTTCATAAGCATTTCTTTAATAAACTTGTTTTAAAAATAAAGCTTCAAATTAATCCAAAAAGCCCTTAGAGCCAAGAGACTATTTAAATATTTTTCTTTTTCCCCTATAAAATAAGACGCTTTGCCTTTATTTCCCCTTCAGAGAACAAGTCTTAACGCTCCAGTCACTGACAAACCAGCATTTGCTTAACTCTTTGATTCACAGAGATGTTTTTGCAGGGAAAACAAGAATAAAATCGAAAAATAATTAGAATTAAGAATGTTCTTAGACAGTGAGTGTCTTTCTTGAGTGGAATTAACTAGAACTTAGATTTAAAAATATATATAATTCATGTAAACATCTAGAAAGTTTACAATTGCATTATAAGTTTTCTTTAGAACAGAGATTCTGTCTTTTAAAAGGAAATTTAAGAGCTAAGAACAGCCTCATAAATTAAAACTGTTTGTGTGTGTGTGTGTGTGAGAGAGAGTTCGCTTCTTTTCTGATGTTCTCTCAACAAAAAGTAGAATATTATATAGCTCATCTGGAAGTTAAGAGCAACTGTGCAATCTATGGACTATAGTAAGCTTTCATCTTTTATGATGTACAGAAGTAGAATTATTAATATTGTTGTTGCTGTGGTTTCTAACGCCCTCTGACTAATAGAGCTGAAGCAAACCGCATGTATTCGGTACTAAGATACGGATAATCACTCAGACTCGAAGTAACGAATTGTTACTTTTCGGTTGATATCGCTACTCGTTTCGGATCGAGCAGCTTCGAACTTCGAATACAGACTTCCAGGCAAGGCGAACTAGGGGGGAAACGGGTTCCAGTAATCGAGTACTAATATCTTCTGTTTGTTACTGGATATCGGATCGCAGTTTCAAGGAGGAAAATGACTTTTGAGTGTGCATTTCGGATCGACCAGGTTCGAACTTCGAATACAAGACTGCCGGAGGGAGAAAATGAATTTCGGTATTTGAGTAATAGTATGTTCCGTTCCGTTACTAGATGCCGGAAGTATTATGGATTCTTGCTGTTTGAAGGGAAAAATCAGTTTCGGTATTTGAGTAGTAGTATGTTCTGGTTGCAATTCGTTTGTGCCGAGCCGAATGGTATCGTTTTGATGAGGTTTGGAAGAATCCGTCTGTTTCATTACAGTTATGGAGATGGATATACTATCTGCTGCTCTATTGATATGGGTCGTACAATGGGGGGATAGGATCCGGTGTATAGTGCGTTCTTATGCGCAGTTGAACTTTTTTTTGCAGGGGGGAAGGGGGTGTTCTTATAATTGTAGAGGAGCAATACATATAAGAGAAGCATGTTAGTAAGGGGTGCTAATTTCGGGCTTTCTAACATTTTAGTACTAAATAGTGGTGCAATCAGAATTCTTTCTTTCAGGGTGGTTCCGAAGCAGGATTGCGAACTTAACTTTTTCTTTTTTTTTTTAGCTAGAATCGAAATATGAGTAATAAATAACAAATTATTTAAATACACCTTTAAAAAATATTTTTTTATAAAGTAAACGAACTCACACATTTTTATTATTTAAAATATTATTTGGAACTAAAAAAAATATTTAGCATGGAAACCTAAACACATTTTTTAAGTAATTGTTTAAAAAATATATAAAAAATTGGGAGCGACCCGGGATTTCTATGCCCACTCCTGCGTAAGCCACTGGTATTAAAATAATTCAATAAAGTTCAGTATGTTTCTAAAATGTCGGCGTTTAGGGGGCCATCTGCCCTATTTTATGGTACATTTTATTCCATGAACTCATGGAATACGCATAGTCCGGTGCAACGATTCTTTCTGTATGAAAGGAGTGATAATTTTTGTTTAAAGAATGCTCTCATATATGCACCCACAGAAGGGGCTAACCCCTTTCATCCCAAAAGTGCAGAAATAGAACTGGAAATATCTTAAAAATAGATAATTCTCACTGAATTAAACAATTTTAATTTAAAATATGGTAATTTTTAATTTACTTCGAAAAATCGTCCAGCAAAAGAAGTTTTTGATATGAAATAAGAACTCACAAATAATAAAGATATTATGCTTGTAGAGACGCAAAGTAGTTGATATCATACTGACATCCCCCGCCCTGTGAATTTAATATATATGGCCCAATCCCTGGATCTCAGTATTCGAGAACCCGCTCCCAGAAAAAAACACGAGTCACAAGCTTTCCTTTACACTTTTTATGATAATAGTGAACAGGTTAAACCAGCGTTCAGAATTTAAAAAAGGGGGGGTTGAGAAAAAAATAGAATGGCATATGTCTTTGGAAGATTTCTATGTGTACTCAGTAATTCGGATAATTTAGCATTGTATAAAACCATAAATGTGTATAAAAACAATCTGTAAATCAGAGAAAATAAGCTCTAAATACAACTTTGTACAACATCGCTAAAAAAAATTCTTTTTGGTTAGGTTTTGTTATGGGTTTATGTATGGGCGGCATATACCCATAACAACACTGTCCCGGATGTGTTGTTATGGGGCACATATAACACCCTATTACCGATTCTATTAGTAGTAACGAAAGTAACGAGTAACGAATACTTAGTAACGAATAGCGAACATCTAAGTAACAAATACATACGGATACTCATTTTGTCGTTACTTTTACAGCACTACTGACTAACAGCAGAGGGCCCAGATCCTCCATGTAGGACAGCAGTGGGAGAAAGATAGGATAAATTGAGAGGTTTCTGTTTTTTTAATTGCGTGGGAAGGAGATCCAGTTTGTGGAAGATATACTTAAGCTCGGGGATCTCAAAATTTTGAACTAATTCTAAAGGAGAGACCAGCACCCCCTCCCCCCCCAGACATATCCTATCAGCAGGGAGGAGATTAGAGCTAACGCAGATTTTAGGTACACCAGCTTCTTTTAGCATGGATGGTTCCATAGCATCATAGAAACTTCGAGAAAAAGACTGTTATCCTCCCAATGACCGTTGACTAAGGTCGGCGCAGCTTCATTTTCGGCGTTTTTATGGGAGCCGAGCTTAAGCTGACTGGGCCACTGCGGGATGCATTTTCTTCTTGTTTACCACTTGGAGGCAGTTTTCTTCTTCTTCTTCTGCCAGCGCCAGTACATTTCTGTTCATCCATTTGACAGCGTGCTTCCGAGTACCGCCGACAGAGACCTGATGGCATGGGATGGGGCCACGATGAAGGTGGGCCTGAACGTTACCGTGCCAGGTTGTTAGGCGAAATTTGGTGACAGCTGTTGACTTCTCCAGGAATTTGGGATACCAGGGTGCCCAAGCATTCCCAACGCCTACCGTAGCTTTGGTTGGTCGGACTGATCTTGGTGGCGTTAATGGCAATCGTTATTTTATTTTGTGCAATTCAGAAAGTTGCTGGTACCCTGCTTTGCCAGGCCATCGGCCTTTTCGTTGTCCGGTATGTCAATGTGACTGGCGATCCATTGAAGGACAATATCCCAACCTCGTTCTATCAATGGATAGTGCGAGGACAGTAGGTGGGGCTAGTAGTGCTAACAGCCCCGTACTCAACCAGGAAAGCAACGCGATCAATGGGGACAATGAGAGTCAGGAAGTCAAAAGCAGCATCGTGTATTGAGGAGCCCTTGCCATCAAATTTACTGGCATTTCTTCCTACGCCTTTAAAACTCTCAAACAGGCCATAGTGTGCCAACCCGCACTTACCCCATGAAGCTCTGTGATGTAAGATCCGTCAGTATAAATTTGAGTCCATGACGCAGTAAGGTAGAGGCTGTGAATGATTTCTAGAGCAGCGGTTCCCAACCTTTTAACACTGTGCCCCTCCTCCAACAAAGGATAACTTGAAAAGATGCCCCCCCCGTCCTTCATATTCCTCAAGAAACACAGTTTTTTATTATTTAACAATCTGCATTTAGTCGCCTTTTCTGCATAATAATATTATACGTAAAATTTGAATAAACTATTTCAAGATATGTTTTAGAGTAAATATAAGAATAAAGATATTTTTTAAACATACATTATTACTTGCTCTTCGAATAGAGCGTTTTTCACGCTCTAGAGGCCATTCACAGTCATGTTTCAGAGTGATCGCTCCTAAAATCTTCTCACGTTGCACCTGTTGTATCTTTAATCTACAAACTTATCTCTGTACAAAATATTTTTATGTGAGAGCAGAAATCTCTAAGCGTTTAGGACGGTCTAAATAACATAAAAAATAGTTATTTTCACGAGTTTTTCTCCTGATCCGATTTGTTTTAACCCTCTCGTCACCGAATTATGAAAAATCAGAGAAAATAAATCTGTCTAGCATTTAATGCATCTGAAATACTATTATAAATCATGCAAAGATATTTTTTTCTAATGTCGATTAATATTTGTCGATTAATGTCGATAATAATAATTTTTCTAATAATAATTTCTGCATTTTAGAAGCATTTTGTTATGCTAAAATTAATTTAAAAGGATGCACATATTAGGTAAAGGTTGAGGAATAAGAAAAAAACTGTACTTAACTTAAAAAGAAAAAAAACGGTAAAAAAGCAGCGTAAATATTTTCTTAATTTTTCTCCTGAAACAATGAAGCGAAAACTGTAAAAAATGATCTAAATTGACTAGTACTGCAATCTAGGCACGATTTATGCATCTACTTAAGAGCCTCATATACTTTCTACACGAATTAATGATATTGATATCACTGAAAGAAAAAAATACTAAATTCAATTGTTTTCTCTCTATATATTGCTATTTGAAATACGAGCCTCATATGAGGTTCAGGGTGACTAGAGGGTTAAAATCACTACATCAATTAAAACAATTACTTTATCTAATGTTATCTAAGAAAGATAATTTTAATAGCTCAAAGTGAATTTAAGTTCTGTTCTGAAGCAATTCAGTTTTGAGTAAATATCTGTAGAGCTCTTTGTAAGTTTTGTGAGAGTTTCAAATTTTCTTAAATGCGACATTTTTATGTTATGAATTAAACTAAATGATATATATTGAAGTGTACGTCTTCATATAGACTTCAGACAGTCAGGAGATTCCGAATTCTGCTTTCAGGATTATACTATCTGGTTTTACTTCTTTTACTTCTTTGTCTTAACTGTTAAATCATTGGTGTTTTGCGTGAAGTCGTTAATCTAAGAAATTTTATCATAAAATCTTATCATTCATGCAAATATAAGTTGAAAAAAATGTGCTCCCATAAAAAAATCAGGCACACGCAGAGCGCGTTTTGTACAAAACTGTTATTTCGGACACATCCATAGTGAAACAAGCAGTTTTGATTTCCAAAGATATGAATGAACTATGGTAGCGTTTACTGCTGATTTTAAAAGAATATTAACATAATGAACAGAACTTGAACCAGACAACCATTTATAAAGTATATTTCATGCCAAGCGTGTAATTTATTTGATTTGATTAGAATATTTGATTTATTAAAATAAATACACTCACGAAAAAAAAAGTATTCGAGTTCCAAGACTTACAAACAATTTTTTTCTGAAAATAAAAAAACTAAATCTTGCAATACAAAAAGCGGAGTTTTAAAATTATGCCAAGTTGTGAGTTTTAGGGGTAAATGTATGAATTATTTCGAAAACAGTTTGAAAATTAATTTAATATTCCGGAAGTATTGATTATAAAAAGCTTTCCAGTAAAATATTATTTGCGCATATACCAATGCATATGAAGTAGCCTTAGTATCTCATTTGATTCCATCGTTTCAAAGACGCGACGCCAGAGATTCTCCTTCTGGGTCACCCATCGTTACTTCTCTACATCATTCATTGAATCCCTAGAGAGCAAGATAAAACCAATGCCATTAAATAACAAAGGCCACAAAATCATTCTTTCCCGTAATATCTTTGCAAAGAGTGGAACAAATATGCTAAGACAAATAAGACACTAAATATTTAACACTCCTCAAATCCATAGAAGTTTTTTTTAATTGTGTAAAAGACTAAAATATTTTCGATGAATAACCTGCTTTCATAAACCTCAATTTACACTAGTTTCATTTTGTTTTTAAATAGATTAACATCTTTAAAAGGGCATTAAGCAATTGCTGTCTGTAGACCATTATGCAATGGAATACTGGGTGTACATGTTGAAGAATTGCAAACCTCATATACGCAATTTTCGATAGCAATAATCGTATCATAGAACTAAATTTTAACTGGAATTAGTTAAAGTCTCTGAAATGCACTTTAAAAATCCCTGGACCATAATAATAGGAATTGCTGTGCATGTTTCTATAATATATTTGCCGATAGTATATGCACCGTTTACAACAAAGTAGATAAATAAATAGAACATATTAGCAACATGTACGACTTTTGTAGCAATCGATTTACCGACACGGGCAGCATACAAGCCTAAATTATGAAATTTTTATAACTTTGTTAGCAAATGCTTATTATTATACTTTCATGGATAACTGTATATAAATGTGTAATTTACAAGTAAAATTTTTGAGAAGTCAATTAAAAAACCTTACTGTTTCTTCTGTCCCACACTGTACTTCGAAAGGCATTTGTCGATCACAAAATGCATTTACGGTGCATCGAATTATTTCATTTTTATCCCAAAAGCTAATACCGTAAAGAGCCATATGTTACATTAATTACAGAAGATCGCAGCCCGGAGCATTGTTCTAACAGCAAATAGTTTGAATAACTTGCATTTAGAAAGTCCTTGATGTGAGCTGAGGTATGAATAAGCACCACATTACATGCATGGAGCAGAATATTCCATTAAGGCACTCCGGGAATCTCATTAATTACAGGCCGTACATTGTGAGGACACGATATCACTGGTTATGAATTCCGTAGTGCGATTTGTCACTAAGTTCTTTAATATCATTTCGCAATAAATGCTGCATGCAGTAATTAATATGTTGAATTGCACTGCGTAATCTACTTTCATGCAAATTAGTCACGCGTAAGTTTATTTGAATCTCAGGAGAAAATTCTGTGGAGTAGAATTTGTGAGTGTAACTTGACTAATGAGAATTTCCCTGTAGTTTAGTTTAAAATGTTCCATATTTACTTTGACTTAGACCTCCTTTAAATGAATATATTAGATATTTAACTCTCAATATTTGAATACATTTTAACCCCTTAATGGTCGTATTATTTTCAACAAAACGGTCATAAAAGTGCCTATTTTTTTTTACTCCAGAAAATTGTAGAAAAATAAGTGCATGTACAATGTACGCATTCATTTTAAGGTTAGGGACACTTTTTTAGCGAGAAACAAAACAAATAGTTAAATTTATAGGAAAAACCAACGTTCAGGGTTATTGTGACTGAATGTGTGTTTTGTAGTAAGAAGGAATCACATATTAAAAATATAACATTAGAGAATTTTATTAATCTTACTTCGTAAAATTAATGACTGTTCGTAAAGTTTACTTTGAGCATAAGAAAAAGAAGTGATCTAATATTGTACAGCTGCGGAAAAAAAAAAGTTCCACTTGTACTTCCTTCGGCCGTCGTTCGTCGTACAGCAAAGTTACAGATACCAATCGTTTACGATTGACGTACACTTTAATTTGCTATGCATAAAAATTGCATAAGGGGCCATCTACATATTAAAATTCGCACCAACTTTTTTTTCCGATAGCAACTCTAGATTTCACTTCATATTTCAAAAATTTAGCTCATTTTAACCCTGGATACCAATTTTCAATAAATTTGAACTGAAAATGGGTGAGTTAAGAACACCCAAAATCCCCCTCCCCCTATGTTAAAATATTTTTTCATACTTTAATTCATATCTCATATAATATTGATAATAAGAAGCTGACTTTTATTCGTACTATTAGAACTAAACCACCTAAGCATAATTCACTATTATTATGATTTTTTAATAAAATATTAATATGAATTATGAATTATTAAATTAATATTCAAAAAAATTATGAATAGCGACCTAGCCAAATTTCGATGAAAATAGATGAAGAAAGTAATATTACATGCCTGTGCAAAATTTCAAATTTTTACGTTCAGTAGTTTAATTTATATTAAATAAAATGCATTATTTTCATGAGTTAAGGGACCATATATAAATTTACTTAATGACAATTTTTCGAAAACTGCTTAAAATAAGCGTAAATTAGATTTCTTTCGTGCAAAAACACAGTAAAAGATAGCAGTATTAAAAAAAAATCAAAGTTTCAAGCAAATAAATTAGAGGATTTTACAGCTTGATGGTGATTCTATAAAGCGTCTACTGTTGCATCCGCTATCATATACCCCCAAATAAAATATTTTCCAGGTATAGAATTAGATGAGGTGGATGTTTAAGTCTTCTAATACAACATCCTGTTTCGGAAAAACTAACATCTTCAACATTCCAGGCATGAATGTGACCTTTTTTAATATTGGAAACATAGGTCTTTGGACTTCCCCATATTTTATCAAACATTCAAAATCACGTTTTTCTGTCTAGATAAATTTTCATCTGAAAATAAATTAAAATACCACCAAAAGTTTATAAGTATATTGCACATTGCGGACGATAATATTAAATGAAGAAAGTGAAATAACAAACGCAGTGATAATATTGGCTCAGCAAAAAAGTAGTTGCGTTTTTTACATGAAATTCAAACAAATAAATTTTCCATCATGAAAACTTTCTTCTAGTTCGACCGTAGCTGGGTAACATTCATGTTTGCAGTCAGAAGAGCAGAGAACAGCCTCTCACTCCTGCCAACATTTCACCTGTCTAAGAGAACCATCAAGGGAAATACTCAACAACAATTTCAAAATTAGAAAGATTTTCAAAATCGTGAGCAGTCGTTTTACGAGCCAAGGAAGTTATGAATTCACTGTTCATTTGGACCTCTGACTAAATTTCCTACTTTCTACCCTTAATATACTCAGTACAAAAACTTTAAGAGAGATAGTAATAATATTGTCCTTGGAAATAATATTTATTTCTTTAACTCTCGCGAGCGAAATGAATGGAAGGCGAAAAGTTCGGAACCTACAAATAGCGCTTTTCAATTTGTAGAAAGTCCCTTAAAAACGCGCAAAAAATAATTCGCAATATCTCAGGAAATTATCGCAGAAAATAAGTGAAAATTAATATTTAGGGTAATTTGGAGGTATTCCTTCGTTTAATAAAGTCAAAATACAGTGTTGCCATTGAGAAAAACGAAGTTGATGCAGCATTAAATATGAAGACGGCCCCTTAATCAAATTAAATTAATAGTAAATTAAAGTATGCGTTATTTGCAAACGAATGGTATATATAACTTTGCTGTACGACGAACGACGGCGAAATAAAGAGCAAGTGGGACTTTTTTTTTCCGCAACTGTACAATGCATATCACAAATACACATATTTCAGTATTTTACTACTGCTACCATCTACTTAAAAATACACTGTCTCCGAATTACGTTAAAAATAGTCTGGCATTGTCATCTATTGTGTAAAATCTTATAAATAAAAATGAAATTCTGTTTGTTTGTGGATTTGATTTGTATACAAATCCACAAAAATGGACCTATCAGCCTGAAATTTTGCACAGATGTGTAAAATAATATAGAATAAATCCACTATATATAGAATAGTCCACTTTAAAACTTTGAATGTCCACCCGAATAATAATGATTTTTTTTTGTTAGTTTATATTTGTAGGATTATTATTTTTTTATTATAATATCGTGTGCATGGGAAATCGGAGCAGGAATGAAATGTTTTATACGCAAAACAATAAGAATTGAAGATTTCCGAAGCTAATATGTAATTTTTTTTAATTTGGCGAAAAAATAAAATGGCTCAAATGCCGATTTTGAGAAAGTGAGTTCTAGCGGTTTGCAAAGTTTTCGGCTTGGCGCAATTTATTGAGAGCTTAAGGAAATAGATTTTTGAAAACAAGTGAAAAGGTTTTATTAGAATACAGCGTTAAATTTTAATGATCCGTGAAGAAATAATGCAGTTATTAAGGGATTTCAAGCGATCTATCTTCAGAATTCTCGCCAATTGAATACATTGATTTAAGTTGGGGGAATTCCGCCAAATTTCAGAAAATTGAAATCTTCTCATTTAGTACATCGGAGTAACGATGAATAAAACACGTTATAGTTGATAATTTTAAAAAATTCGGCTGTATTAAGGGATTCCAATTTTCAAATAAATGCGTGCTTTACTTTTTGGCGGCCGAACCATTTCCCATATTGATTGCTGCTAAGTCAATAATTCGAATGATTTCCTGAAAAAAACGCTTGCAAAATGGCGTATGTTGGCACTTTGGCGAGGCTTAGATTTGAAACTGGATTATATTTGAGACTGGGATATATAATGACACTGGTTATATATTAAAATGAATGTTGGTATGTGTGTATGAGGTTGAAAAACTCCAGCACCGTTGCACCATGAAATTTGGTTCACCTAAGTCTTTTATCATTGAGAAGCTTTTTATGCTATCCGTTTTCCTCTAACTTGCCACTAGGTGGCGCAGCAGAACGTCGAATTCTATTCCGTTTAGCCGTTTACTATGCGAATATCGTCCAACCGATTTCGATGAAATTTGGTACACGCGGATATTAGAACATGGAGAATATTTTTCAGTATCCATTTTGTTGTAACTTGCCGCTAAATGGCGCTGCAACGCATCAACTTCTACACCGTTCGACCGATCGGCATAAAATTTCTTATACTTACACATTTCAGCACGAAGAATATATTCTAACTGTGTTTCTTCTGATGTTACTCACCACTAGATGGCACTGCAATGCATTATTATTTTAACTCGCCACTAGATGACGCTGCAGCAGGCCAAATTCTTGACCATTCAAACGGTCGCTATGAAAATCAGTATACATAGCTATTTGAAGAATGAGAATATTTTGGCGTTATCCATTTTGCTATAACTCGCCACTTGACGGCACTGTAGCAAATCATTACTTTAATTAACCACTAGATCGCGCTGCAGTGTATGACTTCTTAACTGTGCAACTGATCGCTATGAAAATAGGTATACATAGATATTTGAACACGAGGAAGAGATTGGCGCTATCCATTTTCCTATATAATTTGCCACTAGATGTCGCGTCAACACATGAACTTCAGGGCTGTCCAGCCGATCGTCCTGAAATTTCGTATTCATCGATATCTGAATGCGAAGAATATTTTCGCCGTATCCGTTTTGCTAAAACTCTCCACTAGATTGCGCTACGCCGCATGGCCTTCTGCACCGTACAAACGATTGCCTTGCAATTCGGTATGCATGGTTATTGAACACAATATAAAGCGATATCCATTTTGCTATATCTCTTTATTACAATAAATAGTAATCAACACAAATCGTAATATCAAAAAGTCCATTCATTCCCGTGCGAAGAACGGGTACTTCAGCTAGTGAGATATAAAAAAATCCATGCATAAGAATTGAAATGCTCATATCTTTCTAGCGCATAGCAGTTGAAATATACGGACAATAGTGTAACGGAAGAAAGCTTAGCACGTGATTTTGACGGGAGCGGTGTTATAGAGTTAATCCTTTATCCATTCACAATTTGTACATCAGCTCATGTGTCCTGGAAAACAAACTGTATAGATAAGAGACAGAAAACTTCTGAGATGTAGAAAATATTCTGAAAGAAATTTTTTTACCATCAATTTATAAAAGTTTTCGAAATATCGTTGTCGTTATACGCACTATGCATTATTAGTGAACAAGTCTTTTCTTTGTCGACTTATTCAATTTATTACAAAAAGATAACTTAAAAGAACTACTTTTTGACACAAATACAAATAAAATTTCTTGTTGTTGTTGTTGTTTCTAATGCCCCCTGATAACCGCAAGCGGCGGTGCCAGATCCCCCCTAGGTAGGGAGGCGATGGCCAGAGAGGGTGCGCCTTCCATTTTTAGGGCCCCAGTGGGAAGAAGTACGATTTAGCCCGTGGTCCCCTAATTTTGAATGAGTTCCAAAGGGGGGACTAACCTCCTGAAATCGGCACCCCCAGTGGTATCGTTCAACAACTTGGAGGATATTGGAGCCACGACAGTTTTTACTTGCACCAGCTCCCATTAGTGTACATGGTCCCACAGTAGTCGAGCAGCGAAAAGTTGACCCTCCCAATCACTGCCCAAGCTGGTTCTGCTTCACTTCCCGTATTCTAATGGGAACGCAGTTTAGCGCCCAGACCACTGCAGGACACAAATAAAAAATTAACTTGAAAGAGCACAAATTGATAATCTAACACAGTCAGACAATTGTTTTTAGTCTACCAAGTACACCCTTCGTCAGAGCCGACTTCTTCTTTTCTGATCCAATCCTCAGTGATGGTAACAGCTTTAAAGATTTAAAGCACTTTGGGAATTTCATTGGTCACGCGCCTATACACAGTGATTACATGATATTAGTAGTTAAAACTTCTGCAGTATGATTTGTCCCTAAATTCTTTGATAAGGATGAGCAAAAAATCTCTGCGAATCGTGTGACAATCGAACAGATTTTAGAAAATTGAAATGTGCTATGCGCTTATAATTTTATTACAAATGAAATAATGAGAGATGATAACAAAATTTTCTCTTTATTCCAATTTCATACCCAAAAAATGTTGTTTTCATAAGTCATATCACTAGTCAGGAAACATCTTCAAGCAATTATCATCATTTACTCTTATTTTTGTCAAGAATAGTTGTTCTCTAAACGCTAGCTCATTTTAGTAATACTTAGAAGTTTTCATTAGTTATTAAAAAGACCGGAAAGTAATGTCGCTTTTTTCATTAAATTCAAACGGACTGTACCTGGATATAATTAATATTTAATTCATTTTAATGCAAAAATTTTGTAAATATTTTTTTGAAGTAAAACTTCTTTAGGCGCAACTAGGGAGTAACTCAGATACTTTTTCTGACGGAAGTAACGCTCACGTGGTTTTGGAAAAGCGGAAGCTGCCTGCGATCGAACCCAACCAGCAGGTGAAAACTACGGTTTAAGAACACGATGATAGAAAAACATAAGAAATGGAACCTGCAATCGAGCAAAACTAGCAGACGAAAACGACATTTCAAGAGCACGGAAACAGAATAAGCAGTGGAAAACAAAGTTTTAAGAACACTGCCATAGAAAAAGGCAATAATAGACCCTATGTGCATTCGATACCAACCAACAGAAGAAAACACCAGTTTAGGAACACAGTCAAAGAAAAATACCACAACATAGACATTCTCTCGATTCAAATCCTACGGAAAACGTTTTAAGAAAACAGTGAACGAATAATAGTCCAACACGGACGCTTCCTGGATGCTAACACAAGTTGACCATATTTCTAAACAGTATTTTGGGGACAAATCAAGCATTCTCCTGGAATCCAAGGAAAACTTGGGGACACTAGAAATTATCTTCGGGGACTTATTCGAGGACACAGCATATTACCATGCTAATAGCTCTTTATATCAATTGTGTATTCTTATTTCTAATAAGTTAATGGGAGTATTTATAAATATTTATTTAAACCAGAAATATGAAAGGAAAACCATGTTGAAATATTGCAATTTATTCATAATGTAATACTTGGCATAGTATTTGTATTTTTCAGAAGACATTGCTTTTTACATTGGCTCGTTTTGTGATCATTTTTCATGAAACAATTTACACCCTCTAAAAAACGTATTCGAGTGCAAAAAAATTTCGTACTTCAATTTCATATTTAAAGCATGGTTATTCCTGAAAAGTGATTAATCATTAACAAATCTGAAATGGGAAATTGAACTCTCATAGTCGAATACTTTATTGAATGTCTGTACACGACAACAAACGTTTTCAGAGATCGAATTTCATTGTTTCTCTGAGTAGAAAGCGCTTTTAGTTGTTTTATTTTTCTCATTTCTTCAATTTTTGTAAACTAAACGGAAACTTTCAGGGGAAAAAAGTACTAATCTTTAAATTTGGGGACTTTTCGCGTCCTCAAGAAGTCAAGGTATTTTTAGGGACAAAGTAAAAAAAATCTATATTTGGGGACTGTCCTCGAATTTCGAAGACGTATGGTCTCCTTTATGCTACCCCGACATCCAGACGGAACTACGGTTTAAGAACACGGGTATGTAACACCACAAAGAAACAAACACTGGCTGCAAACGGTTTAAGAACAGAATAAAAGAATAACAAATGGACACTCCGTGGTTTCTAACCCAGCCTCTAGACGGAGGCGGTTTAACACGGGGATGGAACACCACAAAGAAACGGAACCTGGCTGCAATCAATACTAAACAATGAACAGAACCTGCAGTTTAAAAACACGGATGCAGAATAATAATTTGAAACCTACCAACAGACGAAATCAACGCTTAAGAACACTGTGATAGAAAAACACGCAAAAAATGTACACTACCTGCATTCGAACCCAATAAACAGAGGAAAACATCAGTTAAAGAACACAGTTAAAGTATAATACTAGACTATGGACATTCGACCTATTCAAAACCAACCTCCAGACGGAACAATGGCATAAGAAAACAGTTAAAGAATAATACTACAACATGGCGACTTCCTGGATTCTAACCCAATTTCCAGACGGAACAACGTTTTAAGAACACAGGTATGGAACACCACAAAGAAACAAACCGCGGCTGCAAACGATTTAAGAACACAGTTAAAGGATAATACATGGACACTCCTTGGATTCTAACCCAACCTCCAGACAGAACAACGGTTTAAGAACATGGGGATGAATAACAAAAAGAAAATGAATCTTGCTGTAACTGAATCCAACGTCAAAGAAGTTTTACTTCAATCGTGCGTAAAGATTACAAGCACACACATTTTTTTCTTTCAAGAAAGGTATTTGAAAAAATTGAGGGGAAGTCCATCTGCCCTCTTTGAAAAACGATATTCAAAATGTGCTACTATTAAATTTTACTTATTAGTGAGTGTAGTATTTTACAATAAGAATTTTACGGATATCTCTATTTTTGAGATACCCATAAAATTCTCCTGTACAGATCTCTTTTTTACCTTTGACCGCCCAGGAAGTGTAGTGGCTTAAGAACCATTTTATCACATCTAGTATGAATGAATCCGGGTGAAATCCCTGATGAAGCTTCATTGTTGACTCGTCCGACCTTTCATGGTAGATTACGTTCGCCGTCCACTGAGTGCAATGCACCCAGTAGAATGGCCAAATATTTGGGTCGAGAAGTGGTGAATGCCTCAATGACAAGTGCCCCC